>CM044017.1:36974992-37439992 GCA_024085815.1 Flaveria linearis | reverse complement strand
ATTATTATTATTATTAACTTTAAAATTATTACTTGTCACACCCCGACCGACGGCGGAATCATCGGAGCGGATGAGGGAATGATTGATTGTTCATAACACATGATTGTCTAATAGTGAAAATAATATTAAAACCAGATTACAAGATAGCATGAGTTTAACATAAACAATTACAACAGTTGAAGTCATAAATAGTATTTGTCTTTTGTTTCGACTAAGTCCGGGTCTTATATGAGCATGTAGAAGTCCTTGCTTAACCTGAAATCATGTGAAAAGTAACGAGTCAGCTAAAAATTAGCCGGTGAGTAAACACAGTTTTAAATATACATATAGATTGATTGATTAATTGAAAATAATCCAATTCACAAGGTAATATTAAGACTTATAATGCAATAGAGAAGCATATAGATAAACCGACACAATATAAACCCCTTGACTTGACACTTGCAAATAATAGACTCCACACATACACCATAGATTGACTCTTGCCTCTGGCACAATCACCACCCGACTATTCATATGGGGTGAGTTATCCAAACCAGTAGATCTACCATTGATACAAGGATTGATTGATTGAATTAGGGTTTTACTATCGTCCAGTTTATCATAGTATGTTCACATAGTTGCAAGTAATAACATAACCTGTCTTGAATTGAATTTAGAATGAAATAACAATAGAATATCATGATTGAATATTGTATCATATGATTTCCCCCAAATAAGAAATGATATAAAAAAGGGATATGAATACTCACTTGATTGATGAGATTAGAATTTGGACGTGATAGATTAGGCGCCAATGATTTCCTTATGATTCAACCTAAGATTTCGTGTCTTAGGATTAGAATGAAGTTAAGATTAATGACTTGATATGAATTAGGGTTGTAATTGGAATTTGAGGTTTGGTAATTATGATAATAAGATAAAATAATGTAATCAATTATATTTAGATAAAATAAATCAATTATACTTGAGTACGAACATGAATGATTAATGAAATCAAATAATTTTATTTATAATAATTGATTTAATAAATGTTAAGTATATATTATGTAAAGAAGTAACTAATTTAATAACTATTTACGTTATAACATAGTTAAATAATTTGTCATTTAAACTATTCATGATATCATGGTTAAATGGATAATTGAATAAATAATTATTTATATTATGATTTAAATAATTATGTGAATAATAAATCATTTACAATAATGGTAGATTCAAAATATTCTGAAATAGTCTAAATTTGTGCTATAATAAATTTATAGCAAAAATAATTAATAATGTTTATTTTATAATTTGAGTTATTAAAAAAATAAGTTTTAAAAGCCCTCAAAATTTATTTAAAATATTTAAAATAAATAAAATGTTAAAATAAATTTCAGCAAATATTTAAGTGGTTTTAAAAATTTTTAATATTTGTAAAAACATTTTTATAATTTTTAGAAATTTTTCTGAATTCTTTTAAAGCTTAAAAAGGCTAAAAAAAATGTGTGAGGTGGCCTGGGGTCGAACCTGGGACCTCTGGAATGACATGGGACATGGGAACCGGTGAACCAAAGGCCGTGGCCACAGTAATCCTTGGTTTCCAAGTCTTTTAAGCACCAACAACCAATAACCCCTGATTTCCAATAGAACCCTAGTTCGAATCCGATCAAATTGAGGTTCAATTCGATTCTTAATGCATCTGAATTCATGGGGCTTTTGTTCCCCATGAAAAATCGAGTATGTATGTATGCTCAATTACCTGAATTGAAACTTAGATCGATGGGAACAAGATCAAATTGGCCGCGGCTGTGGTGAGATTCGTTCAGGTTGAAATCGGTGATGAAAATCAAATTCGTTTTACAGTAAGCTTCGAATGATGGTCCTGATCGAAAGCCCCTTATCAAATCTTGTTAAAATCAATCGAAGATGGGCTTTAATTCGAGTTGCAGGTCGCGAGTATGGTGGTGTTCGAATGGTGTGTTTTTGATTGTTCTGAATGAAATTGAGTATGGATATTGATTAAAGACAAATATATATCGTTTAGGTTTGATTAGTTTAATCTTTAGTGGGATTTTGGTGCTCGGTTAATGGCCAAGAACAGGCCGAAGACATGGAGAGAAATCGGGGTCGATGATGGTGGGTGGGGTGGGTAATAAAGTTACAGAAATGGTCCCTGAAGTATTGGACGGTTATTATTTTATGCAGGAACTCTTTTTTTAAAGTTTGTAAAATGACAAAACATCCCCCACTAATTCTTGTTAATTTTAACCACTTTTAGGTTAATAAATTTTTTATAAATTATTAATATTAGTATCATCATTGTTATCGTTTTATAAATATTATCACTAATATTTTATTATTATTATTATTTTATTATTATTATTATTATTATTATTATTATTATATTATTTTATTATAATTATTGCAATTTATATCAACATATAAATTGTTTACAATATTAACTTTTTTAAAGTATGAGATGTTACAGTCTCCCCTGTTTTGATGAGTTACAATCATTTAGGAGATACGAGTGTTCTTAGTCATAGGTTGACTTGCAAACTCTTGCATCTCCCACGGTGCAAACGGTTCAAAGTTCGACTTAACAACGAAAGGAAAAGTATCCCAATTAGAAATTTAGAAATTTTCAAATTACATCAATGTATCAAAAGGGAAATCATGATTACAAATCTTGAATTTAATCAGGAAGACGAAATCAAGGACAAGAATTATCCAACACCACATCATTGGTGGTTCGAGCTTGTTGGGCATTGATGTTAAAAGCACGTCCTGGAGTCGTAGGAACTGGGCTGACAAGTTGAGGGCATCGATTGCGAAAATGGTTCGGATCACCACATTGATAGCATGCACGACCCTGGGTAATTGCAGGAAGATGTTGGTGGACTGGTGCATTAGTCGGAGCTTTAGTAGCACTCTTGCACACGTTGAATGTATGACCCAAACGACCACAGTTTGTGCATTATCGACACTGAATGTTAGCGGGATGGTGATACATGCAGTTGTTACACTGCGGAAAAGGTCCAGCGTATGACTTTTTCATCAGCGATTGATTGTTTACTGCTGGTTGACGAGTTGGAGGGACTTGATTAATTGACACAGCAGGGGTAATCACAGCAAAGTTTTGAGAATTGACCTTCCTCTTCTTGTTCCTGGAAGGCTCGGGTTGGTCGGTTTTGACGGTTTCGTTAGGAAATTAAGGATGACTTGTAATGTAAATTCCCACAACTCGGGAACAAGTGTTCAAAAAAATGTTAATTGTTTAGTGGACTGCAACAATGTACAAAGTGTATGTTCAGTCTCAAAATGCATCCTAGGGTCTTCACTAAAAGGTAGCACTCCTAGAACTTCAATTACCCTGATCACCTGAAAAGAAATGCTCAAAACGGTCAACATAATTGTTGGTGAGCTTCGCAGGTTTTAAGTAATAAAAGATGTTAAGATGAAAACAGTGAGTAAGTTTAATAAAAGTTACCGCGACTACACTTATGTATAGGCGGTTTTACTGGTTATAATCGCTACAGCCAAACCTAATGTTCGGTTCCTCACGGGAATTGATGGCTGTAAAGAAAGTATTCTCAAAGCATAAATAGTTTAATAAGACGTAGCAAGATCCACACAGCGCATACGTATAGTGTATAACCAAACCAGTCCTTAGGTCCCATAACCGGATTAATGGTTATATATAAAAAGGTTTTCCATAGCATAATAAGTTTAACTTGATGTAGCAAGATCCACACAGCGCATACGTGTCAAGTTAAACATGACGTAGCAAGATCCACACAGCGCATACGTATAGGTTACAACCAAACCAATCTTTAGGTCCCAATTACCGGGATTAATGGTTGTAATGGATGATCGGCTTAGAAGAACCACACAGAAGAACCACACAGAAGAACCACACAGCCGAGAGCATCCAAGGTCAATGGCATCCACAAGTAGCATAAATCAACACGTAATATCAAATAGTAGTGCATGGTAGTGTAAAACCCCTAGGTAATATACATAGGGTAACATAGCACATAGTTCAAGTTCATATAGCAGCAAACAGTCAGGATCATCATGTAACCCTGTTTGAGCACATTCTTAGTATACCGGGGATGCTTATGTATAGGGTCCTCCGCAGCATTCCCACCACATCCGCGATATACATAGAATGATACCTAAACCAGCTACATGACATCCATTTATCCTTAGTATCAATCAACAAGTTTAGCAAGGTAAGTTACTCATATAAGTAGCAGCCAACTTCCACTAAGGAAGGTGCCTGAAATTAAGTAAATAAGTGAGCATTCTTTTCCCCCAAGTAGAAAAATATTCGAAAATGTTTTATAAGCGCAAAAGGGGCCACGAAACTCACAGAATAGATGATAAGCACTATCGATGTAAGATTTCCTGGGATAAGATGCTAGGAACCGTCAAAAACCTATTGACAGTTACTGGTAAGCATTAGTAATGATCATAAAGCATAAGATGATGTTCAAGATTCGGGTAGTTCTGGTTCGGTCGTGGTAGTACACACACAAGCATGCATACACATATCAGACTAGGTTATTTAAATGACCTCATCAACACAAGACACTCAAAGGGAAACCACACATACACGCATCACACACACAACACACAGGAAAACTCCACACAATGATTCTATTTACACGACAAGACCAGACGCACGACTGACACTCCATTCGCACGAGTGGACCTTCAGTCATACGAATTAGCTACTTTCGTACGATTGAACCTTCATTCGTGCGACTAAGCTTTCAGTCGTACCATGCATCACCAGTCGCACGACCCAACAGCGAGTCACGCGACTCAACGTCCCTTCGCGTGAATCAGCTTCATTCGCGCGATTGGACCTTCTTTCGCGCGACAGGCCTCTGATCGCGCGATTCACACACGGTCGCACACAATCACATTCGCATGACTCTGTCGCGCGACAACTCCAGTCGCACCACTCGGTCGCGCAACACATATTCCTTCGCACCCACCGACAACCGCGCGACACAACCGCGCGACTTACCCAATCGCACAGACACAAGTCGCACACGCACCCAGTCGCATGCCCCTATTCGCGCGACAATCCCATTCGCGTCGACGGGGGTCGCGACTGCAGGAAGTTACAGGGCGGCCTTCGGCGGCCCGAACACGAGTTTTACACAACCAGAACTTCCAGAACTCATATCCTAACCTGTCTAGACGAGATGCACACTCAAAACGCGACATGCAAGCCCACACGACCTCATGTGCTCGGATGAACCCGAGCACCCGAAAACCCTAAAACGCAGCAGCTAAATCGGGCTAAAACGAGGTAAGTGAGGTTATCTACCTGCTAGAAACGAGTATACATGATGACACTCAAGATTTGACGTTGAAAACGCGACAAACGGGTCGGTTTTTGGTGTAAGCTAGAGAGAGAAAGTGAAGAATACGGAGAAGAAGAGATGAAGAAGATGGTGGAAATGGCTGGAAATGGGGTTTTTATACCCATCCCATGTTTGCCAAAATATCACTTTTAGTCCCTGTACTTTGCCCCCGGTTCCCAATTTTTGTTTCGGTTGAAAACGTTATTAATTAGTCTTGTTTATTGATGATAAAATGTTATTAATATTATTTATAGTTAAAAATGATTTTTATTCGTGACAATTATTTTAATATAAAAATGACGTGTTTAGTGTTAACGGGGCAAATCTTGGAGAAACGTTTTAAGATAACGACAAGTCAAGCAACGATAACACGCATATAAGGACAACTAAGTAAACACAATATGGTATCCACGTAGATGGTTTATAAAATTGAGAATGACTGACAACGAAGGTTAATCGATCACGTTAAATGACGGACCTTTGGTGACGGATGTCACAGTATCCCCTAGTTGAGGGAATTTCGTCCCGAAATTCAACTGGTGCTAGGTCTAAGAGCGTCATCCTCGAATAGATATGGATATTGAGTGTCATCTGATCTTCACGTTCCCATGTAAACTCTGGCCCTCGTTTAGAATTCCATCTTATACGAACGATAGGTATCTTGCTGCGCCTTAACTTTTTGACCTTTCGGTCCATGACCTCAATAGGTTCCTCCACAAAATGGAGGTTTTGATCAATCTTGATATCCTCAATAGGCACGTGAAGTGATTCGTCAGCTAAACACTTCTTGAGGTTCGATACATGGAAAGTATCATGTACACGGTTAAGCTCTTGTGGCAACCGTAATCGGTACGCCACCGGACCGATTCTTTCTATGATCTCGAATGGTCCAACATATCTTGGGGCCAACTTCCCTTTCTTTCCAAACCGTACAACCCCTTTCCACGGAGAGACCTTAAGCAACACTCGATCCCCAACGTTAAATTCTAGCGGCTTCCGACGGTTGTCGGCATAGCTCTTTTGGCGATCTCTAGCGGCTTTAAGTCGGTCTTTGATTTGGAAGATCTTATCGGTGGTTTCTTGAATGATTTCGGGACCTGTTAGCTGGCTTTCACCAACCTCGGCTCAACATACAGGCGATCTACATTTCCGTCCATACAATGCTTCAAATGGAGCGCATCCAATGCTTGTATGGTAACTGTTGTTGTAAGAAAACTCAATCAATGGTAAATGAGTGTCCCAGCTACCACCAAAATCGATTACGCACACTCTAAGCATGTCTTCCAAGGTTGTATAGTTCGTTCACTTTGGCCATCTATTTGTGGATGATAGGCAGTACTCATGTCTAATCGAGTGCCCATCGCTTTCTGTAACGTCTGCCAAAATCGTGAAGTGAATCGACTGTCTCGGTCGGATATGATTGACACCGGCACCCCGTGCCATGTCATGACCTCTTTGATGTACACCCTTGCCAGCTTATCCATCTTATAGTCTTCCCGGATAGGCAAGAAGTGAGCGGATTTTGTCATTCGATGTCGTGTCCGCTTGGCGTTCTCGGGAGTTTGGTAATAAAATCCATAGTGATATTCTCCCATTTCCACTCAGGAATTTCAGGTTGTTGCAATAATCCCGATGCTTTCTGGTGTTCAGCCTTGACCTTTGAACAAGTCAAGCATTTGCTCACATATATAGCAATATCTTTCTTCATGCCTGGCCACCAGTACAACTCCTTCAGGTCGTGGTACATCTTGTCTGCACCAGGATGAACAGAGTATCGAGTCTTGTGTGCTTCATCCAAGACTAATGTACGTACACCTCCCCATCTGGGGACCCATATACGATCCACGAAGTAATGTACGCCGTCATCCTTGCGAGTCATTTGTTTATCCAATCCTCGGAATTCTTCTCCTGCAAGGTTCTCTTCTTTCAAAGCCTCGTTTTGTGCAATTTGAATCTGAGCGTTTAAATTGGTTTGAATAGTCAAACCTAGCGCTCGAGCACGTAATGGTTTCACGCGTTCTTTGCGGCTT
The DNA here is from genome assembly GCA_024085815.1 of Flaveria linearis. Classification (NCBI taxonomy): domain Eukaryota; kingdom Viridiplantae; phylum Streptophyta; class Magnoliopsida; order Asterales; family Asteraceae; genus Flaveria; species Flaveria linearis. The sequence continues at coordinate 37,432,596 of CM044017.1, read as the reverse complement.
AAAGCATCAGCCACCACGTTAGCTTTCCCCGGATGATACCGGATTTCACAATCGTAGTCGCTAAGTAGCACTACCCAGCGGCGCTGTCGCATGTTAAGTTCTTTCTGATTCATGATGTGTTGAAGGCTCTTATGGTCTGTGTAGATGATGCATTTGGTTCCATATAGATAATGCCTCCATATCTTGAGTGCAAATACTACAGCGCCCAACTCCAAGTCATGAGTTGTGTAGTTCTTTTCATGCACCTTTAGTTGTCGCGATGCATAGGCAATTACCTTATCTCTTTGCATTAGCACACATCCCAAACCTTGATGTGAAGCATCGCAGTATACCATGAAATCATCAGTTCCGTCCGGGAGGGACAGTATTGGTGCGTTGCACAACTTCTCCTTTAATGTTTGGAACGCCTGTTCTTGTGCTTTCCCCCAATCGAACTTCTTGTCTTTCTGAGTCAACAAAGTTAACGGTTGGGCAATCTTTGAGAAGTTCGCAATGAAGCGACGATAGTATCCGGCCAATCCTAAGAATTGTCGTATCTCTGAAGGTGTTTGGGGTGTATCCCATTTCTTCACAGCTTCAATCTTGCCGGGGTCCACATGAATTCCATCTTTGTTAACCACATGACCCAAAAACCTCACTTCTCGAAGCCAGAATTCACACTTCGATAATTTGGCGAAAAGTTTCTCTTCCCGCAACAGTTCCAGAATTGCTCGAAGGTGTTCTTCGTGATCCTCTTTTGAATGGGAGTAGATAAGTATGTCGTCTATGAACACGATCACGAACTTATCAAGATGAGGCTTGCACACCCGATTCATCAAATCCATAAAGACAGCTGGTGCGTTGGTCAATCCGAATGGCATGACCAAGAACTCATAGTGCCCGTAACGAGTTCTAAATGCTGTTTTTGGAATATCGTCCTCGAATACTCTTAGTTGATGATAACCAGATCAAAGGGCGATCTTAGAGAAATACGAGGCTCCTTGCAACTGATCGAACAGGTCGTCGATTCTAGGGAGAGGATACCGATTCTTCACGATCAGTTTGTTCAATTCCCTGTAGTCGATACACATACGGAACGACCCATCCTTCTTCTTGACAAACAACATCGGTGCTCCCCACGGTGAATGACTCGGTCGAATGAAACCTTTCTCCAGTAGTTCCTGTAGTTGGCTTGACAACTCTTGCATCTCTGAGGGTGCTAACCGATACGGTGTCTTAGCTATCGGTGTAGCTCCAGGAACCAGCTCTATACGGAATTCCACCTGTCGTGGAGGAGGCAATCCAGACAAATCATCAGGGAACACTTCCGGGTAATCCCGTACAATCGGAATGTCTGCCAATTTTGTCTCTTCTTCCTTCTTTTCTACCACGTGAGCCAGAAAGGTGTAACACTGCTTTCGTAGACCTTGGCGTGCTTTCATGCAGGTGATAAGCTTCAAGTTCTTTCCCGTCGCTCTCCTTGTATTCTGAGTACTTTCCCGTCTGACATGGGAATCCGCACTACTTTATCTCGGCAAACAATCTCGGCTCCATGCTTCGACAACCAATCCATCCCCACTATTACGTCAAAGCTCCCCAACTCGAAAGGTATCAAATCTATGTTGAAGACCTGGTCTTCTAACATTAGGGTGCAATCCTAATAATCTCGTCTGCTTGTTCAACCCTACCATTAGCCATTTCTACGGAGTAACTAGTTTCTAGTCTACTAGCACTTAAATCAAGCATATGCACGAACTCAGAAGATATAAAACTATTGTCTGCTCCAGTATCAAATAGTATGGATGCGAAATGGTTATTGAGTAAGTGCGTACCCGTGACAACGTTCGGATCTTGACGGGCATCATTAGCTCCAATGACGAAGGCGCGTCCCCGTGCAGCATTACCCTGGTTTCCGTGGCCTTGAGCACCCGTTATGGCCAGTATCTGCTGCTGGTTGTTTCCCTGCTGACCCGGTGCCCTATTCAGTCGGGGGCACATGTTCCTGAAGTGATCGAGGGCTCCACACTCGTAGCAAGCCCTGGCATTCCCAGCGGGTTAACCGCGTTGATGGGTGCCACCAGGTTTGGTGCTACTCTACAGTCTCTTGCTTGATGCCCCGAGCGTCTGCAGTTCAAACACACCCGACACGGTGCTGCTGAAGGATGATGAAGATTACTCCTGTCACATTTCGGGTGCGGCCCAGCATATTCCCTCTTCCCTTGAGTCACGGACACAAAGTTTCTGGTCGTTTTGGCCCTCTTATCAGACTTTCCAGTACCAAACCGGCTTGTTTCCCCAGTCTCTTTACTTTTCTCCGCTCCCCTACCCAATACTCCTGTTCTTATCATCTCGTCAGTGAGAGCGCCCGCTTTCAGAATAGCGCTCTGGATTGTAGGAGGAGCAGCTGCAGTTACCATCGCTCGGATTTGAGGCGCGAGTCCCCAAATGTACCTCTCAATCCTCTTAGATTCCGGAGTGACAAGGTGTGGAACTAGTCTAGCCAGCTCGTGGAATCGGTCAGTATAAGCTGCGTGCCCTGCCCCCACCATAGCATGACTCCAGAACTCATGCTCAAGCTTCTGCATCTCGTTAAGAGGGCAGTATTCTTCGGTAATCAAGGCTTTGAATTCATCCCAGGTCATCTGCATCGCAGATTCCCTTCCCCTAGCTTGCACCTGGGTGTTCCACCAGGTTAGTGCTCTGCCCTGCAGTGAGCACGTAACATACTTGATCCGCTGGCTGTCAAGGCATTCACTGATGTCGATCACAGCCTCCATTTTCTCAAGCCATCTAATCAGGGCTATCGCCCCACCTTTACCACCGAAATCCCGGGGCTTACAGGCCACAAACTCCTTGTAAGAACAGCCCCGTTTGGCGTTAGCAGACCCAGTTTCATTACCTGTTGTACCACATTTCCAGTCTCCTGATTGCTTTCATTCCCAATCGGGTTCCCAGTGTCCTCGTTTTCATTACCACCATCCCCGTGGGGGTGGTTTTGCTGTTGCAGCGCGTCGCTCACCTGAGCTACGATAGTTGGAATCAGGGCAGTCAATTGTTGAGCAATTAAGGCTGCCATATCAGCATTTTCAGTCCCTTGGTTATTGCCAGAAGGGCCTTCATTTGCTATTGGAGGTCTATCCTGCCTCTGCCCCCTGCCCCTTGGGGCTTCACTTCCGCTACTATTGCTGCGGGTAGATCTTCGAGGCGGCATGTTCTATTCATACAAGAGGCAACAAATAAGCTTTAGTCACCTTAAGATACACAAGTGCTCCATTTGTCAAGTTCCAACGTCTCATGTTCCGGTCAGTCAAGATCACCATGCAGCCCATTTTAAGCATATTCTCGGTATACCGGTGGTGTTTATATATAGGGTTCCCCGCAGCGTTCCCACCACACCCACGATGTACCGAGAATGATGCCTAATCCGTTACATGACATCCGACCTTCCTTCACATCATATCCATAATAATCCATCAAGTCAACTGAGAGCCAAACATGTAATCATGTATAGTCTAGCGGAGGTTGTCTATATCGCGTCCTTGGGAGGACTCAGACATGGCCTCCTCGGGTCGGTCTCTCAGTGTATGAGGTCAAGCGCGATGTATGATCTGTGAAGATCTCTTAGGGTCTCAATACCCGAATTTTGGCTATGATCACTTGGCGCACAGAGGGAACGGAAGATCCAATAGAAAGCACCTCATGAGGGACGAGTACAAGGGCTCAAACACAAGGTGAAGATCACATGACAGTAGGCTAATCGAACATGTAAAGAGGAACACATACACAAGATATATAAATGCACACAAGCTTAAGCATGCAAATCTACATGAAGGTTCCTAGGTTATAGTCTAGGTCAAGTGTAATTGCCTAATTCTCTATAACCAATGGCTCTGATACCAGTCTGTCACACCCCCCGCTGATAGCGGAAACACGGGGAATGCGAGCTAGACGGGATCGTCATAACACATGGTATACAATAGAGTAGCAATAATATATGATGACAAGCGTGTCATGACGACACCCGAACATAATTGGAGACTTGTGTCGTGTATTGTCAAAGATCACGACAGCATAGCCATAAGCACAACATAAATGATCACATAAACATTAAGGATGACTTGTAATGTAAATTCCCACAACTCGGGAACAAGTGTTCAAAAAAATGTTAATTGTTTAGTGGACTGCAACAATGTACAAAGTGTATGTTCAGTCTCAAAAATGCATCCTAGGGTCTCCACTAAAAGGTAGCACTCCTAGAACTTCAATTACCCTGATCACCTGAAAAGAAATGCTCAAAACGGTCAACATAATTGTTGGTGAGCTTCGCAGGTTTTAAGTAATAAAAGATGTTAAGATGAAAACAGTGAGTAAGTTTAATAAAAGTTACCGCGACTACACTTATGTATAGGCGGTTTTACTGGTTATAAATCGCTACAGCCAAACCTAATGTTCGGTTCCTCACGGGAATTGATGGCTGTAAAGAAAGTATTCTCAAAGCATAAATAGTTTAATAAGACGTAGCAAGATCCACACAGCGCATACGTATAGTGTATAACCAAACCAGTCCTTAGGTCCCATAACCGGGATTAATGGTTATATATAAAAAGGTTTTCCATAGCATAATAAGTTTAACTTGATGTAGCAAGATCCACACAGCGCATACGTGTCAAGTTAAACATGACGTAGCAAGATCCACACAGCGCATACGTATAGGTTACAACCAAACCAATCTTTAGGTCCCAATTACCGGGATTAATGGTTGTAATGGATGATCGGCTTAGAAGAACCACACAGAAGAACCACACAGAAGAACCACACAGCCGAGAGCATCCAAGGTCAATGGCATCCACAAGTAGCATAAATCAACACGTAATATCAAATAGTAGTGCATGGTACTGTAAAACCCTAGGTAATATACATAGGGTAACATAGCACATAGTTCAAGTTCATATAGCAGCAAACAGTCAGGATCATCATGTAACCCGGTTTGAGCACATTTTTAGTATACCGGGGATGCTTATGTATAGGGTCCTCCGCAGCATTCCCACCACATCCACGATATACATAGAATGATACCTAAACCAGCTACATGACATCCATTTATCCTTAGTATCAATCAACAAGTTTAGCAAGGTAAGTTACTCATATAAGTAGCAGCCAACTTCCACTAAGGAAGGTGCCTGAAATTAAGTAAATAAGTGAGCATTCTTTTCCCCAAGTAGAAAAATATTCGAAAAGGTTTTATAAGCGCAAAAAGGGGCCACGAAACTCACAGAACAGATGATAAGCACTATCGATGTAAGATTTCCTGGGATAAGATGCTAGGAACCGTCAAACACCTATTGACAGTTACTGGTAAGCATTAGTAATGATCATAAAGCATAAGATGATGTTCAAGATTCGGGTAGTTCCGGTTCGGTCGTGGGTAGTACACACACAAGCAGGCGTACACATATCAGACTAGGTTATTTTAAATGACCTCGTCAACACAAGACACTCAAAGGGGAACCACACATACACGCATCACACACACAACACACAGGAAAACTCCACACAATGATTCTATTTACACGACAAGACCAGACGCACGACTGACACTCCATTCGCACGAGTGGACCTTCAGTCATACGAATTAGCTACTTTCGTATGATTGAACCTTCATTCGTGCGACTAAGCTTTCAGTCGTACTATGCATCACCAGTCGCACGACCCAACAGCCAGTCACGCGACTCAACGTCCCTTCGCGCGAATCAGCTTCATTCGCGCGATTGGACCTTCTTTCGCGCGACAGACCTCCGATCGCGCGATTCACACACGGTCGCACACAATCACATTCGCATGACTCTGTCGCGCGACAACTCCAGTCGCATCACTCAGTCGCGCGACACACATATCTTCGCACCCACCGACAGCCGCGCGACACAACCGCGCGACTTACCCAATCGCACAGACACAAGTCGCACGCGCACCCAGTCGCATGCCCCATTCGCGTGACAATCCCATTCGCGTCGACGGGGGTCGCGACTGTATGAAGTTGCAGGGCGGCCTTCGGCGGCCCGAACACGAGTTTTACACAACCAGAACTTCCAGAACTCATATCCTAACCTGTCTAGACGAGATGCACACTCAAAAACGCGACATGCAAGCCCACACGACCTCATGTGCTCGGATGAACCCGAGCACCCGAAAACCCTAAAACGCAGCAGCTAAATCAGGCTAAACGAGGTAAGTGAGGTTATCTACCTGCTAGAAACGAGTATACACGATGACACTCAAGATTTGACGGTGAAAACGCGACAAACGGGTCGGTTTTTGGTGTAAGCTAGAGAGAGAAAGTGAAGAAGATGGAGAAGAAGAGATGAAGAAGATGGTGGAAATGGCTAGGAATGGGGTTTTTATACCCATCCCAGGTTTGCCAAAATGTCACTTTTAGTCCCTGTACTTTGCCCCCGGGTTCCCAAATTTTGTTTCGGTTGAAAATGTTATTAATTAGTCTTGTTTTATTGATGATAAAATGTTATTTATAAGTTAAAAATGATTTTTATTCGTGACAATTATTTTAATATAAAAATGACGTGTTTAGTGTTAACGGGGCAAATCTTGGAGAAACGTTTTAAGATAACGACAAGTCAAGCAACGATAACACGCATATAAGGACAACTAAGTAAAACAAATATGGTATCCACGTAGATGGTTTATAAAATTGAGGAATGACTGACAACGAAGGTTAATCGATCACGTTAATGACGGACCTTTGGTGACGGATGTCACAGGTAAGTAGAGTTGGTATGACCGCAGTAACTTCACGTGATACAATAGCAGCAATCTTACGGCCAGAGTTTCTAGACCGTGAACGGATTTGACGAGAAGACATTCTGGAATATCATTAAGATATTTTATGAGAATTGGATTAATAGGAGTTATACTACATGAAAACGATAATCGGGAATTTGGCATAATAACAATGAGATGTTCCGAGTGTAATTGTTTGATTCGTAAATCAAAGCGAGTACTTTGACTAATCAAAGTGTTATGTCCAACACAACCTTATTGAAGACATGCGTACCTATAAGCAGATACTCATCCCGAGGGTTCCCAGGTAAGGTAGACAGATCCATCGGTTGATTTGGATTTATACGAATACCTTGCCTACACAGAACACCTCAAGATACAGGCATCACGCTCTTCCAGCATTACATGTTTCAAGTTGTGAGACACAGACATTGACGAATTTGAAACCACGAATAATGATTCAAAGCTCATTTTGAAAACCATTTGATTTAGGCACACAATGACTTGAATATGATTTAAAATTTGTGTGTGCATTGATAAGAATCAAAGTATAAGGGGAATCACATAAGGCATATAATCACATAATCAAATGTAAACATATAAGGCACATAAATCCTATCTAAGCATGTAAAATACATGAGAGGACTCTTGTGTAAAGGTACTTAGTTATAGTCTAGGTCATTCCATTTTTAATAACCTAATTCCCTATAACCATGGCTCCGATACCAATCTGTCACACCCCGATCAACGGCGGAATCATCGGAGCGGACGAGGGAATGATTGATTGTTCATAACACATAATTGTCTAATAGTGAAAATAATATTAAAATCAGATTACAAGATAGCATGAGTTTAACATAAGCAATTACAACAGTTGAAGTCACAAATAGTATTTGTCTTTTGTTTGACTAAGTCCGGGTCTTATATGAGCATGTAGAAGTCCACTAACTTGCTTAACCTGAAATCATGTGAAAAGTAACGAGTCAGCTAAAAATTAGCTAGTGAGTAAACACAGTTTTGAATATACATATAGATTGATTGATTAATTGAGAATAATCCAATTCACAAGGTAATATTAAGACTTATAATGCAATAGAGAAGCATATAGATAAACCGACACAATATAAACCCCTTGACTTGACACTTGCAAATAATAGACTCCACACATACACCATAGATTGACTCTTGCCTCTGGCATAATCACCACTCGACTATTCATATGGGGTGAGTTATCCAAACCAGTAGATCTACCATTGATACCAGATTGATTGATTGAATTAGGGTTTTACTATCGTCCAGTTTATCATAGTATGTTCACATAGTTGCAAGTATATATTATGTAAAGAAGTAACTAATTTAATAACTATTTACGTTATAACATAGTTAAATAATTTGTCATTTAACTATTCATGATATCATGGTTAAATGGATAATTGAATAAATAATTATTTATATTATGATTTAAATAATTATGTGATAATAAATCATTTACAATAATGGTAGATTCAAAATATTCTGAAATAGACTAAATTTGTGCTATAATAAATTTATATCAAAATAATTAATAATGTTTATTTTATAATTTGAGTTATTAAAAAAAATAAGTTTTAAAAGCCCTCAAAATTTATTTAAAACATTTAAAATAAATAAAATGTTAAAATAATTTTAGAAAATATTTAAGTGGTTTTAAAAATTTTTAATGTTTGTAAAAACATTTTTATAATTTTTAGAAATTTTTCTGAATTTTTTTAAAGATTAAAAAGGCTAAAAAATGTGTGAGGTGGCCTGGGGTCGAACCCGGGACCTCTGGAATGACATGGGAATGAGAACCGGTGAACCAAAGGCCGTGGCCACGGTAATCCTTGGTTTCTAAGTCTTTTAAGCACCAACAACCAATAACCCCTGATTTCCAATAGAACCTAGTTCGAATCCGATCAAATTGAGGTTCAATTCGATTCTTAATGCATCTGAATTCATGGGGCTTTTGTTCCCCATGAAAAATCGAGTATGTATGTATGGTCAATTACCTGAATTGAACTTAGATCGATGGGAACAAGATCGAATTGGTCGCGGCTGTGGTGAGATTCGTTCAGGTTGAAATCGGCGATGAAAATCAAATTCGTTTTACAGTAAGCTTCGAATGATGGTCCTGATCGAAAGCCCCTTATCAAATCTTTTAAAATCAATCGAAGATGGCTTTAATTCGAGTTGCAGGTCACGAGTATGGTGGTGTTCGAATGGTGTGTTTTGATTGTTTTGAATGAAATTGAGTATGGATATTGATTAAAGACAAATATATATTCGTTTAGGTTTGATTAATTTAATCTTTAGTGGGATTTTGGTGCTCGGTTAATGGCCAAGAACAGGCCGAAGACATGGAGAGAAATCGGGGGTCGATGATGGTAGGTGGGGTTGGGTAATAAAGTTACAGAAATGGTCCCTGAAGTATTGGACGGTTATTATTTATGCAGGAACTCTTTTTTTAAAGTTTGTAAAATGACAAAACAGCCCCCACTAATTCTTGTTAAATTTTAACCACTTTTAGGTTAATAAATTTTTTATAAATTATTAATATTAGTATCATCATTGTTATCGTTTTTATAAATATTATCACTAATATTATTATTATTATATTATTATTATTATTATTATTATTATTATTATTATTATAATTATTGCAATTTATATCAACATATAAATTGTTTACAAGATTAACTTTTTTTTAAAGTATGAGATGTTACAGTCTCCCCGGCTTTAGAAAATTTCGTCCCGAAATTTGTTACGAGGAGGCTGAAACAAAAAGATGGGGATACTGGGATTTCATTTGGTCCTCACGTTCCCAGGTGAATTCTGGGCCACGTTTAGATTCCCAGCGGACTTTGACAATGGGTATCCGACTGCGTTTGAGTTGTTTAACTTCCCGATCCATAATTTCCACAGGTTTCTCAATAAAGTGCATAGATTCATCAATCTGGACTTCGTCGAGTGGAATGTGGAGATTTTCATCGGCAAGACATTTCTTGAGGTTTGAAACATGAAACGTCGGATGTATATTGCTGAGCTCTTGAGGTAGTTCAAGCTTGTAGGCCACTTTCCCAATTCGCTCGTGTACTTGGAATGGAATCACGTAACGAGGTGCTAGCTTCCCTTTCTTTCCAAAGCGAATCACTCCCTTCCAAGGTGATACCTTAAGAAGTACGAGATCACCGACATTGTATTCCATAGGTTTACGTCTTTTATCAGCATAATGCTTTTGACGATTTCTAGCAGCGAAAAAGTTATCACGGATCTTATGAATTTTATCGGTTGTTTCTTGTATCAATTCCGGACTAGTATTTGTGATTCACCAACTTCAGACCAACAGATGGGAGATCGACACTTTCGACCATGCAAGGCCTCAAATGTTGCCATCTGGATGCTGGTATGGTAACTGTTATGTAAGAGAATTCGATCACGGAAGATGAGAATCCCACGATCCACTGAAATCAATGACACAAGCCCGGAGCATATCCCCGAGGGTTTGTATTGTTCTTTCAGTCTGACCGTCGGTTTGCGGGTGATAGGTTGTGCTAAGATTCAGTCGAGTTTTGAGAGTTGATTGGAGACTTTTCCAGAAACGAGAGATGAAGCGACTATCGCGATCAGAGATAATATCTTTACTTGACAAAAGATTGTTTAGGAAGACTACCATCACGTAATCAGTTTTGATGATAACTCACAATGAAAGTCGATAAATAAGGAATAAATGGTTTGATGTAGCTAGATCGAGTCAAAAAATGAGAATAAAGCAAAAGAAATCGATTTAAGAATTTAAATGTTCCAAGCTTGGAATCAAAATTAACCTAGAGCGATCGAGTCTTCTTTCAAGTTCAGAGATCATGCTTTGGCTTGATAGGTCGAAACACTAAATTATTTCACCCTTCAAGTTACTACATGCTTCTCGTCACTTGATTACAACCTTGATAAGTTGAAGATCAAGAATGAGAATAGTCATCAAGGTATGGTTTTCACCCCTAACTTGATGGTGTACTCTCAAGGTATGACCACTAGCTTACCAACCAAAAAGTTCGATCTGAGGATCTTCAGAAATAAGACGAGATAACTCACCATTAAGGTAAGATAAATCACTACTATTTTAACGATGAATTTTTACAAAAATAAAATATAATAGGATGAACTTCTTCATCAAAATCCAAAATTCACTCCTACTTTGATGAGGTCATTTCATTTGAGAGAATGCAATCCATAAAATGAAATTATCATCAAGGTATGAATTTCACGCGTATCTTGATGATTGAGCTTCAAGAAAACAATCGAAGATTGACATTTGTCACCAAAGTACGGGTTTCAATGCTATTTTGGTGAGATCATGTCATTTGTGAAATGCAAGTTCCAGAGAGAATAATTGAAGTCAGTCCTCGAGATAAGAAAATCACCCTAATCCAGAGGATGAAATTTCATAAAACACACCATTGGAAATCATTCATTGAAACGAATAAAGAATCATCACCAAAGTAAGGAAATCACCCCTGTTTTGATGAGTTAGAATCATTTAGGAGATACGAGTGTTCTTAGTCATAGGTTGACTTGCAAACTCTTGCATCTCCCACGGTGCAAACGGTTCAAAGTTCGACTTAACAACGAAAGGAAAAGTATCCCAATTAGAAATTTAGAAATTTTCAAATTACATCAATGTATCAAAAGGGAAATCATGATTACAAATCTTGAATTTAATCAGGAAGACGAAATCAAGGACAAGAATTATTCAACACCACATCATTGGTGGTTCGAGCTTGTTGGGCATTGATGTTAAAAGCACGTCCTTGAGCCGTAGGAACTGGGCTGACAAGTTGAGGGCATCGATTGCGAAAATGGTTCGGATCACCGCATTGATAGCATACACGACCTTGGGTAATTGCAGGAAGATGTTGGTGGACTGGTGCATTAGTCGGAGCTTAGTAGCACTCTTGCACACGTTGAATGTATGACCCAAACAACCACAGTTTATGCATTATCGACACTGAATGTTAGCGGGATGGTGATACATGCAGTTGTTACACTGCGGAAAAGGTCCAGCGTATGACTTTTTCATCAGCGATTGATTGTTTACTGCTGGTTGACGAGTTGGAGGGACTTGATTAATTGACACAGCAGGGGTAATCACAACAAAGTTTTGAGAATTGGCCTTCCTCTTCTTGTTCCTGGAAGGCTCAGGTTGGTCGGTTTTGACGGTTTCGTTAGGAAGTTTATCGGTATTTTTCTTCGACCCTTTCCTGGTTAAAGAACCAGCTTTCACATGATTATCGGTTAACTGCGCAGCCAGCCTAATAGCATCTTCTAGTGTCGAAGGGTTCCTTCCTAACTCCGTATCTTGAATCTGCATGGGTAGTTCACCAATGTATTTCTCGATGGCTCGGGAGGTAGGGGTAACAAGGTGTTGTACCAAAAGGCTCAGTTTGTGGAATCGGTTAGTGTATGCTAGGTTCTCGCCACTGTCTTGGGTTAACTTCCAGAACTCAGCTTCCAGTTTCCGGACTTCATTTCTTGGGCAGAACTCTTTAGTCATGAGCTCCTTAACTTCAGCCCATGTTAATGCTAAAGCAATTTCAGTTCCACGGGTTCGTTTCTCCCCGTTCCACCAAGTAAGTTGGCGTTTCTGGAGAACACTTGTGGCATACCGGACTTTTAGATTTTCAGGGCATTCACTGTTTAGGAAGTGTTCTCGATGCTTTCGAACCAATGTAGTAATCCAGTAGCTCCTTCAGTTCCACTGAACTTAGTGGGGTTACAAGAACTGAAATGTTTGTAGGTACAAGTTTAGGGAGGGTTTGGTGCAGTTGGGTTTTGAACAACATTGTTTCCTTGGTTCAAATGGGTAAGTAGAGTTGGTATGACCGCAGTAACTTCACGTGCTACAATAGCAGCAATCTTACGGCCAGAGTTTCTAGACCGTGAACGGATTTGACGAGAAGACATTCTGGAATATCATTAAGATATTTTATGAGAATTGGATTAATAGGAGTTATACTACATGAAAACGATAATCGGGAATTTGGCATAATAACAATGAGATGTTCCGAGTGTAATTGTTTGATTCGTAAATCAAAGCGAGTACTTTGACTAATCAAAGTGTTATGTCCAACACAACCTTATTGAAGACATGCGTACCTATAAGCAGATACTCATCCCGAGGGTTCCCAGGTAAGGTAGATAGATCCATCGGTTGATTTGGATTTATACGAATACCTTGCCTACACAGAACACCTCGAGATACAGGCATCACGCTCTTCCAGCATTACATGTTTCAAGTTATGAGACACAGACATTGACGAATTTGAAAACCACGAATAATGATTCAAAGATCATTTTGAAAACCATTTGATTTAGGCACACAATGACTTGAATATGATTTAAGATTTGTGTGTGCATTGATAAGAATCAAAGTATAAGGGGAATCACATAAGGCATATAATCACATAATCAAATATAAACGTATAAGGCACATAAAATCCTATCTAAGCATGTAAAATACATGAGAGGACTCTTGTGTAAAGGTACTTAGTTATAGTCTAGGTCATTCCATTTCTAATAACCTAATTCCCTATAACCATGGCTCCGATACCAATCTGTCACACCCCGATCAACGGCGGAATCATCGGAGCGGACGAGGGAATGATTGATTGTTCATAACACATAATTGTCTAATAGTGAAAATAATATTAAAATCAGATTACAAGATAGCATGAGTTTAACATAAGCAATTACAACAGTTGAAGTCACAAATAGTATTTGTCTTTTGTTTTGACTAAGTCCGGGTCTTATATGAGCATGTAGAAGTCCACTAACTTGCTTAACCTGAAATCATGTGAAAAGTAACGAGTCAGCTAAAAATTAGCCAGTGAGTAAACACAGTTTTGAATATACATATAGATTGATTGATTAATTGAGAATAATCCAATTCACAAGGTAATATTAAGACTTATAATGCAATAGAGAAGCATATAGATAAACCGACACAATATAAACCCTTGACTTGACACTTGCAAATAATAGACTCCACACATACACCATAGATTGACTCTTGCCTCTGGCATAATCACCACTCGACTATTCATATGGGGTGAGTTATCCAAACCAGTAGATCTACCATTGATACCAGGATTGATTGATTGAATTAGGGTTTTACTATCGTCCAGTTTATCATAGTATGTTCACATAGTTGCAAGTATATATTATGTAAAGAAGTAACTAATTTAATAACTATTTACGTTATAACATAGTTAAATAATTTGTCATTTAAACTATTCATGATATCATGGTTAATGGATAATTGAATAAATAATTATTTATATTATGATTTAAATAATTATGTGAATAATAAATCATTTACAATAATGGTAGATTCAAAATATTCTGAAATAGACTAAATTTGTGCTATAATAAATTTATATCAAAAATAATTAATAATGTTTATTTTATAATTTGAGTTATTAAAAAAAATAGTTTTAAAAGCCCTCAAAATTTATTTAAAACATTTAAAATAAATAAAATGTTAAAATAAATTTTAGAAAATATTTAAGTGGTTTGTAAAAATTTTTAATGTTTGTAAAAACATTCAAATGGGTCGGATGTTACAGTCTCCCCTGCTTTAGGGAATTTCGTCCCGAAATTTAAATCACGAGGAGGCTGAAACGAAAAGATGAGGGTACTTGGTTTTCATTTGGTCCTCACGTTCCCAGGTGTACTCTGGCCCACGTTTAGACTCCCAACGAACTTTGACAATGGGTATCCGACTGCGTTTGAGTTGTTTAACTTCCCGATCCATAATTTCCACAGGTTTCTCAATAAAGTGCATAGATTCATCAATCTGGACTTCGTCGAGTGGAATGTGGAGATTTTCATCGGCAAGACATTTCTTGAGATTTGAAACATGAAACGTCGGGTGTATATTGCTAAGTTCTTGAGGTAGTTCAAGCTTGTAGGCCACTTTCCCAATTCGCTCGAGCACTTTGAATGGACCCACGTAACGAGGTGCTAGCTTCCCTTTCTTTCCAAAGCGAATCACTCCTTCCAAGGTGACACCTTAAGAAGTACGAGATCACCGACATTGTATTCCATGGGCTTACGTCTTTTGTCAGCATAATGCTTTTGACGATTTCTAGCAGCGACCAAGTTATCACGGATCTTATGAATTTTGTCGGTTGTTTCTTGTATCAATTCCGGACCAGTAATCTGTGATTCACCAACTTCAGACCAGCAGATAGGAGATCGACACTTTCGACCATACAAGGCCTCAAATGGTGCCATCTGGATGCTGGTATGATAACTGTTATTGTATGAGAATTCGATCAACGGAAGATGAGAATCCCACGATCCACTGAAATCAATGACACAAGCCCGGAGCATATCCTCGAGGGTCTGTATCGTTCTTTCAGTTTGACCATCGGTTTGCGGGTGATAGGCTGTGCTAAGATTTAGTTGAGTCCCGAGAGCTGATTGGAGACTTTTCCAAAAACGAGAGATGAAACGACCATCGCGATCAGAGATAATATCTAAAGGCACACCATGTCGACTGACTATTTCATTAATGTAAATACGAGCCAATTTCTCGACTCGATAATCTTCCCGAATTGGAATGAAATGAGCCGACTTAGTCAATCGATCAATGATAACCCAGATACTATCGTGACCACTAACGGTACGAGGCAGCTTGGTAATGAAATCCATGGATATGCTCTCCCATTTCCATAATGGAACCTCGGGTTGTACGAGTAATCCAGAGGGACGTTGATGCTCGGCTTTGACTTTGGAACATGTAAGGCATTTAGATACATACAAGGCTATATCCTTCTTCATGCCGGGCCACCAATATTGGTTCCGAAGATTCATGAACATCTTATCTGCTCCCGGATGAATAGAATAGCGAGCCTTGTGAGCCTCATCCAGAATGGTTGTTCGAAGATTATCGCGATTCGGAATCCAAAGTCGATTTAGAAAATACAATAGTCCGTCCGACTTGGTTTCCAATTGGAGTTCAGCACCGCATGACATTTCCTCATACATGTTGCCCTTGGTGACTGATTCGTGTTGAGCTTCGAGTATACGGGTTAGGAAGTCGGTTTGAATGGTAATACTTTGAAGCATAACTTGACCCTTTCGACTTAATGCGTCGGCTACGACATTCGCCTTTCCTGGATGGTAGCGAATTTCACAATCGTAGTCATTATGTAATTCAACCCATCGTCGTTGCCTCATGTTTAATTCCTTCTGATTGAATATGTGCTGAAGGCTTTTATGATCGGTAAATACAATACACTTGGTGCCGTAAAGATAGTGCCTCCAAATTTTGAGTGCGAATACCACGGCTCCTAGCTCGAGATCATGGGTTGTGTAATTTTTCTCATGAATTTTGAGTTGTCTTGAGGCATAAGCTATGACTTTGCCTCGTTGCATGAGAACACAACCAAGACCTTGCTTCGAAGCATCACAGTAGACAACGAAATCGTCATTCCCATCGGGGAGAGTCAAGACTGGGGCATCACACAACTTCTGCTTGAGGGTTTGAAAAGCTTTCTCCTGATCTGGTCCCCACACGAAACTCTTGTCCTTATGTGTCAAGGCGGTGAGAGGCACAACGATCTTTGAGAAATTTGGAATAAAGTGACGGTAGTAACCGGCTAAGCCAAGGAATGAACGAATCTCGGTAGGAGTTTTGGGTTCTACCCAATTCTTCACTGCCTCAATCTTTGCAGGATCCACGTGAATACCTTTGTCGTTTACGATGTGACCAAGGAATTGGACTTCTTTAAGCCAAAATTCACACTTTGAGAATTTTGCATAAAGCTTTTCCTGTTTCAGAAGTTCAAGGATCGAACGGAGATGATGTTCGTGATCGGATTTTGATTTTGAATAAATGAGAATGTCGTCAATGAAAACGATCACGAATTTGTCCAGATATGGTTTACACACGCGGTTCATTAAATCCATGAACACAGCAGGTGCATTGGTTAACCCGAATGGCATTACTGTAAACTCGTAATGGCCATATCTTGTGCGAAAAGCTGTCTTGGGAATATCATCATCGTGCACTCGTAATTGATGATAACCTGAGCGGAGATCGATTTTGGAAAAATGAGAGGCTCCTTGAAGCTGATCAAATAAATCGTCGATCCTGGGTAGAGGATACCGGTTTTTGATAGTAAGCTTATTAAGCTCCCGGTAGTCGATGCACATTCGAAAAGAACCGTCCTTCTTCTTCACAAACAAAACTGGGGCTCCCCAGGGCGAGGAACTTGGTCGAATGAAGCCTTTATCAGAGAGCTCTTGAAGTTGACTAGCAAGCTCTTGCATCTCAGATGGTGCAAGTCGATAGGGAGATTTTGCTACTGGAGTTGCGCCAGGCACAAGGTCAATACAGAATTCGACTTGACGAACAGGAGGAAGACCGGTTAAATCATCGGGAAAGACTTCAGGAAACTCTCGAACAACCGGAATGTCTTCAATCTTCTTAGGTTTCTCATCTGCTTTCACGATATGAGCTAAGAAAGCCACGTAATGTTTGCGGAGGTACTTTTGAGCTTTGGTGCAGGACATGAGTTTTAATCCCTTGGAAAGCTTTTCCCCGTAAATATTTAAGACACTTCCAGATGCGCGAGGGATCCGGATGATTTTCTCGAAACAGACGACTTCAGCATGGTTCTTTGACAACCAATCCATGCCTATAATGACGTCAAAACTTCCAAGTGGCATCGGTATAAGATCGACAGGAAATTCGTGTTCACTAAGTTTAAGGGTACAATTTTGGATGACAGAATCAATTGTGACGGATTTTCCATCAGCTAATTCTACTGTAAACGGTTTCCCTAACTTAGTTCGGGTATTAACAAGCAAAGGTTCAAATTCTAAGGATACAAAACTTTTATCGGCACCGGTATCAAATAAAATTAAAGCATATTGATGATCGATTAGGAACGTACCATTCACCACATCATTGGCAGCCTGAGCTTGTTGGGCATTGATGTTAAAAGCACGCCCTTGTGCTGCGGGTACGGCATTAACGAGCTGAGGACATCGGTTACGGAAATGAGTTGGATCACCGCATTGATAACATGCACGAACTTGAGCAATTGCAGGAGGGTTTTGTTGGACTGGCGCATTTACCAATACCTTACCAGCATTCCTGCATATGTTGAATGTATGGCCAAAACGACCACAACTGGTGCACTGACGACACTTAGCACCAGTAGGATGATGATACTTGCAGATGTTGCATTGTGGAAATGGCCCGGTGTAAGGTTTCTTTGTTGGGGCTTGATTATTCATGGTTGGTTGATAGGTCGGTGCGACTTGGTTGATTGGAACAGCAGGGGTAATTACAGCATAGTTTTGAGAGTTAGCCTTCCTCTTCCGGTTCCTGGAAGTTTCAGGCTTGTCTTCCTTGGTTGTTTCAGTAGAAGACTTCTCCATTTTCTTCTTGTCACCCTTCCTGGTCAAGGTACCGGCCTTGACATGGTTGTCGGTTAACTGAGCTGCTAGA
Source organism: Flaveria linearis (assembly GCA_024085815.1). NCBI lineage: Eukaryota > Viridiplantae > Streptophyta > Magnoliopsida > Asterales > Asteraceae > Flaveria > Flaveria linearis. The sequence continues at coordinate 37,414,289 of CM044017.1, read as the reverse complement.
CGGATAGCATCTGCCAAGTTAGCAGGGTTCCTACCCCACACGGTATCCTGAATTTGCATAGGGAGACCACTTATGTACTTCTCGATAGCTCGAGATGAGGGAGTAACTAGATGAGGAACCAGAAGACTCAACTCGTGAAAACGGTTAGTGTAAACCAGATTCTCGCCGCTTTCCTGAGCCAAATCCCAGAATTCAGCTTCTAGTCTTTTGATTTCATTTCGTGGGCAGAATTCTCGTGTCATGAGTTCCTTTACTTCAGCCCACGTCAATGCCAGGGCAGCATCAGTGCCACGGGTTCGTTTCTCCCCGTTCCACCAAGTTAAAGCTCTCTTCTGGAAAACACTGGTAGCGTAGCGAACTTTGAGATTTTCAGGACATTCGCTGTTAAGAAACGTGTTTTCAATACTCTCGAACCATTGCAGAAGACCAGTGGCACCTTCGGCTCCGCTAAACTTAGTGGGATTGCAGGAATTGAAATGCTTGTAAGTACAAGTTTTGGGAGGGTTTGGTGCAGTTGGGTTTTGGACAGTGTTTGTGCAGTTGTGTTTTGGACAGCATTGTTAGTAAGCAGTGTTGGGATAACCGCAGCAACTTCCCGTGCCACCATAGCAGCAATCTTGCGGCCAGAGCTTCTAGATCGGGAGCGGTTTTGACGAGAAGACATGCTGTATAATAAGGAATGAAGAAACCTTTATGAGTAACGGGTAATTGGTTTTTAAAACTTTTCAAAATAATAAAATCGTTAATGAGATTGTTTAAAACAACAATGAGAGGTTAGGAGTGTAAACGTTCGGTTCGCAAACCAAAACGAATACGTTGACTTATCAAAGTATTTGTGTCCAGCACGAGGACATGCGTACCTATAAGCGAATACTCATCCCGAGGGTTCCCAGGTAAGGTAATCAAGTTGTATGAAATACCTTGCCTAGACAGAACACCTTAAGATACAGGTATCCCACTCTTCCAGCATTGCATGTTCTCGGTCGTGTGACACGGACTTTGACGAGATTTGAAACCATGAATAACAATCGAGTTTTTTTGGAGTTTGAAATCACTTGAATTAGGCACACAATGCCTTAGAATATGAGTTAAGATTCGTGTGTATATTGATAGATTCAAAGTGTAAGGAGAATCACATAAGGCATATAATCACATAATCAAGTATAAACATGTAAGGCACATAAAATCCTATCTAAGCATGTAAAATACATGAGAGGACTCATGTGTAAAGGTACTTAGTTATAGTCTAGGTCATTCCATTTCTAATAACCTAATTCCCTATAACCATGGCTCTGATACCAATCTGTCACACCCCGACCGACGGCGGAATCATCGGAGCGGACGAGGGAATGATGGATTGTTCATAACACATGGATGTCTAATAGTGGAAATAATATTAAAATCAGATTACATGATAGAATAAGTACAACATACACAAAAAACAACAAACGAAACCACAAATAATAATTTTCTTTTATTTTAACTAGGTCCGTGTCTTAGATGAGCATGTAGAAGTCCACTATCTTGCTTAACCTGAAATCATGTGAGAAAATAAAGTCAGCTAACGAATTAGCTGGTGAGTAATCACAGTTTTGAATATACATATAGATTGATTGATTGATCCATCGATTGTAATTCAATTCACAAGGTAATATTAAGACTTATATGGCAACCGCGAAGCATATAGATAAACCGACACAATATAAACCCCTTGACTTGACACTTGCATATAATAGACTCCACACAAACACCATAGATTGACTAATTGCCTCTGGCACAATCACCACTCGTAAGCCATATGGGGTGGGTTATCCAAACCAGTAGATCTACATTGTTGCCAGGATTGATTGATTGATTGAATTAGGGTTCTACTGTCGTCCAGTTTATCACAGTATGTTCACGTAATTGCAAGTAATAACATAACCTGTCTTGAATTGAATTGAAAATGAAATAACAATAGAATATCATGATAGAATATATTGTATCACATGATTTCCCCCAAATAGAAAATGATATAAAAAGGGGATATGAATACTCACATGATTGTTGAGATTGGAATTTGGACGTGATAGTTTAAACACCAATGATTTCCTTATGATTAACCTAAGGAACGGTGTCTCGAGTTAGAATAATAACGATTTGAGAATTTGGGAATGTATTAGGATTTCTATGGTAGTTTAAGTTGATAAATTTTATTTGGTTTGAAATGTCTTGAAATAAACGAATTTATTGAAAGTGATTATGTCAAGAATTTTAATAAAAATTTATACGTGTAAGTTATACGTTTATACAATTTATTAATAAATTGTATATGTATAATTATATTCATAATTATATATAATCAAGTAATTATATATAATTATATGTATAATTATATACATTTATACATAAATGAACATAACTATATATTGTATGTTAAGTATATACACGAGTTATAAATTGTATACAATTATATAAAATTATATACATGTAATTCAATCAAATTGTTTTGATAATTGGATAATATATACCTATGTATATATATTGGATTCAATCTATTTATTGTATAATTATATATTATACATTAATTATTAATTGGTAGAAAATATAATTAGTTATTTTATTTGTTTAAAACAATTAAAAATAAATGAATAAAATATAAAAATGAATTTCAGAAAGTAGTTAAGTTGTTTTAAAATTTTTACTGTTTGTGAAAACATTTTTAAAATTTTTAGAATTTTTTTCAGAATTTTTAAAGGCTTAAAAAGCCCAAAAAAAAAATGGTTGAGGTGGCCCGGGGTCGAACCCGGGACCTCCTGTTTGAGATGAAGCATGGGAACCGGTGAACCAAGGCCTAAGCCGCGGTTATGATCCGGCTTTTATTTCTTTTAAACCAACCCAAACAGAACCCCCAAACCCGAAGAACCCTAGGTTCGAATTTCTTCAAATTGAACCTCGATTCGATTTCAATAGTGATTGAAACCATGGGGCTTTCATTCCTCATGTAACAACGAGTTCATAGAGGTATTAATTACCTGTTGAGGTATTGTATTTGATGAGTTTGAGTTCGAGAATAGTCCGCGGCTTCAAGAGAATCAAATTCGATGATTGTGTGTGTTTCAGATGATTTTGAGAGTATGGGTAGGTTCGGGACTGAGAAATGGTTAATAATATGACATCAATTTGATTATTGAAAGTGTTTAAGTGGGTTTATTAGTTGGATTAGAATCCGAAGTTAAAGTGACAATTATAGCCGTTTATTTGACTAATTCAACACGTTTTTGTGTTGGAATTCAATCTAAATTGGATCCAAGGACACTTTCGGTGTGATTGTGGGTTCAAATTGGAATAATTTGACTGATTTTTGGTCGGGGATCTTGTGAGTTCGATGTGGTGGCTTTGGATTCGGATTACTCGAAGTTTAAACGTGTTTAATAGTTGTATTGTGTTCGAATCTCATCCCCGAACACATTGGGACCGGTTTGATGGGTTAAAATTGAGTAATTTGAGCGTTTGGCCTTCGCCGGAGCTTCGCCGGAGTTTCGCCGGCGACTCGCCGGAAAAACGGGGGTGGGAGACGGTTTTTAAAAAAATTACAGAAATGGTCCCTGCGATTTCAAACTTGTTATTTTATGTTCAAACTTTGGTTTTAAGTTTCATAAATTGCATATTCCCCCCTGGACTTATATATTCAATTTTAATACATGCTTATATATATATATATGTATATATATATATATATTATATATATATATAATTTTTACAAATTATTAATAGTAGTATTTATTTTTATTATTATTATTATCATTATTATTATTATTATTTTTGTTTAAACTTCATAATTACTAATATAATTTTATAATATATATTTTTTTTTTATAAAATCATATTAATAATTATATGTAATGTGAATTAATGACACATCAATACGTTTCAAATGAATAGATTTCATTTACTGATATAAACGCGTTCGGTTACAATTTCAAATGGGTCGGATGTTACATTTACGTCTTTTATTAGCATAATGCTTTTGACGATTTCTAGCAGCGAAAAAGTTATCACGGATCTTATGAATTTTATCGGTTGTTTCTTGTATCAATTCGGACTAGTAATTTGTGATTCACCAACTTCAGACGAACAGATGGGAGATCGACACTTTCGACCATGCAAGGCCTCAAATGTTGCCATCTGGATGCTGGTATGGTAACTGTTATTGTAAGAGAATTCGATCAACGGAAGATGAGAATCCCACGATCCACTGAAATCAATGACACAAGCCCGGAGCATATCCCCGAGGGTTTGTATTGTTCTTTCAGTCTGACCGTCGGTTTGCGGGTGATAGGTTGTGCTAAGATTCAGTCGAGTTTTGAGAGTTGATTGGAGATTTTTCCAGAAACGAGAGATGAAGCGACTATCGCGATCAGAGATAATATCTTTACTTGACAAAAGATTGTTTAGGAAGACTACCATCACGTAATCAGGTTTTGATGATAACTCACAATGAAAGTCGATAAATAAGGAATAAATGGTTTGATGTAGCTAGATCGAGTCAAAACATGAGAATAAAGCAAAAGAAATCGATTTAAGAATTTAAATGTTCCAAGCTTGGAATCAAAATTAACCTAGAGCGATCGAGTCTTCTTTCAAGTTCAGAGATCATGCTTTGGCTTGATAGGTCAAAACACTAAATTATTTCACCCTTCAAGTTACTACATGCTTCTCGTCACTTGATTACAACCTTGATAAGTTGAAGATCAAGAAATGAGAATAGTCATCAAGGTATGGTTTTCACCCCTAACTTGATGGTGTACTCTCAAGGTATGACCACTAGCTTACCAACCAAAAAGTTCGATCTGAGGATCTTCAGAAATAAGACGAGATAACTCACCATTAAGGTAAGATAAATCACTACTATTTTAACGATGAATTTTTTACAAAAATAAAATATAATAGGATGAACTTCTTCATCAAAATCCAAAATTCACTCCTACTTTGATGAGGTCATTTCATTTGAGAGAATGCAATCCATAAAAATGAAATTATCATCAAGGTATGAATTTCACGCGTATCTTGATGATTGAGCTTCAAGAAAACAATCGAAGATTGACATTTGTCACCAAAGTACGGGTTTCAATGCTATTTTGGTGAGATCATGTCATTTGTGAAATGCAAGTTCCAGAGAGAATAATTGAAGTCAGTCCTCGAGATAAGAAAATCACCCTAATCCAGAGGATGAAATTTCATAAAACACACCATTGGAAATCATTCATTGAAACGAATAAAGAATCATCACCAAAGTAAGGAAATCACCCCGTTTTGATGAGTTAGAATCATTTAGGAGATACGAGTGTTCTTAGTCATAGGTTGACTTGCAAACTCTTGCATCTCCCACGGTGCAAACGGTTCAAAGTTCGACTTAACAACGAAAGGAAAAGTATCCCAATTAGAAATTAGAAATTTTCAAATTACATCAATGTATCAAAAGGGAAATCATGATTACAAATCTTGAATTTAATCAGGAAGACGAAATCAAGGACAAGAATTATTCAACACCACATCATTGGTGGTTCGAGCTTGTTGGGCATTGATGTTAAAAGCACGTCCTTGAGCCATAGGAACTGGGCTGACAAGTTGAGGGCATCGATTGCGAAAATGGTTCGGATCACCGCATTGATAGCATACACGACCTTGGGTAATTGCAGGAAGATGTTGGTGGACTGGTGCATTAGTCGGAGCTTTAGTAGCACTCTTGCACACGTTGAATGTATGACCCAAACAACCACAGTTTATGCATTATCGACACTGAATGTTAGCGGGATGGTGATACATGCAGTTGTTACACTGCGGAAAAGGTCCAGCGTATGACTTTTTCATCAGCGATTGATTGTTTACTGCTGGTTGACGAGTTGGAGGGACTTGATTAATTGACACAGTAGGGGTAATCACAACAAAGTTTTGAGAATTGGCCTTCCTCTTCTTGTTCCTGGAAGGCTCAGGTTGGTCGGTTTTGACGGTTTCGTTAGGAAGTTTATCGGTATTTTTCTTCGACCCTTTCCTGGTTAAAGAACCAGCTTTCACATGATTATCGGTTAACTGCGCAGCCAGCCTAATAGCATCTTCTAGTGTCGAAGGGTTCCTTCCTAACTCCGTATCTTGAATCTGCATGGGTAGTTCACCAATGTATTTCTCGATGGCTCGGGAGGTAGGGGTAACAAGGTGTTGTACCAAAAGGCTCAGTTTGTGGAATCGGTTAGTGTATGCTAGGTTCTCGCCACTGTCTTGGGTTAACTTCCAGAACTCAGCTTCCAGTTTCCGGACTTCATTTCTTGGGCAGAACTCTTTAGTCATGAGCTCCTTAACTTCAGCCCATGTTAATGCTAAAGCAATTTCAGTTCCACGGGTTCGTTTCTCCCCGTTCCACCAAGTAAGTTGGCGTTTCTGGAGAACACTTATGGCATACCGGACTTTTAGATTTTCAGGGCATTCACTGTTTAGGAAAGTGTTCTCGATGCTTTCGAACCAATATAGTAATCCAGTAGCTCCTTCAGTTCCACTGAACTTAGTGGGGTTACAAGAACTGAAATGTTTGTAGGTACAAGTTTAGGGAGGGTTTGGTGCAGTTGGGTTTTGAACAACATTGTTTCCTTGGTTCAAATGGGTAAGTAGAGTTGGTATGACCGCAGTAACTTCACGTGCTACAATAGCAGCAATCTTACGGCCAGAGTTTCTAGACCGTGAACGGATTTGACGAGAAGACATTCTGGAATATCATTAAGATATTTTATGAGAATTGGATTAATAGGAGTTATACTACATGAAAACGATAATCGGGAATTGGCATAATAACAATGAGATGTTCCGAGTGTAATTGTTTGATTCGTAAATCAAAGCGAGTACTTTGACTAATCAAAGTGTTATGTCCAACACAACCTTATTGAAGACATGCGTACCTATAAGCAGATACTCATCCCGAGGGTTCCCAGGTAAGGTAGATAGATCCATCGGTTGATTTGGATTTATACGAATACCTTGCCTACACAAAACACCTCGAGATACAGGCATCACGCTCTTCCAGCATTACATGTTTCAAGTTATGAGACACAGACATTGACGAATTTGAAAACCACGAATAATGATTCAAAGATCATTTTGAAAACCATTTGATTTAGGCACACAATGACTTGAATATGATTTAAGATTTGTGTGTGCATTGATAAGAATCAAAGTATAAGGGGAATCACATAAGGCATATAATCACATAATCAAATATAAACGTATAAGGCACATAAATCCTATCTAAGCATGTAAAATACATGAGAGGACTCTTGTGTAAAGGTACTTAGTTATAGTCTAGGTCATTCCATTTCTAATAACCTAATTCCCTATAACCATGGCTCCGATACCAATCTGTCACACCCCGATCAACGGCGGAATCATCGGAGCGGACGAGGGAATGATTGATTGTTCATAACACATAATTGTCTAATAGTGAAAATAATATTAAAATCAGATTACAAGATAGCATGAGTTTAACATAAGCAATTACAACAGTTGAAGTCACAAATAGTATTTGTCTTTTGTTTTGACTAAGTCCGGGTCTTATATGAGCATGTAGAAGTCCACTAACTTGCTTAACCTGAAATCATGTGAAAAGTAACGAGTCAGCTAAAAATTAGCCGGTGAGTAAACACAGTTTTGAATATACATATAGATTGATTGATTAATTAAGGATAATCTAATTCACAAGGTAATATTAAGACTTATAATGCAATAGAGAAGCATATAGATAAACCGACACAATATAAACCCCTTGACTTGACACTTGCAAATAATAGACTCTACACATACACCATAGATTGACTCTTGCCTCTAGCACAATCACCACTCGACTATTCATATGGGGTGAGTTATCCAAACCAGTAGATCTACCATTGATACCAGGATTGATTGATTGAATTAGGGTTTTACTATCGTCCAGTTTATCATAGTATGTTCACATAGTTGCAAGTAATAACATAACCTGTCTTGAATTGAATTTAGAATGAAATAACAATAGAATATCATGATTGAATATTGTATCACATGATTTCCCCCAAATAAGAAATGATATAAAAAGAGGATATGAATACTCACTTGATTGATGAGATTAGAATTTGGACGTGATAGATTAGGCGCCAATGATTTTCTTATGATTCAACCTAAGATTTCGTGTCTTAGGATTAGAATGAAGTTAAGATTAATGACTTGATATGAATTAGGGTTGTAATTGGAATTGAGGTTTGGTAATTATGATAATAAGATAAAATAATGTAATCAATTATATTTAGATAAATAAATCAATTATACTTAAGTACGAACATGAATGATTAATGAAATCAAATAATTTATTTATAATAATTGATTTAATAAATGTTAAGTATATATTATGTAAAGAAGTAACTAATTTAATAACTATTTACGTTATAACATAGTTAAATAATTTGTCATTTAAACTATTCATGATATCATGGTTAAATGGATAACTGAATAAATAATTATTTATATTATGATTTAAACAATTATGTGAATAATAAATCATTTACAATAATGGTAGATTCAAAATATTCTGAAATAGTCTAAATTTGTGCTATAATAAATTTATAGCAAAAATAATTAATAATGTTTATTTTATAATTTGAGTTATTAAAAAATAAGTTTTAAAAGCCCTCAAAATTTATTTAAAACATTTAAATAAATAAAATGTTAAAATAAATTTCAGAAAATATTTAAGTGGTTTTAAAAATTTTTAATGTTTGTAAAAACATTTTTATAATTTTTAGAAATTTTTCTGAATTTTTTTAAAGCTTAAAAAGGCTAAAAAAATGTGTGAGGTGGCCCGGGGTCGAACCCGGGACCTCGGAATGACATGCGGCATGGGAACCGGTGAACCAAAGGCCGTGGTCGTGGTAATCCTTGGTTTCCAAGTCTTTTAAGCACCAACAACCAATAACCCTGATTTCCAATAGAACCCTAGTTCGAATCCGATCAATTGAGGTTCAATTCGATTCTTAATGCATCTGAATTCATGGGGCTTTGTTCCCCATGAAAAATCGAGTATGTATGTATGCTCAATTACCTGAATTGAAACTTAGATCGATGGGAACAAGATCGAATTGGTCGCGGCTGTGGTGGGATTCGTTCAGGTTGAAATCGGCGATGAAAATCAAATTCGTTTTACAGTATGCTTCGAATGATGGTCCTGATCGAAAGCCCCTTATCAAATCTTGTTAAAATCAATCGAAGATGGGCTTTAATTCGAGTTGCAGGTCGCGAGTATGGTGGTGTTCGAATGGTGTGTTTTTTATTGTTTTGAATGAAATCGAGTATGGATATTGATTAAAGACAGATATATATTCGTTTAGGTTTGATTAATTTAATCTTTAGTGGGATTTTGGTGCTCGGTAATGGCCAAGAACAGGCCGAAGACATGGAGAGAAATCGGGGGTCGATGATGGTGGGTGGGGTTGGGTAATAAAGTTACATAAATGGTCCCTGAAGTATTGGATGGTTATTATTTTATGCAGAAACTCTTTTTTAAAGTTTGTAAAATGACAAAACAGCCCCCCACTAATTCTTGTTAAATTTTAACCACTTTTAGGTTAGTAAATTTTTTATAAATTATTAATATTAGTATCATCATTGTTATTGTTTTTATAAATATTATCACTAATATTTATTATTATTATTTTTATTATTTATTTTTATTATTATTATTATTATGATTATTATAATTATTGCAATTTATATCAACATATAAATTGTTTACAAGATTAACTTTTTTTAAGTATGAGATGTTACATTACTATTATTATTTCTTCTATTACTATTATTATTTCTATTATTACTATTATTATTATTATTATTATTATTATATATTATTATTATTATTTCTATTATTATTATTATTATTATCATTATTATTATTACTATTATAATTATTATTATTACTATTTATTTTATTATTATTATTATTTATTACTACTACTACTACTATTACTATTATATTATTGTACTATTATTATTTGTACTATTATTTTATCATCATCATCATCATCATCATCATCATCATCATCATCATCATCATCATCATCATCATCATCATCATCATCATCATCATCATCATCAAATAAAGGAATATTCATTAATATGATAAAGTATCGAAAAATGATAACTTACAAGAGGCATTGGTGCCTCTATGACGATCCGTTATTCTAGCGTAATTATTTATACGATCCTCATACATATTTTGCCATTCTAGTGCTTGTTGATATGCAAATCTCGGCCAATGATAGCTCACACTAGGCATTGGGTAATCCCCTTCCAATTGTATGCAAAGAAAGTGACATTGGTTAACATGAGCAAGTGCGACAACTAGATAGGTGAATAATGGCTCTAGGGCTGTTCTCAGCGGGAACCATGTCTGGCTGCCAAATGAAGAAATAAGATGCACAATACAAGTGAATGTTTCGCAATTACGAGTCCATGGGCCAGAAAAGTTAGCCAATGGGTATCGGGCGCGGGTTGAGTCGTGCCAAACCAATTTAAGCTATTACGAACAGAATCATAATAGCCAGGCATCTCACGGTTCAAATTGCTCCGCCAATACCACATGTTTCTATCCATCTCCGACAACATTTGACGCCTAACCCATTCCCATTCATTTTGCTTTTTCCCTAAAGCCACCGCGATCGCCCGAAAACCACAGTTACCATCAGGCCGCACATCTTTTATAGTCGAAACGTACCGGTGAATCCATTGGGGCAGCTGATCCTTAAACTTCATAACTTTTATCACGTCCTTTAGTTTCAATATTAACGGAAACCCTAGGGCAGCTCCCGTAATCGGATATTTGAAGCAGCCTTTCCTGATTAGAACGATCGTTGGGCATTTTAAACTGAGGGGTATATGAGCTATGCCTCGCCGGGTCAGGCATAGTTTGTTGTGAGGAAGTATAGGAGCTGTGTCTAGCAGCCTCATACTGTGATGTATTGGAGTCCGCTCTTCTTTGTTGCTCCTTAATATTTGGACGACCACGTCGGTCATGACGCACCTCAGGTTCTTTAAGTTTTGACTTGCTCTTAAACAAAGAGTCAAATACTTTCTTAAACAATTTTTTCTTTACTTGAAGATTGGGAGATAACATAATCTTTTGTTTCAAGTCATCAAATTTCACATCGTAGTCAGGTTCAGGCGGCGCGACGTACGCTGGCTCGAAATCAAGCTTCCTCCATTGTGGATCTACCGCATCGAGTGGAATACTTGTGACTGGATTTAAAGGTTAAATTATTAATAAAAAATATGCAATCGTGTGACAACAGTAAAAAAATGTGTTAAGAAAAATATAACCTTCTCGGATGTATATCTCCAAACGACAAGCACATGTCAAGCCCATGGACGTGAACAACTGGTGTCAACATGAACCCCCAGACTCCTGAATCATTTTCATTTTCGTCAACTCTGATTCAAGGAGGCTAAGGAAAAAATGGATAATTTATAATGCAATTTGAAAACAATGACAGTCGATGGTATTTTTTAATTTTCACACGGGACACCTCGAATGTTTTACAAATTTCAATCTCCTGGCCACGCACGAGGTCATAAACATATCCGACAAGTGTGTGCAATGTATTATTGGTCCCTGTGAGGTAACTCTTGAAGTTGGCATGTTGGCCCTCAACCCTATTAGTTGTAAATTCTCCAAAGTTAAGGCGGTCGTACATCCAACAAGTAATTTTCTCTTTGTACGACACCAACCAATTATTCCAAATATATTCCCATACCTCTGAAAGAAATAACAAATTTTATAAAATGAACAAATAAATTATTAGAGTAAAAATAACTATGAAATTCTTACCACGTTTACCATCTTCATTTAATTTTCTTCCATCTTCCTGCATTTGTAATCGTACAATGTCTCTGTGGGAGACGAACACAAGGTCTTCCACAGTATGGAAAATCCTTCCACATGCCGGTTTTGAAAATGATATTCCACCGTCTTTTGATATTCTCCCTAACGTGCCACCTGCGTAGATTTTTAGTAGCACTCGGGAACACTGTGTCACACGCGCTCATCAGGGCCAGGTCCCTGTCTGTGACAATAACGCGGGGCTCCACACACCCATCGAGCATATCTCTGATCCGCTCCAGTACCCATGTGAAGTTGTCCTGTCGTTCCCTCGATATAAATGCATGCGCAATACAAAACGACTTCGACGTCGACGTAACGCCAATAACCTGAACAAACGGAATGTTGTACATGTTGGTCTTGTACGTCGTGTCTATCAACATCACGTGCGGGAATGCGCACCACATTTTATACAAGTAGGATGACAAAACAAAACATCTTCCACGACCTTAGTAATTGCATTCGTTCGTGTTTCATACACGAACTCTTTAGATTGTAGCAAGTTTTCAAGTTTCTGCATTGATGTCATGCCTTTTCTCCCCTCAGCCCTAAACTTCGACGTCAGATTGTATATGTCTTGAACAACACAGACGCTATGGGGAAAGTGCTCCCTTACGGTTGAATGGATATGTCGTGGCCGCACGTGCTGCCTGTGTAACTTCTCGACAAGATCAATTTCTTCGACGGTCATCTTCCTAAGATGCGCATGGCCCTCCTCGTACACAACAGGATCGTGGTTGTGCGTCTCGTTTCTCACCTCTAACATCCAACTGTCACTCTTTCCTACGTACTTTCCTATGAGTTTAAAGGGACATCCTTTCTTTATGCTTCCAGTACGTCTACTTGTGCAAGTGAATTTAGGTCACCACTACGATTGCATAATAGTTCCACATCCTTTTTTCGTGACCGACCACCACATGACGCACCCATGCTCGCGTCCTCTCATTTTAGCCCAGCTCTCCAAGTCCTCACGAGAATCAAAATATTGAAAAATGATAAAGCTAGACATAAAAAACAATATATAAAACAAATAAAAAATAAAATAAACAAAAGAATAAAAACTCTTCGTACTTTATCGGTTTTATAAGAAATCGTAGCCTTTCTTATCCGATCCTCATCCCCATCATGCTCCGCGGTGTCCCCATGGTTTTCTTTGAGGTGAACCGAACCGTCACTCTCATCTGTGTCATTCCCATTAAAAGTATCCGACACATGTGTAATTTCTAGTTCTGATTGGTACGGGGGATGTCCGTAATCCAGCTCTGTTTGTGAGTGGTACGTGTTCGGGGCATGCCCGTAAGAATTGCAAGGGGGATATCTGTACCCTTCACCGTAACCTGTCGGTCCAAATAAAGAGTTGTACGCCTCTTGAGCAAATGTGTTCGACGGGTTGGTTTCCTCCTCCTCCACGGAGGGTGACTCCCGTATACGTAATATTCCTAAAAAAGATAATGGTTAGATATTTCAAATAATAAGTTATAATAAAACATATACTAGTTCAACCTGGTTCGAATTTTCGATATGTGGCACCTCATTCAAATCTGGAAGCTTTGGCTTTTGATAATGATCTCCCGAACCGACATTGTTTTCGAATTAACGTATTTTTGGAATGACGAAGGCTGAAAAATCTCGAGTGTTGGATGAATGAAAGCTCGAATACCTTATGATGAAAAAATTTCGAGTGTTGAATGAAATGTGGAGTGTTGAAAGTTCAAAGGTATTTAAGGTGAAAATCTGGTGCACAAAACCGTCACGGTTTGGCCTCCACGTGACGGTTCGTGGCGCGAATCCCGGCCCTTTGTCAACATCACAGTCTACCTCGTACTTTAAACCGAACCTCGTACCCTAGCGGTCACGGTTAGGCCAAACCGTGACGGTTTGGTGACCGGGTTTTCAACTTTCCCAGACCATTTGTCGTTTTGTTGTCACGCGGTGTCGGAATACAGACACGGAAACCGTGACCGCAAGCCCTTGCGGTCACGGTTAGGTACCAAAACGTGACCACAAGCCCTAACCGTGATATTTTGGCGCGACCTACCCCAAAAACCCCAGCGGTGTCCCCAACACCACTCTATTAATATTATTATTATTATTTTATTATTATTATTATACCACTTGTTTTGAAGATCGAGTGTCGATATAACCAAGTACTCGACTCCTCGTAAACTCAGTCAGTCCCTTCATCATCACCAATCACCATGGATATGGAATCAACGGCGTCGGCGATCGGAGTTTCAGTTCCGGTGCTCCGCTTCCTCCTCTGCTTCATCGCCACCATCCCCGTCAGCTTCCTCCACCGCCTCGTCCCCGTAGGCGCCACCGCCCGCCACCTCTACGCCGCCCTCACCGGCGCCCTCCTCTCCTACATCTCCTTCGGCGTCTCCTCCAATCTCCACTTCCTCGTGCCCATGCTCATCAGCTATGCGTCAATGATTGTGTATAGGAAACGCTGTGGTGTGATTTCGTTCGTCTCTGCTATGGGATATCTCATTGGATGGTATGATTTCAATTTTGCTTTTGGTTTGATAGTGTTGTGGATTTAGGGTTTGGTGTGTGGTCATTTTGTGATTTGGCACTTTTGATGCTTTTGCATGCATTCAAGCTTTAGTTTGTGTAGTAATGTGGCTAAATAAGGAATACAGTTTTCTGCATGAATCTATTTGAAGAGTCAGTGGAGTTTTCATTAGTAGTAGTTTAGTGTTGTCTGAAGTTATCAGATTCAGAACACTTGTGAAGTATAATAATAGGATTATTTGATAATTTGGTGTTGATTTTTTTTTGACAATTGTACTAATCTAAGGTAGGGGTGGTCCTTTTTATGAAAGAAAACTTTATAACCTAGAGTTAGTTGGGTGACGGGTTTGGTGTCTTGCGGAGATGGTTTAAATGGGTATAAGGTAACGGATCAAAAAATATGGTAGTTGAAAAAAAACTGTGAAGAGATTAGTTGAATGCAACTGAAAAGCTATGTGGTAGTAGTTTAATAGCAAGATAGGAATAGAAAGCTACGGTTAATAGGTGGACAAATAAGCCAGAAATTAAACATTATGATGATCACAAGACTATAGTGAATATATCCTTATTAGTTGAACAGGAGAAAAGCTGAAAGTGCCTTTATCTGTCTTAGTTTGCTTGATTCCCACTATCTGCAGTTGCATATTAGGAAAATAATAGATGCATCTTTGAGAACTTTTTGGGTATATAATTAGCTCATAAGAGACCTTTTAGACAGAGGGGGTGACAACACAGGCATGACCAATCTCCAAGTTGTTGTAAAAGCAACTTTTTTTAAGCATTCAAGCAATCATTTTTAAGCATTCTTGAACTGATTCTACTTGACAATCGTTGAAAAGAATGGAAAAACCACAGAAACAAAAGCATGCTGTCGTAATTAGCCAATATATGCTCTTTGACACTTTCCTATAAACAGTTGGTGTGTGGTTTTACAAGAACAAACAACATAAAATTTTATATCTTACACATATGAAATGGATAAGAATAGAATTCAGAATAAACTTAAATAATTTCAAGAAAAACATTGTCTATCTACAAGAAACATTACCTACAGGAGCCATATTTTGTCATCTCTGATGCCACCGAAATCCACTTAACATATGCAAGTTGATTTATGAATTATCTTAGATGCTGTTCGTCATCATTGTCCCTTAAACACTAGGTAAATGAAAATTTTGGGTGGGAGGGGGGCTAAGCAAGGGCTTATTTGCCCAAGCTAGCTGGCCCTGATTTACGGAGTGAAGGTTCACACCAATGCATATGCATTCTTGAATTGTTCATGGAAAGTAGCAATTGTTCTCGGAATTTAAAAGTATATAGTAGATTTTTCCCTGAGAGATTCTGGGATTCATGACTTCATGTGTTATTGCCATTCTAGTCAAGGAATTGTTTAAATCTCTGCCATAATTGTAACTATCTTAAAATGCAGCTTTTATTGATTGATAGTTTACATTCTTTGATCTATTTTTGTTAGCATTATTCTGTGTACTTTTAATAATCATCCCAGGATGTTGCAACAAGTCAACAACTACAGTGCCTAAACATGTGACTCGGTCGAATTCAATGTGTTAAGTTTTATTGTCTAAATATTTTATGATCAAGAAGCTTTCAGTTTATCTAACGAAGTAAAGAGTCTCTTGATTCTGGTTGTTTCTTTTTCATATTTAAAACACGTGTTGCATAGATGCTTGGTTCTCTTTCATCGTCTATTACCTCTCTGTTTCCTTCTGTTTTTATTATTTCCGATTCCCAAACATGTTGAGCCTTCCTTTTTCTTTTTAAAGATATGGTGCATTTTAAATGTCAGAAATCTTATCAAGAGAGGAATTAATTGATTGAGAAAGATGGATTAGATTCATAAAAACAAAGGAGAATAACCCTCCTTTTATACACGGTTTTACATTTATTGTTGGGAGATAATGGGGGACAAAAGTAACACCACTCACAAACATTATCACTAAAAATGGGAGATGATGTTGCTAGTGCTGATCCCAGCTGTTCTTCATACTATTGTAATGTTTCTTTTCAACACGCCCCCTCAAGTTGAACGGTGGGATCTCCAAAGTTCAACTTGTCCAAGCATTTGTGTAATAGTCTTTCGTTAACAGCTTTTGTTAGGATGTCCGCCAATTGATCTTCAGACCTGACGAATGGGAGAGAAATGAGCCCTGATTCTAATTTTTCTTTGATGAAGTGTCGGTCAACTTCCACATGCTTTGTTCGATCATGTTGTACTGGATTCTCTGATATTTGAATTGCAGCTTTATTATCACACATGATTTTACTAGCTTCGTGTGGTGGAAATCCTATTTCACTTAGGAGCCTCCGTACCCACAGAACTTCTGTTAATCCCCTGGCTATTCCCCTGAATTCGGCTTCAGCGCTTGATAATGCTACTACCTTCTGTTTTTTACTCCTCCATGTGACCAGATTTCCTCCAACCAAGGTAAAGTAACCTGCGGTTGATCTTCTATTGTCTTTGTCTCCTGCCCAATCTGCATCAGTGTACAGCTGAGTTTCTAAGTTTCCATTTGGTTTGAACACAATTCCATGTCCAACGGTGCCTTTTAGATATCTCAAAATTCTGAAGACTGCATCCATATGGGTTGTTTGTGGTCGATGCATAAACTGGCTCACTATCCCTACCGCAAATGCTATGTCTGGTCGGGGTGTGTGAGAGGTATATTAGCTTTCCCACAATTCTTTGATATCTTTCCTTGTCAGCTAACTGCTTGTTCTTCCATGTACAGCTTTTGATTCACGATCATAGGGGTTTCTGCTGGTTTACAATCAATCATACCAACTTCAGTTAGAAGATCAAGAACATACTTTTTTTGACACATAAATATTCCTTGTTTTGATCTTAGGATCTCAATTCCAAGGAAATATTTAAGTCTTCCAAGGTCCTTCATTTCGAACTCATTGAATAAGTTCTCCTTTAGTCTGGTGACTTCTTCTTCATCATCCCTGTAATAATCATGTCGTCCACATATATTATCAAACAAGTCGTCAGATTACCCCTTTTTTTGAGGAACAATGTGTGGTCTGAGTTACTCTGTTTAAAACCATAACGGTTCATAGCAAGAGTAAATCTTCCAAACCATGTTCTGGGAGATTGTTTTAGTCCATATAAGGACTTCTTCAACCGACATACTTCTTTATCACCGAAGCTGCTTGTGAATCCCTGTGGTGCTTCCATATATACTTCTTCTTTGAGCTCTCCATGTAGGAATGCATTCTTCACATCGAACTGGTGGAGTGGCCATTCCTTATTTGCTGCTATTGAGAACAGGACCCTGATTGTGTTCATCTTTGCGACTGGAGAGAAAGTTTCATAATCCCATATGTTTGGGTATAGCCTTTGGCCACTAATCTAGCTTTATATCTTTCAATCGTACCATCCGGCTTGTATTTAATTGAAAACACCCATCGACATCCGACTGGTTTCTTTCCTGTAGGTAAGATACACTTCTCCCACGTGTTGTTCTTCGTTAAAGCTTTCATCTCTTCTTCCATTGCGTTTCTCCAGTGTTTTGATTTCAAGGCTTGCTCTGGGTTGGTGGGAATGTCTTCGGTGTACAATGATAAAGAGAACGCCTTAGCTTCTTCGGACAACTTACCTTTGGCTATATTAGCCATAGGATATTTGGATCCTCGAGGCTCCTTTTCAGGAGAGTATCTTTTTGGGGGAACTCCTCGGTTTGTTCTTGGTGGCAGTACGTATGTGTTTGATGTGGCTTCCTGTGTGATGGTATTTTCCTGTTCTTGTTCGTGCTCTATTTGCTCTGCTTGTGTATTCATCTGTATGATAGGTTCCTTTGGTTCCTGCATATGTTCACTTTGCTCTTCTGCTTGGTTAGTGATATCTTCAGGAGTTTCGGTAGAGTCAGTGTTACTTACCTCCGGTATCAAGTCAGGAGCAGCTTCTTGGGTGGTGACACTGATTTCGGGGTTGGATGGAGGAAGTGACTCATCTTGGGTATTGTATTCCAGCCAACTCAGTGATTCAGGATACTTGCTCCCCTTATCGCTGTGTTGGGAGGCATAGTAATATTCGGTTTCAAGGAAATCACAGTTCATAGTGGTAAACATATGCCTGGTTTTAGGATTGTAGCACCGATATCCCTTCTGGTTTACTCCATATCCGACAAAAACACATTTTTCCGCACACGGATCAAGTTTAGTCCTATTTATTTTTGGTATATGAACAAATACAGTGCATCCGAAAATTCGTGGTTCGAGTGTAAGGATGGACGGGGGTTTGAAGAATTCTGAAAGAACTTGTAATGGAGTTTTGGATTTTAGGATTTTTGTTGGAAGACGATTGATCAGATAGGTGGCAGTGGCAAGGGCCTCTGGCCAGAAAACTTTTGGGACTTGTGACTCTATCAGGAGGGCCCGAGTTATTTCTAATAGAATACGGTTCTTTCGTTCCGCAACACCATTTTGTTCAGGTGTGTGAGGACAGGATGTTTGGTGAATAATTCCTTTTGTTGCGAAAAATTGTTTCAACTCATTGTTGACAAATTCTCCACCATTATCAGATCGAAAGATTTTAATATTTTTTTGAAATTGGTTTTGTATCATCGTGTAAAACATGATGAATTTCTCAAAAACCTCGGATTTACTTTTTAATAGGTATACCCAGGTCATTCGTGTACAATCATCCACGAATATTACGAAAAAACGAAGACTTTGTCCTCCAATAGTTGGAGCCGGTCCCCACACATCCGAGTGAATTAACGAAAAAGGTGAGTCAACTCTTGTGTTATTTGTTTAAAGGTTTTTCGATGGCTTTTAGCTAACACACAAGTTTCACAATGTGACTTACAATTGGAAGGAAATAATTCGGGAAATAAAAACATGCAAATAACCCGTAGATGGATGTCCAAGTCTTCTATGCCATAACCAAGCTTCACGTTCCACTGTTCCATGAGATAGCATAACATTACCACTTTGAGTCACCTCATCCACGTATATAACCCCTGTTTTTCAGTGCCACGCCCAATGATCGCTCCCGTCCTGATATCCTGTAAGATACAAAATGTCGGTTGCATAAGGACAGAGCAATTTAATTCTTTTGTTACATGGCTAATGGATAGTAATTTATGTGACAATGATGGAACATAGAGACAATTTGAAAGTTTAAGAGTTGGAGAGATCTTAATCGTTCCAGCATTTTCTACATTCATTGTTTCTCCATTTGCTGTGTGTATATAGGATTTTGTTGGGTTCGAAGATGTAGTAAAGTCGGATAGGTCATATGTCATGGTATCCGTCGCTCCACAATCGAAAATCCAAGATTGTTCTCGCGATTTATTGTTTTGAGCCATATGTGCCACACCACATTTTTCAGGGTGCTTTTTGTAACTTTTGTTTTTATTAAAAAAAGAGAGATATAAGGGCTTCGAGACCCTTCTCTTTTCCCCTTTACCTTTCGAGCTCCCTCTCTCCTCCTCTTTACCTGTGGCTACCAAGAAGACTTCTTCTTCTTCATCGAACACTGCTGCAATTCCTCCAAACCCACTGGTTCGGTGGGTGCTGCTGGTGCCGGCGGCTTCACTGTTGCCCACCGCAGCCGATGCCGAGGCTTTTCCCTTCTCTTGTCCGGTTTTTTGCTCCCTTTTTTATGGCCATCGGACCACCATTCGGGATAACCAACGATCTTGAAGCATTGTTCTTTGGTATGTTTCGTCATCCCACAGTGGTCGCATTTCAGGTGCGTTTTATCTTCTTTAACTGTTGACCCAGTCTTCCTCCCCTCGAACCTCCGCGGTCCTCTGGTTACGAGCCCTAGTCCTTCTGTTTCGGTGGCGAGTAAACCTGCTGCTATGCCATTTGTGTTGGTGAGGTTGGCTCCCAGAATACTCTGGTGTGCAGCCTCCTTCCGAATGGTGCCATACGCCGCCTCTGCAGTTGGGAGTGGTTCGAGTCGGAGGATTTCTCTTTTGATGGGTTCATATTTCTGGTCAAGGGCTTTGAGAAATTGGAAGAGCTTTTGCTCTGACCTGATTTTGAGATAGGTTTTGATGTCTTGTGAGCAAGTCATCGGATTTGGGTCAGTTCTATCAATTTCTCCCCATATCCCTTGAAGTGTGATCCAAAAATCTTCTAGGGACATGCCATTTTGTTTGATATCATTGGCTTTAACATGAAGATTGAACGTCTGCAGTTTGTCTTTGCCACTGCTGTAGGTAACCACCAAGGCATCCCACAACGATTTAGCTGTGGGAACTCGGTTAGGTTGCCTGCAAGGACGGGTTCATATTCTGTATAAGCCAAGAAAATACTACCAGATCATCCTGTTCCCACTGTTCGTAGGTGTCGTCGGTCTTTTCTGGAGGATTTGAAGACAAATGTTTCAACAATGTCTTCGATCTTCCACCGATGGCAACCCGAATCATACGGGTCCACAGGGCATAGTTTTGGCTATTTAATTTGAGATTGATCTGCAAACTATCAGAAAGTTTGGGGCTTTTGGTTGGGATTGAATCCCTGCTTAAGCAGGTTGGCGAGTTGAATGGATAGTTCATTCTGGTTGCTGTCTTCGGACATGGCGACCAGGTTTATGTGGTTGAAAGGCTGGGGTAGATGATGAGCAGATTAGTGTAAACACCGCTCTGATACCATCTTATCAAGAGAGGAATTAATTGATTGAGAAAGATGGATTAGATTCATAAAAAACAAAGGAGAATAACCCTCCTTTTATACACGGTTTTACAATTATTGTTGGGAGATAATGGGGGACAAAAGTAACACCACTCACAAACATTATCACTAAAAAGGGGAGATGATGTTGCTAGTGCTGATCCCAGCTGTTCTTCATACTATTGTAATGTTTCTTTTCAACAAGAAACTTGGAAGTATTTATTATTATTTATTACTGTGAAACATGTAGCCATGTATACTATATGAGTGGAGATGCATGGAAGGAAGGAGGCATTGATGCTACAGGTAAGCACTCCCTCTATCTCCAGTCATTATATTTCCATCCCTATTTAAGAATGAGCTCTTTTAAATAAACTGCAACTTTGAGGATCAGATATGGTTTCTAATATTTTGTGAAACACTTGCACCTTTGACTTAATTTTCATGTTATACTTTCTTATCTCTAATGTTTTTGTGTAGGATCTCTTATGGTGATAACATTGAAAGTGATTTCATGTGCTATTAATTACAATGATGGATTGTTAAAAGAGGCAGATCTTCGTGAATCCCAAACGAAAAACCGTTTACTTAAGTTGCCATCTTTAATCGAATATGTGGGATATTGCCTATGCTGTGGAAGTCACTTTGCCGGCCCAGTTATGAGATTAAGATTATTTGGATTGGACCGAAAGGAAGGGGGTAATAAACCGAATTATCTGCTCGTTTTTTGGTTGTTATATGATAAATCTTTATATAAACAAACAAACAACAAACATATCCAGTGTATTCTGCTGGAGAGCAGGGTCTGGGAGGGGTATATGGTGGCAAGTCTTTCCTCTATCTTGAAAGATAGAGAGACCGCTTCCGAAGAGACTCCCGACTCGTTAACAAAGGCAATAACAATAGCAATCATAATACAAAGCATACAACACAAAGGTAGATATCACATGAAGAATTAGATAATGCGCACATTAAAAAAAACGTCATGTAACACCCAAAAAGGGTAGATGAGGAAAACTACACCTAACGTGTGGAGTCCGGCCATATGATACCGTATACCCTTCCCACCCCACAAAACCCACTAAAAGTGCTTAATTTTAATTCTACGCCCACTCACTCCTATCCTCGATCATGTGCTCAGAAAGATGCAAATCCATCATATCCCTCCTAATAACCTCGTCCCAAGTCAACCTAGGTCTACCTCTACTCCTCCTACCCTCTAAGCTGATGTTCTCTACTGCTAGGTCTACCTCTACTCCTCCTACCCTCTAAGCTGATGATAAATCTTTATATGCGATAACTAATTTATTTTTGACAATTACTTCCCAGATTTGGACAAAGTCCGAGAAAGGTTCACCATCACCATTTTGGCCAACTCTTAGAGCTATTCTCCAAGCTGGTTTCTGTATGGGTTTGTACTTATATCTTTCGCCTTCCTATCCACTTTCAAGATTAGTGAGCCAATATATCAAGAATGGGGATTTGTGAAACGGCTGACCTGCCAATACATGTCGGGCTTCACTGCGCGTTGGAAATATTATTTCATTTGGTCCATCTCAGAAGCTTCTATCATTATTTCTGGCCTTGGTTTCAGTGGTTGGACTGATTCTTCTCCACCCAAAGCACGTTGGGACCGTGCAAAAAATGTTGATGTTTTGGGTGTTGAGTTTGCAAAGAGTTCAGTCGAGTTACCACTTGTGTGGAACATCCAAGTCAGCACATGGCTTCGTCATTGTGAGTTACTGTCCAAATGCCTTTCGTATTATATAATGATATATTTAACCAGTCATAATTGTTTAGTTATTGCAAATGTGAGAAGCAATATGCGTTATTTAATATTTTTATTTGTTGTCAGATGTTTATGACAGACTTGTTCAAAAGGGAAAGAAGCCTGGGTTTTTCCAATTGCTTGCAACACAGACTGTTAGTGCTGTCTGGCATGTAAGTTTAAAGTACATTTATTCTTCTAGTTTCTAGATGTTGTATAATTCTAAACTTAGTTTATCGAATATCTGTTCGATGATTCATATCTGTAATCATCTCTCGACCGTAGTTAACATTTATGATAATGGCAGGGATTGTATCCTGGGTATATCATATTCTTTGTACAATCTGCTTTGATGATTGCCGGGTCAAGAGGTAACAAATCGATCAACCATTTTACATGACTTGCTTCCCAGGTTAATTTAATTTAAAAGATTTATTCAGTTGGCTTACAATGTTCTTATTGTCTATGAGCAGCCATTTACAGATGGCAGCAGGCGGTTCCACCACATATGGCTTTGGTTAAGAAAGGCTTAATGCTCACGAACTTTGCTTACACGCTTCTTGTTCTAAACTACTCCTGCATCGGTTTTATGGTTAGTCTGATTTTTTTATTAATATTCTTTGTAGTTTTTACTATTATATCAAGTGATATTATATTTTTTTCTATGTTTTCTTACTATTATCCACTCCCGTGAAAAGAGTGGCCCGGGGGGGGGGGGGGGGGGGATTGGGGATGCACAAATTTAGGAAAAACTTGACCCAATAGTAACCAACTTCCCCAAAATGTTCCAGTGTTCCATTATGTACCATTAAAGTCAGTTTTTTCTTCCCTCTAAAGTCGCTCAATTTTCACCAGGTGGTTCCAATCCTATATAAAATCTTTATAAATGTGAATTCTTTTTTAAAATTAAGAGGCTCAAATGAAACTTATATGAATCTTGGTTACTATAATATATTGTTTTTCACAAACGAACTTTCTTGTGCAAATTTAGAAAAGGAACACTTGAGATTTTAATAGTTTAATAATTGTGCGTTGCATTTACTTATCCTAAATAACTCGACATGGCTGAATGTAATCAATGTAGTGATTTCTTGGTCTTTCTGATTAAAGATGGTTACTTTGCAACATTTACAACGATAAGCCAAACATGTCTGGTTCAAATTATCACTTGTTTTATATTTGACCTCAAAGCTCAAAACCTTAAAATGTCTTCTTTCTTAACCCAAGGTAATCAAAAAGTTAAAACTGGTTAGGACCCAATTCTCATTTGTCTTGGCTTTTACGATGCAGGTATTAAGCCTGCACGAAACACTGGCTGCATACGGGAGTGTATACTACATCGGAACCATCATTCCAGTGGCTTTGATCCTCCTTGGTAACATAATCAAGCCAAAACGGCTGGATATAAAGCCCGAAAAGTGCAGTGAGGTTTATATAACCACCTCTCTCCCTTAGTTCCCAATGAAAAAGCAAAAGTATGAGATTTGCCAAGCTAAATTATTTCTTAGCTAGGATTAATGTCAAACAAGTTTGTTTATTTCATTTTTATTACCATTATCCAAGATCATCATTATGAAGTTTGTCATCTCTCTTTTCTTTTCCCTTCTCTTTTTCTAGACATGCTAAGTTCTTTCTCAGCAAGCATTCTAGTTCTAAATTTCTACGAGGGCGGGTTGGGGTGGGGACCGGGTTGCAGCCGACCTGCATTGTATCTGCCTCGTGGTTTGTTCAGAAGCACGTTCCGAAAACAAAATGTGATTGGTCTGAAAACTTGTAGGGTCTTTATTCCTTTCTTGTTCAGTCTTTTGGTTTGCTTGCACTAATGCACTTATTAGTCTCGAAGAAAGTAGCTGGAATACTGCTGACTTGTGGCCAGATTATTGACAAAATACTATTATTTTTTCAACTCATTATGGGCCACAAGGTGCAACAACAACCACCACCATCATGACCACCGCCACCTCATCATGCTGAAAATCATTACCCTTTTCTTTTAAGCATGGTTTTATTGGGTTGTATTTTGTTGTGAATAATAAACAAGTTAAAAGTTGTTATTGTAGGGGCTAGCTCATACGGTAGAGACATATACCTTTTAAAAGTTGTTATTGAAGGTCATGGGTTAAATCGGTGTAATGGTGTAATTATAAGGTGTATGTAATAATAGGAGGAATAATTGAGGCCTTCTAGAAAAAACAAAAGTAGAAAGTTGAAGTTATGACCAGAAAGTGTTATCGAGTTAACCAAATCTCTTTCAATCAAGAGTTAATTAAATGGTTGGCTCTTCTGCCGCGCCCACCACTACATTACCAATATTCTCAGAACCGGATCGGACGTCGAACCGGACGCCTTACTGGTTTGGTGGTCGGACCGGTCGGACCGGTCGGACCGGATGGACCGGATTTAACTATATTTTAATTATATTTATATATGTAATTAAATATAAGTAATTTATATATGATTTATACATATTTTTATAGTTATATATAAAACTTAACTATATTTGTGTATCCGAAGTACTAATTTACGGTTTAACACCCCGTTTTTACCCACTAAAATCAAAAAAAAAAAAAAAAAAAATTCAAAATCCGGTCGGAACCGGCCCGGTTCGCCGGTCCAACCGGCGACTCGGTTCGAACCGGCCGGTTCAAAGCTCCAAAAACGATCCACTATGGACCGGACCGGACAGGGGGCCGAATCGCGGTCCGACCGGTCGGACCGGCCGGTTTGATCCGGTCCTAACAACATTGTACATTACCGTTGCCGCATCACTATTTTTATCATACAAGCTGCATCACAATAAAGCACCCACCTTATTTTACCCACCAAACCTTCATCCCCCATCTGAAACCACCCGCCGGCCACACCCACCATCCAAAACCACCCACCGGCCACCACCCACCATCCATCATGTCTGACCTCATCAGCATAATCGTCGTTAACGACCTAGAACCATTTCCCTTTAGAACCACTATCGCAACAACAACAAACCGGAGATCAGTGAATCTAGGGTTTTGGTGGTGGGTGTAGATTTAATCAATAACTTAAGAGGAAGATTTTGATGTGGTGATGATAACCTCAGTACGAGAAGACTCCAT
Organism: Flaveria linearis; assembly: GCA_024085815.1. Classification (NCBI taxonomy): domain Eukaryota; kingdom Viridiplantae; phylum Streptophyta; class Magnoliopsida; order Asterales; family Asteraceae; genus Flaveria; species Flaveria linearis. The sequence goes on along the minus strand of CM044017.1, from coordinate 37,388,341 downwards.
GACACCTGCATTCATTATCGGAGTTGAATGTACTCGGTGCAACCCATGCTGGCCTGACAGAGTCCTTGTTGCCAAACTTTAAGGCTGTGCAACCCATGGTGGGTGGCAGTTGCACGATGGTTCTCAGGCAAACTACCACTCATTAGAAAAATAAAAGAATGGTAGGAGGGGGGGGGGGGGTGTCTTCGACTAACAAAAAGAGAGTGGTATTAAAGTATGGTGGTGGGTGGTCAAACGATGATGATGATGGTAGCATGGTGATGGTGGTCGGTGATAGTGGTAAGAGCAGTATGGTGGTTGGTGGTTGGGATGTTAGGTTTTTTAGGAGAGATAATAAGAGTAATAATAATATAATTATATTTTAATTATATTTTAATTATATTTTAATAATATAGTGGGTGTTTGGCTCTCCTTTTCAAAAACCCTTTTTTAGCTTTTTTAAGGAGGGAATGACCAAAATGCCCCTCAATAAGTTAAAAATTTTAGCTTATTGACTTATTTAAGGGGTATTTTTGTCTTTTTACCCCTTAAATAAGTCAAAAGGAGAAAAAAAGGACTCCCAACACCCCCATAGTAATGTGGGTAAAATGGTCACTGTAATAAGTATAAACTTAAAAATTAATAGATATTCACTCTAAGGACCATAGCTGTTAAGGTTTCACAAATAGTTAGAACCAATAATGTCATGTAATATTAACATATCATGTTACCAACCAAGTAAGAACTCTTCAATCAATTATATGCTTTGGTTGGAGCATCTACATTTAAAGTTGGTTCCCCATGGACCACCTTCATGTTAGCCTGCACTATCACTTTCTCTCCTCTTGCTCTCATAGAAACTGTGTTTCTCATGGACCATGTGGCCATGGATTGTGAGATTTCTCTCCTCTACCATGTTCACAGTGCGTCGCTATCTTTTACACAAGCTGTCGTAAAAATCCTCATCATAGATGCTATTATTAGTTATTATTTTAGCTCTTCAAACCTACCATCTTGAAATTACTTCATATTGATTGTTATACTGTTTAAACATGTTCTTATAAGAGTTTGGTCCTATAAATATCATGCTTTTCTTTACAAAGTTACCTTCATGTCCTCAAAAGGTTTTATCTCATGTAAGGTAGTAATGTAATGAGATGAGCTTGAGTTTTTCTAAACTCAAGCTCAACTAGTTTAACATAGTGCAGCTTCTCTCGTTTGAGCTTTTGTATTTGAAGCTCAGCCCTTCAGTAGAGCTCCAATTTGACTTGTTTATTATATAATAATTCTATTTATATAAATATATAATTAGCTATTATTTTTAGTATTTCTTTGGAATAGCAGGCACTTTTATTGCAATAACAAGAAGCTCTAGCAAGTAGTTACTTTACAACTTACACCATGCTTTTAATTAGGGGCGTCTCAACTATTTTGAGTTTCTAGGCGAATTGAAATGTAGGAAATGTAGGGCCTTTTTCAATTTTTTTTCATACTATCAATTTCTATTTGATATGAAAATTACTAAAAGGAAACTTATATAGCAACCTAATCAATATATAAATTGGATGGTGAAAGGTGTAGAGGTTTTTAGATAAGGAATTCTTATGTTGATATGAAAAATAAGTTCTAATAGAAATAAACAATGGTAAGAAACCATAATTTGGGGACCAGGAAGGGCTCATAAACAGAAGACCAATAGACTTTAAAGGAACAAAACATGAAGAAAAAATCTAAAGAAAAGCATTCAAAAAATAAAAATTAAACTTATATAAACTAATCAATTTATAAACTAGGTAATGGTTGGTCCAAAGAATTTTCTATAGTACGTGAGAAATTATAATACAGATAAATAAAAGAAATTCTTTTCGGATATGCAATTTGGAGACTTGGAAGGCTTGAAAGCAAAAGACGTAAGATAGTTTAAACATGCAAGAAGAAAGTAAAAAAAAGGAAAAATGTAAAAATAATCAAGTAAAAATTAAAAAAAGAGCAGGCAAAAAAATAGAAAAAAGAGTTGCTGCTTGGTTTTGTACGTGTCTTTGGACCAAGGGATCGGTTCTTACCATTAGACTATAATAACAATATTGTTAAGAATTCAAAGTATATTTATATCTCATGCACATGTAAGTTTATTAATATTGGAACTACTTCATATGCTCTAATCTAATGTCGTTGGACGTACTCATCACACTTCACATTTCATTTAGTACCATATATTAACATCACATTATTCTTTACTTTTACATGAAAACACATCCATACTTCAATCTTCATTTTTTTGTTTTAAAAAGTTATAAAACAAATAACATTAATATTTTAGACAATCATATACAAAGAGAGTATTATTTGAATGAAAAACAAGAAAATTAAAAACCAAAAACAACGTTCAATTGTTGGGACAAAGTGTGGTAACCTGTTCCAAAATTCCATTTTAAGAGCATTATTATGGTTTTTGTAGTTACATATTGCCTAAATTAGCTGCCTTTTGTGTCTACTAATTTCTTGTGTGCTAGTAGTCGATTGAGATCGTTCTCGTTGTACTCACAGATTGCATGACATTCGTCATCTAATCATATTATGTAAGATTATGCATGCGTACATGATAGATCTTATTCTTTTTAGCGTCCATGTCCTTGCCGAATATTTCTCGATATTCCACTTGAGGACACCGAAGGTCCATTCCACGTCCTTTCTTGCAGAATCTTCCGTCGATTTTATGTAGTTCGTATTCGATCTCTCCTTCCCGGCACGTACACAATTTGATGAAACAAAATACTCCGAATGCATGCCAACTTGTTTCAATCGATCACTTATACCCATGCTCGATCATTCTCCTCCACACGAACCATGATCTCTTCTCTCCTCCCGCTTCATTAAAATTGCATTCGTCTCACGGACTATCCCTGGCCATGTGCCGCACGTGGAATTTTTCACTCATCCTCATGTTTACATTGTACATCTCTCTTTTCTACAACTGTTGCATGACAATGGTAAAAAAACCTCGTAGCTGTTCTTATTAGTTATTGCTCACCCCTTCATAGGTACCATCTTGAAATTACGCCAAATATTGATTGTGATGCTGATTAAAGAAAAAGTTCGGTCCTCAAGATTCATAGCTTTTATTTTTTAGTTAGCTTTAAGTTCTCAAAGTTGTTATCATATACAAGAAAGGAATGAAGATGAGTTGGGCTTAAGATTGTCTAAACTGTCGGCTTGACTCATTTAAGTTTTGTATTCGAAGCTCAGCTTTTTTAAAAGAGCTCCAATTTAGCTTGTTTATTTTTAATAGTTTTATTTACACACACATAAAATTACCTATTATGCATTTATAATTATGGTTTTATATATAAATTATATTTTTATCATATATTAAATATGATAAAATAAAAAAATATTATATTGATATAAATAATAAGTCTGTAAGCATAGTCAAAATTGTTATAATATGAGCTTGAGTTTAAGCTCACTTATTAAATTGGCCTTACTTTAGGTTTAAGCTTAGATTTGAGCTATTTAATTAAACCATTTTAATTCGAAATTTTAGTGAGTCAATCTGGTATTGCTTACACATACAACTCGACTTGTTTACACCCTTACAAAGAGGTACAAGTTTTACATTAGTGAAGACAAAAACACATACCACTTAGCATATACATAAAATCTTAGTAAAATAGAATATCTTCAAGGTTTGCTAGTAGCATAGTATTTTAAAAGTTCAATATTTTTCAATAGGTCATGACAATTGAGCGAGGGCTTCACTTAGCCTTATGTATGCTCTTGTATGCAACTTCAAAGTTCAAACTAATAAAAAACAAAATGGTCAATATCGATCTAGGTTACCTGTTAAATGAAAAGATAATCAAATTGATATCGAACGATAATTCGTGGTTGGGTATGGGTTCGAGTCCTGTTCGTTTATGTATACTTGTTCGAGTGCTTTTATGTAAACAATTATTGTGTTAATTTTAGGGTCTCATTCTTGTTCCACTGTAAAGTGGTATATGGTCCCATACAGTAGTAACGCCTAGAATAAGTGTGAATCCACATGTGGTGTTCCTAGTTACTATATTAATTGCTCTACCCTTTCTTCTTCAATATTCAACATTTGATCATGATACCAATCATACAACTTCATTTCAATTTCTCCTAAATTATTTAAAAATATAATTATAATGATTCCTTGTAGGAAATGTTATAAAAGCCACATTTTTATGTATGAATATCGTTTCATATCCATAACGTTTTTGACCTTTATTCAAACAAACTAATAAAAAATACTTGATTTAAAAAATATAATTATAATGATACCTACATAGTTCATGTTATAAAACTCAAGAATAACATAATAGACAAAATACATACAACAATGGTATTTTTATTCAATAATGATTAAAGGCTGAAGACAAAATAAAATGATAATTAATTGTTCGAAGTATGAGAACTATTTTTAAAGATTATTATAAGGGTTGGGTTATTCTTAAAATACTAACAAAACTAAAAAACCTAAGAAGGCTTATAGCCATTAGATCAGACATTCAATGAAAATCAAAAGCCTGGATTAACGTGATGGTAATATTGTAATATTGTTAAAACTATAAAGAAACCGGAAGGACATTATAGTCCTTTCCACTCTCGAAAATCACTTTCTCTTTCCTTTCAACGTCAATAAGAAACTGACACAATTAAGAAAAAAACTCGTTGGAAAATTTTCATGGAAACATCAAAGCCCTCTTCTCCCGCAAACAATAAACCTAGTTCACCACCTATTCAAGGAAAGAGATACATAAATCTGAAGCATTTCAAATATCGCAACTAGAAGAACAACCATCAAAAGAACAAATTAATCAAAAGAAGAAATCATCTACTTCTACTAGTAAATTTCATATTTGTGTTATGTTATGTTATGTTATAATCGAGTATTGTTGTGTAATAACAAATAATGTTCTACTGTGTAATATTATATCATCAAGTGATTGTTTTATTGTGTGTAAATAACATGCATTGTGTCTTAGCATATTGCGTCTTGTTAACCAATATTGTGTCTTATAACCAATATTGTGTCATATATAGTGGAGAATCATTTTATGATCATTCTGATTTGAACAATATAGAAACATTGGGTTTTATTGTATTATAATAGAGCATTGTTGTGTAATAATCAAGAATAGTGTTCTGTTGTATAATAGTAATAGAATCAAGTGATTGTTTTATTGTGTAAATACAATGCAATGTCTTAGCATATTGTGTCATTTGTAATCATTCTGATTTGAACAAGATAGAAAGCATTGGGTTCTTTTGTGTTATAATAGAGCATCATTGTGTAATAAATAATAATAGTGTTATGTTGTGTAATAGTAATAGAATTAAGTAATTATTTCATTGTGTAAATAACATGCATTGTGTCTTAGCATATTGTGTCTTATTAACCAATATTTTGTCATATATTAGTGGAGAATTATTTTGTGATCATTTTGATTTGAACAAGATAGAAATCATTGGGGTTTATTGTGTTATAAGAGAGCATTATTGTATAATAAATAAGAACAAAAAGACAATATATACAACTTTACCTAATGCATAAAAACAAGCAAAAAAAACACAATTCATAAAAAAGACACAAAAACACATATAAATAACAAATTAACATTGAAAAAAAGACACAATATAGACTCTGATTATAAACAAGTTCTTATGGAAAATGACACAATATTAACATATATAAAAAACACACAAAGACACAATGCATAAAATACACAAACTAAAGATAAAGCACATAAAAAACATATGGCAATGTTTCTATTTGTAATGTAAAAACTGTTAGAATCCTAAATGCTGGATCGGTTTGGGTCACTCAATCAGTGGTTTTTCTCTCAAACTCACCTTGAACCACTCAGGAAGAGTCTAACAAGAGTTGATCACAATATAACAAGTAACAAATGATAATGAACACAAAAGTTAAATTTTCAAGGTACTTTTATATATTGATTCTCAACTCAAAGGATTACAAGACTCTTACAAGCTCAAGCTCTGGCTCAATCTCTCTACCTTATGAGTTACAATGAGAATACATATATATACTACCTACAGCCGGATATACTTTGATACCAGCTGGAAACCTCTAACCTAATACCTATACTACAAGACTCTAGGTTAAGGTATCTCAGACATTTTATCTGAGATTTGGTAGTCAGGACATGTCCCTGACTTACCTTTTGTCACCAACTAAAGTTGGGAACATGTACTATCATAAAAAGGTAAACAGTAAAATAAAGTATGGTCAACAACATGGTTCTTTAGGAAGAAACCATACTGTATCAGAAGTCTGCAGCGGATTGTCAGAGACCATACTTATGTCTACTGGACATTGGAATGTCTTCCGAAGGTTAAATTGCTTCGGAAGAATAACTTCTTCCGAAGCCATTTATACTTCGGAAGACTGCTTCTTCCGAGGCTTGGAGTCTTTTTTATCTTCGGAAGTAGAGTTTGTCTTCAGAAGTTGTCTTCAGCTGTTGTCTTCAGACTTTGTCTTCAGACTTGTCTTCGGAAGATGTCTTCAGCTCTTGTCTTAAGACTTTGTCTTCGGAAGATATCTTCAGCTGATGTCTTCAGACTTTGTCTTCGGAAGAACTCTTCAGCTGATGTCTTCAGCTGATGTCTTTAGCTGTTGTCTTCAGCTGATCTTTAGCTATTGTCTTCAGCTGATGTCTTCAGCTGATCTTCAGCTGTTGTCTTCAGCTGATGTCTTCAGACTTCGGAAGCTCTCACACTTAGCTTCGAAAGTCTTTGAATGTAGCACCAAAATTAACTATGTGAAGTGATTTTGGTTGCACCAGCCTTATACTGATCCAACAAACTCCCCCTAGGCTGATGCTACCAAAACTTCACTTGTCTCTTCTTCTCAAAACTTTCAGCACCAGGGAAAGTAGATATCTATCTGTTTCCTTGTTCTTCCATGATGTGGTGCTGAGAAGTTTGTACAAATCTTTGGTAGACAGAACATCCAGCCTGTCACCTTGGATTATATGTACCCTTTCTTATGGCCCTCTGAAAAGAGTTAGTTGATGGGAACTATAGTCATATTCCCATCTAACTATAGGATCCAAGTCCGGACCCTCCACCATCTGTAGAAAGGCTGCGCCTTTGGTGGTAGGTCTTTTCTTTTCTTCCTGTCTTCTCAACTTCAACTCTTATTGATCTTTGCCCTTACAGTTAGCTCAGCCAAGTGAATACTGCTGAGATGATTCCTGATGACAGCAACAGTCTCAGAGTTGTAGGGATTGGAGAATGGCTTCTCTACCAGCTCAGCAATGTCAAATCTACTGAGATGCAATAGAGAAGTGGCATTGAGGCGGTTGATTTCACCATTCTCTCTTTCCACAACAAAGTTGTGAGAAGCTTCATCGAACCTCTACTGGATTATACTTTTCCTAGGCACAGGAGACTGACTAAAAATCTTGTCCTCCTTCCTTGTATCCAGTAGAGTTGACAATTTTCTTCTAAGTCTCTTCTCTTCAGCATTTAGGGAATCAGAGTTGAGGCCGAGAAGTCTTGCAGCCTGGCCCAAAGTTCATCTAGGCAAATCAAGGAATTGATCTAATGTGAGGGAACTTAAAGAGTCATCAACATAGGTGATGTTGATGAGATCTTTCTCACAAGAGATGTTGCTCAGAGTTATGCAGTTGTTGAGCTTCGTCTTGATTTCCTTAAACTCTTCAAGAGAGAGATGTTGAGAAGGCTGAGGGGATGATCTGGGTTTCTATTGGGTAGGCTTGGGTTCATGGTTCTGGGTAGTGTTTCGGTTTAAGGATGGGAAGTTTAGGTGGTTGTGGTGATGAAGTAGGTATGGGTAGAGTTGTAGGTTCAGGGGTGAAGGTTTCATCTAGGGGCTCAGTTTTAATAGGAAATGGGATTGGTTCTTCTGGTGTAGGTTGAGGTTGAGTGGTTGGGGTGAAGATCATTCCCTGTCCCCTTCTGTACATCTCCTTCTGTACATCTCCTTCCTCTTTCCCATACGGATGTCAGCCTTTATTTCGCTGACAATCCGTTGGAGTGTTCTTTCGGACATAGGTCCCACCTGCCTGCCAGAGAAGCCGTGAGTCCGGAGATAGTCTTTCATCCAGGCTTTGTCACTGGACTCTGGCTGCAGTGACCCTTTCTTCTTCCTACCTCTGCTTCTTCTTCTTTACCTTCTCCCTTGCAGCCTTCTTCCTTTCTTTCTCATTTGATCCTGCTCTTTGTTATGGAGCAAAAGGATCATATCATCATCATGTGGAGAAAGTTCTGGAAGATTGAAGCCTCTAGAGAGTAGGAATTTAATCCTAGCATCTCTCAGCTGCAAGGCAGCTTTCCTTTGTTCCTCTTCTTCCCTCTCTAAGGTCAACCTGGCTTCTTCTTATTGTTTTAGCCTGGTTGTCCTCTCCAAAGTCACCAACTCCTCTAGTGGTAGCAGGAGTGCTTCCTCATTGGCAGCTCCTAAGTTGATGAGCTGATCAATGAGTGCTGCCCTTCTCTTGTTGTTGATTTCCTCCTGATTGGCTGCAGCTGCCTTTGAACTGGTAGCTAGCAGCTTCTCAGTAGGGAATCTACCTTTCTTCTTTAATTTTCTCAATCCTTCTTCTTCCTGAAGCTCTTCCGCAGTCAATTTTCTCTTGCCTTTGTCTTTTGCAGAACTTGACTGTGGTGGTTCTTGGATAGAGGGTTCAGATTGAGAGAGAGGGTCAGCTGGTGTTTGGGATGGAGGTAGATCAGAAATGTCATCCTTACTCAACTCAGATGCTATTTCAGCAATGACATCTGTGATGATCACCTCCTCGGACATTTGGAACAATCCTTCCGCAGCTTCCATCTCAGCTTCAGAAGACTTGTCTTGTTCTTCTTCAGCTTCAACTTTAGCTTCGGAAGTTTCAGCCTTAGCTTCGGAAGAAAATGCTGATGCAGGTTCTGTCCTAACTGTTTCAGTTGCTAGGCCATCAGTCCCCATTTTCCCTTCGAAGTTAATCTTAGGTTCCATGTGGGCCTTAGGTTGGCCAACTTCTTCCACAGTGGTAGAAGGTGCAGTCAGCCTTTGAAGCTCTTCAGCTCCAAAGTAGATCAGTGTGGTGTCCGGGCTGGGCTGATCTAAAGAGGATCTCAATACAAACTTTGTGAAAAGTTTGTAGAGATCATGAAGCATTTGTGAGTCAATCTTAAGAATTGATTGAGATGACTCAGGTAGGGTAATGATTTGGGAAGTAGAAGACTGGGTCTGTGGTTCCTCAGTTGTTTGTCTCTGATCTTTCTCCCCCTTTTTGGTAGCATCATCTTGAGAGCTAGATGAGCTAGAGGAAGAAGTCAATGAGACTTGGATTGGTACATGCCTAACAGACCTCTCCATCTGTGTCTCAGCTAGTTTAGCCTTGAGATTGTCAATCTCAAGTTGCTGAGTGGCTGTCCTATTCTCTAAGACCTGAGATTCAAGGTTTGAGACCTTAGAGATGAGGTACTGAAGAGTGAGTTGCATACTTCCCTCATCTTTATGTGAAGAATCACGAGGAGATGAGATAACATACCTAGTATGTTCAGCCTCACCACCAGATGTGGCTTCTTGGCACCCTGGATACCTTTGCTCAAAGTCATCTCTTTCAGAGATATCAATGGGCAAAGTTGCCGTAGACTCAGTCTGATTGATGTTACCATTGTCCTGAGAGCTCAATGAGAGACTCTGAGTAGTGGCAGCTGAGCCTACATGAGTCCCCTCCACATCAGTGGGACTCACCTCAGTTGGCTTCTAATGGGGGCTGGAGATAAGGGATCTCTCTTGGCTCTGTTGATCTTTGAGAGGGTGTTGAAGATCAACTTCATGGCCGTGGAGAGATGTTATCTCTTCATCAGTTCGGATTAAAAGGTCAGTGAAGGATATAGAGGTTAAACCTACTGACCCGGGACCTAGATCAATGTCTACAGGCATTGAGCCTCTATGGGGCTGTCCTTGTTGGCTGCACAGGGGAGTGTAAATACTCATCCTGTGGGCTAAAGGCTTGGATGTCGGGCTCTTGGGTTTGAGACTGATGAGGCTCAAAACCAAATTGAAGTCAATGGTGAAGGATGGTGTGACCTCGGACTGAGTGGGAGCCCATGTTTCCACTCTAGTCCTTTTGGATTGAACTGGAGGAGCTTGTTCAATCAGAGTAGATTGAACAAGGGTTCATTTGGGGCGTCTCTGATATGTGATTTTGATAGGTGGAGAAGGTATTAGGACATTTGTGGTGAGCGTTGCTGGTGTGGGTCATCACCTGTAGGGTCAACAGGGATGTCACTAGGAGCTATGCGCTCAATCATATCTGGAGGTAAAGGAGTATACCTTCCAGTGAAGTTGATGGACACCTTCTTCAAAGTCTTAAAGATGGCAGGCCGTACTTGAGGAACAGTTAGAGCAGCTGCACAGACAAGCTTGCTCTGTTCCAACTCGCAGTTGATGATGTGTTGAATGTATCGGGGATATATGAAAAATGTTTCTCTTCGAAGATTCCCCAGTAGATTGGTAAACACAAACTTTGAGTAGTTGAAGCACAGGCCTCGCACCAACCCGTGAACTAGGCATCCTAGCTCGTATGGGATTTGATCCCATCCCCCTGACTGTTTGATAGGCAGTGAAGAACGATGTGCAGGAGAAACTTCCAGTGATATGCGAAGTTAATTTGTAGACGGTTGACCTACTCACGTCTCTACCATATCCCATTAGGATGTATGTGCCATCCAAGTCTTCTTTGGGAAACTCAGTAGGAGCTTCATCATCATGAAGATCTAATGCTCTCTGATGAGTTGCTCACTTATGATCAACTCCTGGCCACAAATACGGGTTCTTAGGATGCGAACCCCATTTAGGATTTCTGCTTGACCGTTTCTCCAAAATTTAGTCATGTGGTTGGAGTAAACGGTGGGGTTAACAGTAAGCGCCGTGTAGTATCTTGATTCAGAAAGAAAGGTGATGATTTTAGTGAAGTCAGCATCGCTTAACGAATCAAGTAATGCGACCTGGTTGTGCTGAGGGTTTAGCGCCATTTGAGAGAGGGTAAATTTGAGCTTGGGTGATTTGCAGGATTGGAAGTGAATGAAATATTTTGGGTAGTAAATCGGTAAAAGAAGATGAAATTGAACAGTCTGGATTATTTAAATGGGAAGAATTGCGGTAATGGTGGTAGGGCGGCTGTTTGCGGTTATGAAATGACAGTGGCGGTAAGGGATAAATTTAAATAATCATTCATCATCAACAAAATCTTTACCATTTACAGAGTGGGGCCTAAAATATATCTGTTACATAGTAAACACTCCTTTTCCAAGTACAAAACGTTTCCGAAGGTAATTTGTTTTCCGAAGCCAATTCTTTCTTCCGAAGCAAAACATTGCTTCCGAAGGTAAGAACTGCTTTCCGAATGAAGAGTTTTATAAGCTTCGTAAGTAGATCTGATATGAAATCAATGCTTCTTCCGAAACTAAAAACTCTTCCGAGAAGAAAATTTCCATGGAGGAATTTGACTTCGGAAGATATAGAATATCTTCCAAGAGTTATTCCTCTTCCGAAGAAATTTACACTGGGAATATTTCAAGGAGATCTTTTGTAACGGGGCTTAAATTGTATTGACACAAGACTTAACACATTAAAAAGTTTTCAAAAGAGGTTGTTTAATCAATGTTTATCATCCCAATAGTTGATATGAGATATTTAAATCTTTGTTCATCAAAAGCTTTTGTGAACAAATCAGCATATTGTTCATTTGAATCAACTTTGATTAACTTTATCAGATTTTTTCTCATGAATATCTCTAATAAATGATACCTGATATCAATGTGCTTTGTCTTGGAGTGCTTCACTGGATTTTCATAATGGAGATAGCACTGTTGTTGTCAATATGGATAGGAGTAGTCATGAAGTTGAATCCATAGTCCAACATCTGATTTTGAATCCATAGCAGTTGAGCACAGCAGCTAGCAGCAGCAATGTATTCAGCTTCAGCAGTTGATGTAGAGACACAGGATTGTTTCTTGCATTGCCATGAGATAATCCTTCCACCAAGAAATTGACATCCTCCTGATGTTGATTTCTTGTCAATATTACAGCCACCATAGTCACTGTCAGAGTATCCATAGAGATTGAAATCACTATTTTTGGATACCAGAGACCTAGTTTAGGTGCTCCTTTGAGGTATCTGAGGATTCTCTTTGCAGCAGCTAGGTGTGACACCTTTGGAGCAGCCTGATATCTTGCACAAATGCATGTGACAAACATGATATCAGGTCTACTAGTAGTGAGATATATCAGAGAACCAATAATTGCTCTATACTGATGTTGATCAGTATCCTCCCCCTCAAGGTCAGGGCAAAGATTATGGTTTCTGGGTATGGGTGTCTTGGCTGGCTTACAGTCCTTCATCTCAAATTTCTCTAAGATGTCATTGACATACTTGGATTGATTGATGAAGAATCATTCCTTCAATTGCTTCACCTGAATTCCTAGGAAAAAGTCTATTTTTCCCATGGAACTCATCTCAAATTTCTACTTCATGGTGCTCTCAAAGTCCTTACACATTTGGTCATTTGAAGAACCAAATATGATGTCATCAACATAGACTTGAACGAGCAAAATGTCTTCTCCAGTCTTCCTGATGAAGAGAGTCTTATCAATAGTACCTCTGGTGTAGCCATTCTTCAGGAGAAACTGAGACAAGGTCTCATACCACAGCCTAGGTGCTTGGTGTAGCCCATATAGAGCTTTGTCCAGTTTACAAACATAGTTAGGGTGCTGTGGGTCTTCAAATCCTGGAGGTTGGCATACATAGATTTCCCTATCTATATCCCCATATAGAAAAGCACACTTGACATCAAGTTGGTAGACAGTGAAGTTCTTGGATGCAGCATAAGCAAGGAAGATCCTAACTGCCTCAAGTCTTGCAACTGGTGCAAAGACATCAGTATAATCGATTCCTTCCTCTTGGGTGTATCCTTGAACTACTAATCTTGTATTGTTCTTGATAATCAAGCCTCTATCATCTTTCTTGTTTCTGAATACCCATTTAGTGCCTATGGGTACTTGACCAGAAGGTAGTGGGCATAGATTTCAGACCTTTTGTCTTCTGAATTGAAGCAGCTCCTCCTGCATCGATCAACTACTATCTTTCAAGGCATCTTCCACCTTCTTGGGTTCCATCTGAGATAAGAAGCATGAGTACAAGCAGACATTCCCATGATGAGTTTGCCCTCTTGTTCTCACACCTTCAGAGACATTCCCTATGATGTTTTCAGTTGGATGAGTGTTGTGAATCCTAAGACGAGGAATCACTTCCAGTTGCAGAGATAGGTCCAGGTTAGACATATTTTGATCAGGAACTGGATCACTCTGTCCAACTTGTTTCAAATCATTCAATGAGGATTGATTGAATGACTGAGAAACATCATCAATGGTTGGCCGTGAAGTAGTATTAACAGTTGCCTGTTCCTTCAGAATACTACTTCTTTCAACCTGGTGTTATAATGGATCACTAGAAGGGCTTTGGGTTCATCAAGTGATTCACTTGTTAAAGCTTCATTATTCCTTGAGATAGTTACACTATCAGATCTGTGAATGGTTGAAGCTTGTTGTCTTTCAGCTCTTGGAGAATTTGGAAGAGGTCTGGGTAGCTCAAACAGTTGATTAGCATCATCATCAGCATGACCTTGAGCACCTGTTCCATCTGAAACATTCTCACAAGATGGTTTAGAATAGTTTGGAAACAATTCTAAGTCAAAGATATAATTAGGTCCATTCCCCCTAACACAAGGAGTGTGCTCATTTACAACTATATTGGATGACTCCTCAAATTGTTGATTCTTAATGTTTATACTCTATAAGCTTTAGAGCTAGAAGAGTATCCGACAAAGATAGCATCATCTGACTTCTCAGCAAACTTTGCTAAGTTGTCTTTTGTGTTAAGTATGGTACACCTGCAGCCAAAGGACCTTAGAAAGCCAATGAACGGTGGCCTCTTGTTCCATAACTCATAAGGGGTTTTTCCATGGGGCTTAACTACAAGAACCCTGTTCTGCACATAGCATGCAGTGCTAACTGCCTCTGCCCAGAATGTTAGAGGTAGTTTTGAATCAGCTAACATGGTTCGAGCAGCCTCAATAAGTGTCCTATTCCTCCTCTCAGCAACACCATTTTGTTAGGAGTTCTGGGAGCTCTATATTGTCTGGCAATCCCTTTTGAGTCACAGAATGAGTCAAGAACAAAGTTCTTAAACTCAGTCCCTTGATCACTTCTAATGATCTTAACCTTGTGATCAATTTGATTTTCTATTTTAAGAATAAAAGATTTTAACGTTTCAGCAGTTTCATCTTTAGTTCTTAAAAAGAATACCTATGTAAATCTTGTAAAATCATCAACAATCACAAGGCAGTATGATTTCCTTCCAATGCTCATTATACTTGTTGGACCAAAGAGATCCATGTTCAATAAGTGTAATGGAGTAGTGATAGAATTAACACATTTGGATTTATGAGATGTCTTGTGTTGTTTCCCTTTTAGGCATGCAACACAGTTATCTTTGCAGAAAAATTCTTTTTAGGCAAACCATGTACCAAGTTATTTTTAGCCAATTTATTCATTGTCTTAAATTTACATGACACATACATTTATGCCATAGTGTTGACTCATCACTATCAGCTTTGGAAAGAAAGCATGATACTTTACCCATAGGAGAAGCGTCGTTCATATCCAGCTTGTACATATCCCCTTTCCTGGGAGATCTAAGAAGCACCAACCGGAGGAATTGTCATCCCTGGTTTGAGGATAATGCACTCATGTTCTGTGAAAAGTATTTGATGCTTCTGATCACAGAACTGAGAAACACTTAACAGATTATGTTCAAGCTGTTTGACAAAGTTAACTTTGTCAATGTTTATTCTGCCATTGGATATATTTCCTCTGCCTGAAATATATCCTCCGGTCTCACCTCCAAATTGGACAGGCCCTCCATCATAGTTCTGGAATTATTGAAGGAGAGATCTGTTCCCTGTCATGTGCCTGGAGCATCCACTATCTACAATCCAGACATTGTTGTTTTTGTCAAATGGATGTCCCTGCACATAAGATGAGATTGTTAGTTTTGTTTGGAAGCCCAAGCCTTGCTGGTCTTGGGCTCTTTCAAAGATAATGACATAATTGAACCAAAAGATATGCATTAGGGTTCAATAGAGGTCGTTGAAGAAGAGGTTTGGGCTGCAACATCTTCCTTGATCTTCCAGTCCATCCTTTGGTTGATCTTGGAGGATGAGCTTGTTGAAGCTTTTGCAGCATGGTCTTCTTCCGAAGCTTCTTTCTTTTCGGAAGAAGCCTTCACCACCTGTTCTTCCGAAGAAGTTTTCTTCTGGGATGGTTTCAAGGGAGCTTTCTTGTTCTTCCGAACCTTAGAAGCTTTGGCTTCCGAAGCCATTTTCCCTTCGGAAGAAATACTTTCTTCCGAAAGCAACTTGGCTTCCGAGACCAACTTTCCCTTTTTCATCACTTGGGCCATTTGAAATGGTCCAAATGTGGAACCTTCCCTGACTCCTTCTTTTCTAACATTATTTGCATAATGTGTGCTTGCTGGATTGTAATAACAATCTTTAGCCATGTGGTTGTGCAGACCACACATTATGCATGCAATGTTAGTCTTTTGGGAATTTGAAGATTACTGTTTCTTGGATTTTTTCTTCATCAGCAACTTTCTCTTTCAACTTCTGATCCTTTGAGAGGACAGGAGTGCTGGTACTACACTCCTTTCCTGAATCAGAAGTACCTACCACTTGGAATACAACAGAGATGAAGACACCTTTTTGTTTGGGTCAATCTTCAGCTTGGACTCAGCAACTTTCTTGGCAGTCTTTCTAGCAGCTTTAGCTCTGCTTCTTCTTGCCTTGGTGGTTAGGATTTGATCTTCACAGGTGAAGATGAGTGTATCTTCCTGTTTCTCCCCTGTGGTGGCCACTATTTTTGCCTCATTCTTTAATTCCAATGGAGAAGGGTCAGCAGTTGGAACCTCTTGCTCCTCAGTACACATCTAGGTAGTCTAATAGACTCAGGGGCTGTTTGATTACGCTGACTGAGTAAGATCTGACTGATTCAGAAGCTGACCCGGTAAGAAGTTCTGACTGAGTCTGCATCTGACTGAAACTTGGCTGTTTGATTATGTATCTGACTGACTCTGCTGAATGAAAAAATAATCTCTATATACACTTCTGTTAAATTTCTCTGTTAAATTTCTCTATTATTATTATTATTATATTATTATTGTTATTGTTATTGTTATTATTATTATTATTATATTATTATTATTATTATTATTATTATTATTATTATTATTATTATTAACACACACAAACATAACCACATACACACATATCTCCTCTTCCTCTCTTCTTCCCCCCACACACACATAAACACAGACTCACACACACCCTCACACACACACACACAACCAAAACCACCATGAAACTCGCCGACCGAGAGCGCCGGGAGGAGGGGATGAAGCCGACCGAGAGCTCATGGGGAGGGGAGGTGGCTGATCGATTACCACAGGGAAGGGAGTCATTCGATTAGGGCTGTAGCTCGATTAGGATCGCGCAGGGGTTGGGGAGGTGCCGATCGATCGAGAGCGCAGGGGGAGGGGGAGGTGCCGATCGATCGCGCAGGGGGAGGGGGAGGTGCCGATCGATCGCGCAGGGGTGAAGGGGGAGGAGCCTGACTCGCGTAGGGGTCCGGGTCAACTTCTTTGTTTTCAAGGTCCGGGTCAGACACCCTGACTCGGTCAGATGGCTCCACGATCGTTTCAAAACGGCTGACCGGGCTGACCGAGTCAGCCGGTCAGGGTCAGCCCGGTCAGAGGCATATCAAACACACCCTCATAAGAGTATGGTGGAGCTATTTCATTGGTTCCCAACCCTTCTTTGTTTGATAAAACATTTTGGAATGAGAGGATGATGCAAGAATATCTTGGAAGTTTTGCTCAGCAATAGCTTGCTTCCTGGCCTGAGCCTCAGCAGTGACAAGCCGGCTTGTGCTTCAGACAGCTTGGATATCAGATCTTTGATTTGAGTCTTGTAATTGGTTTGTTCATGTTTAAAGAGACCAGTTTTCTCGAAGTCCTCAATTTTCTTTGATAGTCAGATTCAGCTCTTTTAAAGCCAGATTTAAGATATTAAAGACTCAATATCAGATCTGATTTCTATATTGTAATCCTGATAGAGTTTAACTTTAGCAATACAAGCTGGAGTACAAAGATGTTCAAATACCTGAGCATCATCTGTTCCAGCCATGAGTGCTTGAGCGGGAGTCACATCCTGTACCATGAAGCTCCAGTCAACTTCTTGAGCTATTACAGCTGTATCAGTTGTCTTTTCTTCATGTTTTGAGGTTAAGGGATGTGTGGAGGCCTGTGGCGTTCCCGGGTTGTTCTTGGGAGCCTTGCGTTCCCTAGCAAAGTGACCTAGTTGGTTGCAGTTTTAACACTTTGCTTTGCTCTTGTCAAACCCAAACTTGCAGTGACTGGGTTTTGGGGGAATTGCCTTCCAGTTCTCTTAAAGAACTTCTTCACTCTGTAAGTTAAGAGAGCCATCTGTTGGACAATATCCACATACTCTATATCATCTGGACTGAAGCACTCAAGATCATCAAAGCAATATTGAAAATCACCAGAGTGTCCACTTCCAGAGACAAAGGCACAACTATCCTGAAAGGAGTTGTGTTTGAGCCTTTTGAGACTTTGGAGTCTCAGGTAGAGTAATGTAGGGTCCATTATGTGAGTTGTCAGGGTAGCACAGCAACTGATGTTGTGGTTCTGTGATTTCCCTTTCAACCACATGAAGGGCTGAACTCAGTTGGTTATTTAAGTTACCAGAGGAGTTCTGCATGTTCATCTCCATCTGGAATGCACTTAGGATACCATAAAACTTTGTGAGAGAGAGAGTCTTAAGGTCCGAAGTTCTCCTGATTACAACACAATAGTGTGTCCATAGTTTAGGAAGGGAAGACATGAAGTATTGTTGAGTCAAGGTCTCTCCAGCCTTGAAAGTGAAGTTTTCAAACTGCTGCTTTAAGAGATCCTTCTGTTCTCTTTAGTTTCCTTGGATCCTTCATACATAAGCTTCAATGCATCCCATAAGTCTTTAGCTGTCTTGTACTTCTTGAAGCCTCTGTAGATGGAGTTTGGAAGAGCAGTTTGAGAGAAGTCATAGCCCTTTGATCAAGCTCTATTCTTTTCCTATCTTCGTCTGAGTAATCATCAACATCTTTTGGAATGATGCGATTACCAGTAGCAGAAGTAGTGTCTGGTATGAAAGGACCATTAACAATGGAGTCCCACATCCTTAAGTCTTGACACTTGATGAAGCCTTCCATTCTTGTGCACCATGTGTCAAGTCTTTAGGAGTGATCAGGGGACTTGGTCATGGTACCAGTTTCCATATCAGCTTTAGAGAGAGCAGCCATTTGAGTGAGTGGTTTGTAGGGAGGAGTGAAAAACAAGTTGATTTGGATGGTAAGATCTCACAATCAAGAGCCTGGAAGCTCTGATAGCAATTGCAGGATCAGTTTGGGTCACTCAACCAGTGGTTTTTTCTCTCAAACTCACCTTGAACAACACTCAGAAAGAGTCTAACAAGAGTTGATCACAATATAACAAGTAACAAATGATAATGAACACAGCAGTTAAATTTTCAAGGTACTTTTATATATTGATTCTCAACTCAAAAGATTACAAGACTCTTACAAGCTAAAGCTCTGGCTCAATCTCTCTACCTTATGAGTTAAAATGAGAATACATATATAATACTACCTACAACCGGATATACTTTGATACCAGCTGGAAACCTCTAACCTAATGCCTATACTACAAGACTCTAGGTTAAGGTATCTCAGACATTTCATCTGTGATTTGGTAGTCAGGACATGTCCCTGACTTACCTTTTGTCACCAACTAAAGTTAGTAACATGTACTATCATAAAAAGGTGAACAGTAGAATAAAGTATGGTCAACAACATGGTCCTTTAGGAAGAAGCCATGCTGTATCAGAAGTCTGCAGCGGATTGTCAGAGACCATACTTATGTCTACTGGACATAGCAATGTCTTCCGAAGGTTAAATTGCTTCGGAAGAATAACTTCTTCCGAAGCCACTTATACTTCAGAAGACTGCTTCTTTCGAGGCTTGGAGTCTTCTTTGTCTTCGGAAGTAGAGTTTGTCTTCAGAAGTTGTCTTCAGCTGTTGTCTTCAGACTTTGTCTTCAGACTTTGTCTTCAGACTTTGTCTTCGGAAGATGTCTTCAGCTCTTGTCTCCAGACTTTGTCTTCGGAAGATGTCTTCAGCTGATGTCTTCAGACTTTGTCTTCGGAAGAACTCTTCAGCTGATGTCTTCAGCTGATGTCTTCAGCTGTTGTCTTCAGCTGATCTTCAGCTGTTGTCTTCAGCTGATGTCTTCAGCTGATGTCTTCAGCTGATCTTCAGCTATTGTCTTCAGCTGATGTCTTCAGACTTCGGAAGCTCTCACACTTGGCTTCGAAAGCCTTTGAATGTAGCACCAAAATTGACTATGTGAAGTGATTTGGTTGCACCAGCCTATACTGATCCAACACTAAACAATTGCTTCATGAATGATAATTGATTACAAATTTAAAATAAAAGAGAAAATTCTCTAATATTGTAAAGCTGATGAACTGTTTAATGTTGATTAACTATTGAACTGCTTGATGCTTGATTATCTCTAAGAGTTTGGAGATATAACTTGCAAGTACGTTAATTTGACCGGCCCCACGACAAAAACCACGTATCCTAGATTTCTTTCCTGCTTAAATAATAGCTATCTCCCGAGCTGATTTCAAACATTTAGGCTTGCCTTTTGTCCTTGATTTAATAGGAACACACAATTTAACATTATATGGCTCACTCGTTCCAGTAACTGCTGCAAAAATATTTCTCCTGCTCGGACATGTAGCCACAATTTGAATCTCTTCAACTTTACGTATGTAACTTTTCAAATACTCAAGATAAAGACACAATGCATCTTTGTCCGTAACCAATCGATTTATGATATAATAATTAGAAAATTGAATATCACAAACAACAGCTTCAACATCAAGCCATTTCTTTTTAGAATCTTCAACTATAACAGTAGATCGTAGTGGAGGATTTGAAACAAAATCCCTTGTCCAACGCTTAAAGACATACTTTTCCGGAAACTCTGTCATATCACAGAGTCTACGAACATAGAAAATATGCCTATATAGCAATCCAAACTACTCAAACCTATTACAGCTGCATGATACTGTCTTATCTTCTTTTCGAAAATAACCTACACAGAAATACACAATAAAGTAAGAAGACACAGTACACAGAACTAACAAAAGACATCATCAAAGATGACATAATTACAGTTTAAAAACATACAAAAAACACTTGAAAAGTTATAGTATAAGAGAAATGTATAATGAAACAACATAAATATACAAATTAAAACACCATATCAACATGAGTCCTCATCCACCCAAAACAAACCGTCTAAAGTTTTATCTTCCTTCATAAAATATGCACAGAAAATTTGACAAGGAGCTTTTTTTTTTCATAAGTGTTGAACAATCATATCAGCATTGTACTCACCAATATATAGGTTTAGATCCCTTTTATAATTCTTAAAGTCTGACTTTGTTGCACCTACATTCCCATAACCTCCGTACAAACTCTTCAAATCTTAAAAGCTCTTATAGGACCAAGATTTACACTACTTAAAGCTTGAATGACACTTTCTTAATATGGTCAACTTTTCTAGCAGCAACTAAAATTGAACATCCTGA
The DNA here is from genome assembly GCA_024085815.1 of Flaveria linearis. NCBI lineage: Eukaryota > Viridiplantae > Streptophyta > Magnoliopsida > Asterales > Asteraceae > Flaveria > Flaveria linearis. Next base: position 37,367,527 of record CM044017.1, on the reverse strand, counting down.
TCATCAACAAAATAATGATTATACTTCTCTTGAAAAAAATAAATCTGATACCTACCATCAACTAATTGAATCTTATATGTGCTTCACATCCGATTCTTTTTATGGCTTCTTACGTTTCCGCTTACCTTTATCATTATTATTATTCAAAGTATCAAATATCGATCCGTTTTTAAAACCTTCTTTTGTACACACAAATTATTTGAGTTTAACAACACCATCATGTTTATATCTGTGTTTTCTAACCGAAAACCCACAAGCAAGAGCATACTTTTAGAACACAAAAGCAAGCTCAATAGTATCAAACACCATTCCCATAATAGGTTTTATCATATAGTTTGCAACAGGTGTGAAATATTTTCTTCTATAAGCTGTTGAGCACCAACTTTTTTTATAACCCTACACATCTAAATCAATACAAAACAATGATTAATGAAAAAAAATCACAAAATAAAAGACATATTAGAATGAAAAGATAAAAGACACAATGATAATATAATGATCATGTTTTAAATTATTAAATAAATAATAGTAATTTATAATATCATAATGTTAGAAGATGAAATACAACAGAATAAAAATATAAAGACACAATAATAATGTAATGATCATGATTAATATTAATACATCCACAAAATAACTCTTCAAATATATACACGGTAGACAAATTTAAACATACTGACAAAAAATATAACACAACAGAAGCATAAAACATAAAAGACACAATAAGACGAATATATTTGACACAACTTTCACGTATCTAGATCACAAATAAAATATCACAATGAAAAATACACAAATAGCATAATTATGTCAAACCATCTAACACAACAGATCATGAATATAAAAGACATAATTATAATATATAATATGATTCGTACTAAATACATCAACAATATCTCCTCGAAATAGTAAGACGTTATACATAACGATAACAAACAATACACAATAATCATCTTAAATAAAAAAAGACACAACGATACGATCAAAAAAGACACAACAACACAACTTTAATGCATAACAGAATCGCAAATTCGACTATATAACCTAATAAAACAAACACGGATATCATAATAATCATATTACGATTAAAAAACGTATTAAAACTGATAAAATTCACACCAAACTATACTTAACAGACGATTCCTCTATCATCGAAATCAAGTTTTTCATAATATTCAACAAAATCGTAATGTGCAACAAAACTAGATCGAATCTACAATAATTGAGTAATAACAATAATGATAAACATCAGTGTATTCGTTTTTTATTCAATTAATGATAAAAGCTCAACACAAAACTAAGAATGATCGACGATGTCTCTCTTTGTTTTTCTTTAAGAAGTCGAAATAATTATTTTTCCTATCTTAATCTTCCTTAAATAATTACAGCAATGCACATGTTAGCACCATAAGCCTTCTTTACATTTTTTAGGTTTAAAGGAATTTGTATATGAACCCAATCCTATATAAAATATATTAATGTGGGAGTATAAAAACAACAATACATAACTACAACACAATGTCCATTGTTAAAGGATAAACATCAGCTAATTAAGTTGTAATTACACCTCGGCTACCAACAATTTACGTGATATTTTTTCGAGACAAACAATACCACTAAGTTGATAGAGTTTAAAAGTTGTTCGATCTCTACTAATTACGACTAGTTTTAATAATAACAGAACCTTAGTAAGGAATAAGATGTATTGCAAGTTATACATTAAAACAGAGGTATGATGGAAGAAAACCCAAAGCACTTTACAAGGTGCTTGTACAACCTATTTCAACATGGTACAAACTCTTCTAATAAAATACGCTTGGTCGGCTATTAAAATAAAACAAAATAGGCTAGTAATGTTACACATGTTACAGATTTAACATTAATAGTGTTGAACCCATGAGCGCGTTGCGCGCGTGTTAGACCGGTTAAAATGAAGCTCAAATAAATGCATATTTTCTGATCATCACGTTAGTACCATCGAAACCTTTATTTATTAACAAAGCTGCTATGTGTTCTATAAAGCTAAAACAATCGAATTAAAAATTTATTTATTAACAAAGTTGCTATGTGTTCTATAAATCTAAAATAATCGAATAACACACCAGGTTAACACCAACTAATAAATTTTGCCCAAAGCTAATTTGAACAACCCAACCAAATTTAACTCCCATCAAGGACAAATCAAATTTCAGCAATGAGACCAAATTCAATTCATATCAAGGATTAGTAAAAAAATCACAGATTTCAACCTACATGTCTGTTAAGATCCATCTCGCATAACATATTAACCTATAAGTTTATAAAACAAGTCAAAAACAAACAAGTTATCTCAAAAGATGGGTTATTATGCTCAGATCTGGTTATTGGGTCACCATGGCTGCAACATAGGTTGCAAATGCAAAACATCACACTTGTCATCACTGATTATGCCACGCCAAGAAACCATCTCTACCACAATCATCACAGCAATGTCTAGAACATATATATTCTATAATTATAACCGACTCGGTGATGTCTCAGGTAAACAAAAATACATCGTTATCATCATACCATAACCATTATCAGCAAAGTAGAAACGGTTCAATGCAAGACCCCAACATGCTCAAATAATCCAATTAACACTAATAGATGGATATGGGTCTTAGATGACAGGTTGTCATCATCATCATCATCACCAAGCCATGAGCATCGATAGATCCTCCATCGTAATAGACCAAAAACAAAAGATTGCTGTTCAAGGTCGCCTTGCCCATCATCACCGACCAATAAATTTCACCAAGATTTAGGGTCAAGATCAAGATTTAGGGTTAAGATCAATAAAACCCAAATAGATGAAGCCGAAATAACAAATACATAAGTGATTCAATTAAATGCGTTTATGAGAGGTCTCAGATGAAGTACCCTATCATCATGGACTCATAGCAACAAATTAGGGTTTTGAACCACAAACATCAAATCATCATCTCAAATGAGTGGTCACCTACCGTCATCGATCGATCGAAGCCCCATAAGGCCTTAGTAGGCTAGAAAAAACCTCCTAGAGGCGGTGTTCAACCTCCGCCCGGTATACAGGTGGTTCCCGAAACCACCGGTATACATGGACATAAAGGAGGGCCACCATCTCGGTAAAGCAGAGGTGGACGTCGACTGGTACACAAGCAGTACCATGCATGGCAGTGGTGGTAAAGAGAAGAAGTTGAATCAACACTTCTCTCTCTACACACACATACAAATACCTGCACTAGGTGTCGAGCAACAACAGGGATATCAACAGGGATATCGGCGGAGCAACAACGGGGATGGTGACAGAGCAACTGTCGATGAGCATGACAGAAAGCTCACCATCCAACAGCCACTCTCTCTCTAAACCATAATAAAATGGCACAAAAAGACATAAAAGGGAATGGAAAAAGGCGGTGGTGCAACGAATGGTTGTACCCCGAGCAAAAGAAACAATAAACTACCATTAATTTCCTTCTTCTATTAACATATAGGTTAATGTGTTTAAGTAAATAAAAAAAAGTATTATGAAGTTCGAAATATAGTTAACAATGGTACTCATGTTCTTCAATCGGTATCAATATCATTCTTAACGGAATTTGCATATTGGCTTTAATTGATGTAACACACGACACTCAAAATGCATTATATTTCAAATACGACTATGTTTTTAACAAAATTTACATCAAGATGTCAAGAAAAAAATTTAAACATAACCATATGATATTATGTTAACAAACATTACAAATGAAAATTATCCTATCTATTAATAAAGCAACTTGATGAACAGTTGTTGTACCGATTATTAGGCGTTGTGTACAAGTTGTTTGTGCACGTACACTTTGTGAAGCATTGTGTACAAGTACATGATGCTCATTCAGACTATAAAAGAGGGTTTTCATATCATTTCTTCCTTTTCAACTCCAGACCGCCTTCTCTCTTCCACCTTCGATCGTCGCTCTTAGCCATCTCCGATCATCGCTCTCTGCCGCCTCACGCCCTTCTTCCACCGGTGTGTCTAATCTCTTTGGTTACATCGGTTTGTCCGGCATGGTGGTGGGGTTGGTGGATGAGACGGGCGTTTCTTGGGTGTGGTGGTGAGAGGGGGAAGTTGAACACCCGGCGAGCCTTTGTTTCAACCCTTGATTGGTGCTTTCCCCGGTCGTTTGGAGGCTCGATTTGTGCCTCAGATCTTGGTCTCCACGTTCCCTTCTTGTCGGTGACAACCTCGGTGGTTGCATGTCAGCTCCTTTCTTTGTTTCTAGTTAACCGAGTGTCAGCTTGATATAAATATGTTTTGGTTTGATATTGGGGTTTCAAGTCCGATTGGACTTGGTGTTTGGAGTGTCATTGCCTATGATGTTTTGGTCTTTTCTATGGGATATTAGGGTTTTCAGGTGTGGCTCGTGTTGGTGTTTAGAGTAGGGCTGTCGCTGATGTTTTGGTCTTTTTTGTGAGATATGGGGGTTTTCAGATTTGAGTTGAGTTGTTGTTTGGATGGTGGCTGTTGATAATATTATGGTCTTTACCTCATTATTTGAGACTTTGTTGCTCATATTGTCGATGATATGGAGCTTTAGCTCATCTGAGATGTTGGTTTACACGCGTTATATAAAATTATCCTATCTATTAATAAAGAAACTTGATGAACAGTTGTTTACCGATCATTAGGCAATGCGTAAAAGTTGTTTGTCCACTGACACTTTGTGAAACATTGTGTACAAGTGATGTCACATCCCGAAAACGGAAGTGTGAACTGCTTGGATGTGACTCCTTAGCTCAAAACACAATGATTATAGACAAACACATATAATGGCAAATTTAAACATAAAATCTAACATTGCATATATAAAGTCCGTTTACCGGTTACGTAAGGTTTACAAAATTTGTCTAATTAAAGACTATTACATGTAACCTATTATAACATTTATAACTGCTTCACATATCTTCAATAGTAATGAATGTGTGCATCCACCATTATACTATGCACGAATATGTTAACAGTTATTTTCACACAAGTTCTTCCCATTACTTCATCCCAACCGTCGTAAACATCAACGAGAACATAATACTGTTAGTCATTTTGTTCTACTGAAAAAGAATACTAAAAGCTATCAATATAATGTTGGTGAGAAACATAGTTTTAATAACTCAAATAAAACATATTGATGCAACATAAATAAGATTATAACCAAACCTACTTATATGCCATGTGATTTATAACTGTCACAAATATAAATCACAGAAATCAGATAATATAGCATCATAACACTCATCCTGTTAGGGCAGGAAATATTTTTCCTAAGTAGCGCTATCTATATTATCAGACGGTTCCTCATCCGAATTAATGGTTGTCACTTACGACAATATGACAGTCTTATATAAAAAAGTCTTATTTATCTGCATCCAATACATAAAAACAATATGCTTCTTCCCCCAAAGTTTATATTATAAAACGGGCTATGAATCTCACCTCAATTCCAGCGACAACATATAAAATTAATTATAAGTTAGAAAAATAAATTTCTTTAAGATTTTCAGCACCTCAGTTAAGAATTCTAAAACAGTAACTATAATTACTCAAAATTTTTAAAAGTTTAATAGAAATATCATCAAAAAATATCAGTAATCATATAAAAATTTCAACTATTAACTAATTTAAGATATTTTTCTAGAATTAATACAAACTCAACATAAATTATAAAAAATAGCTACTCTTACTGATAGATTCCCAAATTTTTCCAGAACGTTTATTTTATAGTCAATAGTATTTGATAAATTCTCTGATTAATATTTCACAGTAAATAATTTACTGTGATTTTCCCAAAATTTTGAAAATTCAGGAAAAATAGTTATGCATTTCTAAAAATTACGAAATTTACACATATTATAAATTTCATAATCTTATAACTTATGTGAATGTTCCATCATTTATTTCAAAGACGTATTTCTTCCTATTTTTCCATTTCAGAAGAATATAATATATAAATCTCAATCATATAAAAGAATTAAATCAGGAAATTTATTCTGGAGCTTCTAAAATATATCCTAATTATCATATAATTTTCTCAGATTGTTTCCGGGTTCAGTTCTTCCAGTTAGTATTTTTCTTGTTTTTCCTTAATTAAATCATATTAATTAATTTACTTAACTTCAATATACCAAAATTTATAGATAAATAACTTCAGTATTTCTAAATATATTTCTAGTTTATTCTCACAATCATAGTCATTTAAGTATTAAATCTGATTTTTGCAAAACACTAAGATTTAAATCATTTGTTTGAAATTTTCCTTGTTTTAATCATCTTGGTTTAATACCCTTATTTTTATTAGTTCTTTTCATTTTATTTCTTACTAAATAACAAAGATAAATAACTCATGGTTGTGGGTTTTATTTGATGATAAACATGTATGTGTTTGTTTAAACACATACTTACTTAAATTAAGGTTCTAACCTTGTTTGTTTGAGAAGAGTGATTGATTAGCTTTCAGAATTCTTGATGTTCTGAGCTTTTGGATGAAGGTTCTTGATCCTTTTGAAGGTGTACTCTTAGTAGAAGATGTCTAGATGGTGGTGTGTGTTGATAATGTAAAACCAAGAAATATTGTAGAGGTGATGGTGACATTAGTTGATGATGGTGGTGAGTGCATGGAAACCAAGAGAAAAGATGGTATAAGGTGGTGGATGATAGCAACGGTGGTGTTAGGGTGGTGGTCGCGGTGTTTGGCGATGGTGGTGCTTGTTATGTGTAAGGCCCCATTCCCAGGACGCTTACAGCTGATCAATCATCGCACATAAAACATATATTTTTATCGTCTTAAGTAAATATTGCAGCGGAAACATTCAAAAATGACATTTCATTTCATTATAAAGGCTTTTGCAAAATAATACATCGTTAATCAGTTATAAAATACATTGTTGCATTACATCACAAAAGCATTATATGAATGGTTGCCATCCAAAAGAGCTGAGTAGCCGCCCCGTGCCATCCTCAACAACCATTACCTGCCAACTGGAAATACATAAAAGTTAGCATTGCTGAGTGAGTTCTTGTTCTATAATATAACATACTTTCTTTCGTTAAAACCGTTCTTTACTTTCATGCGATCATACATCATACGTACACATAAATAATATCATTATTATCTTCATCATTCATTACTTTCATTTGTACGTTTATTTCGTTCGATGACATGTACATTACCCCGATCATTGTGCACAAAGCGGGTAACTAAGCCTGAGGTTTTTTATAGACCTCGAACATTGGGCACGAAGCTGGCTCCATTACCTAGGGTAAGTACATTCACCACTTATCTTTTCTCTTTCATTTGGATCAATGCCATATACTATACCCCGAACATTGTGCACGAAGCGGGTAATTGAGCCTGAGGTCTTTCATAGACCTCGAACATTATGCACGAAGCTGACTCCAGTACCTAGGGCGAGCGGCAAGGATCCCATACATATGGTCAATCACAAAGATTGGACCCCAGTGTGCATCCTTCGGGGTAGCTAACCCGCACATCTTTGAGCTAACACCTTCATTGGGTGTGCACCTCCATACATTTGCTTGCAAGCCTTTCTTACATTCATTCATTCATTAATGCATGCATTCATTCATCATGTTTCTCTTTCATTATCTTCCACTTTACGTTACATAATACTTTCGTTTCATTCATTAACATAACACGTAAACCCATGGGAAAGATAAACATACATTATAATAAGAAACATCAACATACACAATAGTATCATCACATAGGGCATCATCATACATACATAACATACATCATGCATAAACATGCAACATCATCATGCCTAACATACCCTTTCAGACCCCAACAATCATCTTACATGAACTTATGGGAACTTCCACGTTAAAACTTACATCTGCACTTTCCCCCGAAAGTCAGAAATTAAACTACGCTTTTCCTCAGGTACACCAGCCCTATTTGGGAATATGGGCACCCTTCAGTCGCATGTGTAAGGATTCCTAGAAGTCTGATGCAGCCAAAACACTCTTGTAACTATCTACTGATCATAACAACTGAAGAAGACATCAGCTGAAGATAACAGCTGAAGGTAACAACTGAAGTCAACAGCTGAAGACATCAGCTGAAGACAACAGCTGAAGACATCAGCTGAAGACAACAGCTGAAGACATCAGCTGAAGACATCAGCTGAAGACAATAGCTAAAGGCATCAGCTGAAGATAATAGCTGAAGGTAACAACTGAGGTCAACAGCCAAAGACATCAGCTGAAGACAACAGCTGAAGACATCAGCTGAAGACAACAGCTGAAGGCATCAGCTGAAGATATCGTCTGAAGACAAAGTCTGAAGACAGTTTTCAGTAGTTGTCATAACAACTGAAGAAGTACTCTTCAGTAGTTGTGATGATCATTTTCAGTAGTTATCACAACAGCTGAAGAAGTATTCTTCAGTAGTTGTGACAGGCATCTTTCAGTAGTTCTATGAAATGATCGTCTTCCTGTATGCTGCACAGAACATGAAGTAGTATTGCTAAGGAAGTTTTACACACCACTTCAGAAACATTCCAAGTGTAAAATCTTCCATAGCCAAGACCAATATCTTCTGAAGCCAGAAATGAAGTCTTTCTTAGCTTCAAGACAAAGTCCTCCGAAGCCAAGAAACCAAGACAGATTCTTCCGAAGACTTTTATCATACATGCTTTTATCTGATGTACTTTTTCTGAAAAGCTGAACCACTTTGCCGCTGCCCACTCTGGTTGGTCACCAACTTATATGAGTTGGTGAAAAGGTCCATGCTTTAGGAAAACTGTACATTGAGGTCTTGGGTCAAACCTTTCTACTTTATGTACCTTTATCCTTTTTGTAATATATTAGGATGTGAGCTATGGCATGTCATAGTCACTAGCCAAAAGGCAATCTTGCCTTTTGACTCTACATGGATTGTGTTGTCTAATCTATGTATCCAGGTGGCCTTCAAAGTATGGCTGTCTGTAGGTTGTAGTATATAGTATCTCAAAGTCTTGTAATGTATGTATGCTGAATACTTGTAACTTTAAATTTGAGAAGCAATATACAACATCCTTGAAAACCAACCACTTGTGTTGTTATCTTGTTCTTTCTTTCTGAGTTTACTTTTGTGTTTTTAGCATCATCATAACCGGTTCTCCATTTGATCTGTTAAGTGTTCTAATACACTCTCCTCATTGTGTTGTTGTGTTGTAAGTGCTAACCCCTTCACCCGGTCCTGCATTTGGTATCAGAGCATCCATGCTCTTGATATAAGATCTCACCATCTTAAGATCCCTCACACACACAAAATACTTAACAACTCAAATGGTAGCTCTTTCTAAAGCTGATATGAAAACTGGTACTATGACCATGTCCCCACTGATCATTCCTTAAGATTTTGACACATGGTGCACAAGAATGGAAGGCTTCATCAAGTGTCAAGATTCAAGGATGTGGGACTCAGTTATCAACGGTCCCTTCATACCAAGCACTACTTCTGCTACTGGTAATCGTATCATCCCTAAAGATGTAGATGATTACTCAGAAGAAGATAGGAAGAGAATAAAGCTTGATCAAAGGGCCATGACCTGTCTTCAAACTGCTCTTCCAAACTCCATCTACAGAGGCTTCAAGAAGTGCAAGACAGCTAAAGATCTATGGGAAGCACTGAAGCTCATGTATGAAGGATCCAAAGAAACTAAAGAAAACAAGAAGGATCTCTTGAAACACAGTTTGAAAACTTCACCTTCAAGGCTGGTGAGACACTAACTCAACAATACTTCAGGTATGTTGAGATAGTGGACACTCTAGTGGATATTGGAGTAACTCTTGAGAACAGGGACATAGTAAGGAAGTTCATGTCTTCTCTTCCTAAACTATGGACACATTATTGTGTTGTGATCAAGAGAACTTCGGATCTTAAAACTCTTACTCTTACAGAGTTATATGGTATCCTGAGTGCATTCCAGATGGAGATGAACATGCAAAATTCCTCTGGTAACTCCAATAACCAACTAAGTTCAGCCCTTCATGTGAATGAAAGGGAATGCATTGAACCACAACATCAGTTGTTATGCTACCCTGATAACTCATAAAAGGGGTCTTTCATCACTCTTCCTGAGATACCAAGAGAAAGCTACACTCAAGGAAGTCCCTTCCAAGAGACAAGTTCTTCTCATGCCTTTGTCTCAGCTGATGAAACCTCTGGCAACCTTCTCTTCACTCTTAAAGACTTGGACTGTATCCATCCAGATGATCTGGAGTATATGGAGATAGTTCAGCAAATGGCTCTTCTCACTCACAGGGCCAAGAAGTTCTACAAGAGGACTGGGAGAAGATTTCCAAAAAATACATCCAGTGGAAAGTTTGGGCTGGACAAAAGCAAGGTAAAGTGCTACAACTGTAACCAGATGGGGCATTTTGCAAGAGAGTGTAAGCACCGAGAACAAATGGTGGCCAGACACAAACGAGACCAAACTACACTGAGAAAGTTCACCAGAATGAGAACCCAAAGCAACAGGCTGCAGTTGCTGTTGAAGAGGGAGCCTTTGACTGGAGCTTTCAGATAGAAGATGCATCTCCAAACCAAGCTCTCATGGCAGATCATGATGAAACCAAGATATTGGAAAATCTTTGCTCTTCTGAATGTATTGCTAAAGTTAATAGATACAGGTCATATAACTTAGAGCTGAGATCTGACCTTGAGTCCTTAAACATCTTGAAAGCTGATTTTAAAAGAGCTGAAAATGACTATAAACTTAAAATAGAAGATTTAGAGAAAACCATTTCAACTCTTAAACATGAGCTAACAAATTACAGGACTCAGATCAAAGATCTCATAGCTAAGTTAACTGAATGCTAAGCTGAGCTTGTGATCAGCAAAGCTAAGGCAGAAAATTGTGTTCTTGAAGAAGATACCTTCAAGAACATAATATCCCCATCCTTGTATGTAAAAGTGTGTTATCAGAACAAGCAGGGACTGGGATCTAGTGAGATAGCTCCTCCACACACCATCTTGTCTGTAAGATCTCCCAGGTGTGGAACTTGTGAAGATGAGCTTCCCCTCATAGATCCTTTGACTGAAGAGGATGAAGAGGAGATGGTGAAGAATGACTTTGGTTTAAGTGAAGAAAAGCATTCCTAGAAGGGTCACCATTCCTCTGAGGAGAGTAAAACTGTTGGGATGACCAAGTCAAGAAGAAAGAACTTGATCAGGAAAGCCAAAAGAAAATCAAGGAAGGCTCAAGAGATCAAGGCTACTTTTGACTCTAAGCAGAAACAAGTTTTTATCTCTGCAGGGTTTGAAGTAGTTAAGACTGATGACATGAATTCTGGTTTATGTGCAACTCATCTTAGCAATAAGAAGAAGACTGATCTGTTGTGTGTTACTGCTACACTCCCTGGACCATCCAACTCCAAGAACAGTTCTTAACCCAAAAGAACTGTCTCAGCTCCTGCAAAGGTGAAGATGGAGATGGGACGTGACCAAAGTCAGTGCTCTTCCATGAAGAAGACTCTTGGAAAGAAGAATCTAAAGTGTGTCATGTGTGAGAGTACTTCTCATTTGGCTAAGGATTGTCCATACAATCCTAAGGGTACTATTCACATAATAAACAAAGAGACTTCCAAGAATTCCAAGATGAAGAAGAAGGCAAGTGGAAAACTGCCTTCGGAAGAAGATTTGGTCTCGGAAGAAAGGAATGCTTCCAAAGTACAGAAGATTGCTGCAGTAAAGGCAAGATCTTCCGAAGGACCAGTCATCAAAACTTCTAAAGTCTTAAAAGCTTCTGAAGTATTGAAGGTCAAGTCTAAACTTCCAAATAAACTTCCAAAGGTGGTGTGGAAGTCAAAGAAGGACCAAAAGACTGAAGGTTCTTTATCAACAATAGCTCAAGATCCTCAAAGCACAACCATAGGATCTATTACTATTGCATTGTCTTCAACTGATTTAAATGAGCCCAAGACCAATGAGGCTTGAGTTTCCAAATGTAACTAGCTATCTCTTTGTGCAGGAACAGCTACAGACAAACAAAAATATGTGGATCATTGACAGTGGTTGTTCCAGGCACATGACAGGCAATAGGTCACTACTCCAGAAGTTTGAAAGAATTGATGGAGGACCATTTGCTTTTGGAGGAGATGCAGGTGGTTACATTACTGAAAGGGGCAAGGTCACAAATGGTAAGCTCAGCATTGACAAGGTAAAGTTTATCAAGGAGCTTGGATACAATCTTTTGAGTGTATCTCAATTTTGTGATCAGAGTCATAACATGCTGTTTACTGAGCATGAGTGCATTGTTCTCAAGCCCGGGGTGATCATTCCTCTTGAGCACATCCTACTCAGAGTCCCCAGGAAAGGGAACATGTACAAGATGGATTTACAAGAAACATCTCTATCAGGAGAAGTTTCATGCTTTCTATCTAAAGCAAATAGTGATGAATCTTTCCTTTGGCATAAAAGAATGTGCCATGTAAACTTTAAGAACATGAATAAATTGATTAAGAATGATTTGGTAACTGGAATACCAAAAAGAGAGTTTACAAGTGATGATCATTGTGTTGCATGCCTGAAAGGGAAGCAACACAAGGTATCTCACAAGCCTAAGGAAAGAAATTCCATCACTACACCCCTACACTTGTTACATATGGATCTCTTTGGCCCCACCAATGTAATAAGTCTAGGAAGGACCTCTTACTGTTTGGTGATCACAGATGACTTTACAAGATTCACATGGGTATTTTTCCTTAGAACTAAGGATGAGACCCCTGAGATTCTGAAGAATTTCATCTTAAAGATTAAGAATCAATGTGATCACAAGGTCAAAACCATAAGATGTGATCAAGAAACTGAGTTCAAAAATCAAACACTTGATACATTTTGTGATGAAAAGGTTATTACAAGACAATATAGTGCTCGCAGGACCCCTCAGCAAAATGGAGTTGCTGAGAGGAGAAACAAGACACTAATTAAAGCTGCAAGAACTATGTTGTCTAACTCTAAACTGCCCATCACCTTCTGGGCAGAGGCAGTCAACACTGCCTGCTATGTGCAAAACAGAGTTTTAGTAGTTAAGACACGTGGTAAGACTCCTTATGAACTTTGGCACAAGAGGAAACCTTTCATTGGTTTTCTCAGGTCTTTTGGATGTCCTTGCACCATCTTGAATACCAAAGATCATATAGCCAAGTTTGCTGAGAAATCAGATGATGGACACTTCATTGGATACTCTACTCAAGCTAAAGCTTATAGAGTATACAATCTCAGAACTAGAGTAGTTGAAGAGTCAGCCAATGTGACTTTCAATGAACACACTCCCAGTGTGAAAGGTTCTGGTCCGGATTGGCTGTTTGATCTTGATTTAGTTACCAACTGTTTTAACAAATCTTGTGAGCATGTTTCATGAACCACAGATATATTGCCTACAGGTGATCCTGATCCAAGAATTGAGCTGAGAAGATCTTCAAACAACATATCTCCAGCTCCAGTGGTAACTAATCGTGCAAATGAAGCTTCTACCAGCACATCAATGACAAATCCTGCTGATACATCTGAGTTGCCTTCATCTTCTAGCTTTGAGGCACAAAACTCAAATGTAGGAACTTCAAATGTTGGAGAACATGGTGGTGATGACAGTGATAAGGAATTTCTTGATGTTGAGAACCATCACATTGATGAAAATCTCAATGATGTCACACACTCATTGGATCAAGTTAATCTTGATAAGTGTGCTGCTGTAGAGGGTGAATCCTCCTTGCCAGATCAGAATTTCTCCAATTTGGATCTGTCTAAACAACTTGCTGTGATCCCTCAACTAAGGATCCACAAGTCGCACCCCTCTACAAACATCATTGGAGATGTTGGTACTGGTGTAAGAACAAGAGGACAGTCTCATAATGCAAATATCTGTCTTCACTCTTGTTTCTTATCCCAAATAGAGCCAAAGAAGATTGATGAGGCTCTAAAGGATGGAAGTTGGGTTGAAGCTATGCAAGAGGAGTTGCTTCAATTCATGAGCCAAAAGGTTTGGAACCTATGTCCTCTTCCTCATGGGAAGACTACCATAGGTACAAAATGGGTTTTCAGGAATAAGAAGGATGATAGAGGACTTGTCATCAAGAACAAGGCTAGACTAGTTGTTCAAGGGTATACTCAAGAAGAAGGGATTGACTACACTGATGTCTTTGCTCCTGTAGCAAGACTTGAAGCTGTTCGGATATTCCTAGCTTTTGCTTCATCCAAGAACTTCAAGGTCTATCAACTTGATGTCAAGTGTTCTTTTCTTTATGGAGTGATTGATGAAGAGGTGTATGTCAAACAACCACCTAGGTTTGCAGATCCTGATCATCCTGATTATGTCTGCAAGCTTGACAAATCTCTCCATGGGCAACATCAGGCACCCAGAAAGTGGTATGAGACTCTATCTCAGTATCTTTGTCAGCATGGCTACAAAAGGGGTACCATTGATGGAACTCTCTTCATCAAAAGAACAAGAGATGATATAATACTAGTTCAGGTATACGTAGATGATATCATCTTTGGGTCAACTAATCCAAAGCTCTGCAAAGACTTTGAGAAGCTGATGAAGGATAGATTTGAAATGAGTGCCATGGGGGAACTCAATTTCTTTCTAGGGATTCAAGTGAAGCAAGTTGACAATGGTATATTCATAAATCAATCAAAGTATGTGCAAGACATACTTAAAAGGTTCAACATGACTGAATGTAAGGTAGCTAAGACACCCATAGCTAGAAACCACTCCCTTGGAGCTGATCTTGAGGGGGAGTGTGTTGATGAACATCTCTACAGGGCTATGATTGGGTCTCTTATGTATCTTACAGCTAGCAGGCCAGATATTATGTTTGCCACTTGCATCTGTGCAAGATATCAGGCCAACCTCAAGATGTCACACCTAATCACTGTCAAAAGAATTTTAAGATACCTTAAAGGAGCCCCATCTCTTGGCCTTTGGTATCCTAAAAATTCTGACTTCAATCTGTATGCATATACAGATAGTGATTATGGTGGATGCAATATGACTGCAAAGTCTACATCAGGGGGATGTCAATTTCTTGGTGGAAGGATAGTCTCTTGGCAATGCAAGAAACAATCCTGTGTATCTGCATCAACTGCTGAGACTGAATACATTGCTGCTGCAAGCTGCTGTGCTCAAGTGCTTTGGATTCAAAATAAGATGCTAGACTATGGATTCAACTTCAAAATGACTCCCACTCACATACACAACAACAGTGCTATCTCAATCACAGAAAATCCATTACAACACTCAAGAACTAAGCACATCAATATCAGGTATCATCTGATTAGAGATAATTTGAAAAGAGATTAATCAAACTAATCAAAGTTCATACAGATGAACAATATGATGATCTGTTCACAAAAGCTTTTGATGAACAGCGATTTAAATATCTTATATTAGCTATTGGGATGATCAACTTTGAATAGCTTTTCTTAAAAAAAACTTAATCATATTATTTCTAAAACTATGTGTGTTCTATGTTGTCTATTCTATCACTTTAATAAGCCCCGGTTTCTCTTTGGAAGAAAATTCTTTTAGGATATTCCTTAGATTTTTAGAATTTTACACTTTTTATCCTTTGGAAGATGTCTTATCCTTTAGAAGATTTAAAGCAAAATTCTTCAAAATCTTTAAAATATTTTTGGAGGCAAAATTTGCCTTCGGAAGCTTTCTAGTCAAAACTTCCGAAGCAAAATAACCTTCGGAAGATTTTGGTCAAAACTTCCAAATTTAAATTATCTTTGGAAGACTTTTTAGAATTCCAAGAAAACTACCTTTTTGGGCAAAAAGCAAACTACTTTTCAGAGGTGGGACCAACACAATGGATTTCAAAGTTTATCCTTTTTCATTAACTTTGTCTCAAATCCAAATTCATACAAATATCCAAAGGTTACACCTCTTTCCTCTACCTGCTCCAAAATTAACCCATACCTCAAACCTAATCTCTGTGAAACCACTTGTGCTCTTCACCTTTCTTCATCCTTAAGCTTTTCAAAATGGCTAACATTCCAAACAGAAACAACCCAAATTTCTCCATGCAACTCCATAGGCAGCACAATCAAGTTGCCTTGTTGCACTCTGAGAAAGCTGATAGTTTCTCAAAGGTTTGTCGATTTCTTGCTCTATCCAACTACTACACCTCACTCACCATTGATCCTATTCTTTATGAGGATTACCTGCTTGACTTTTGGAGGACATGTCAAGAGGTTATTATGGATGGGGAGAAGGCACCGTCTGCCACAGTGTAGGGGAGGACAATCTTTATCACTCCAGCCATCATCAACACCCATCTTCAGCTGGATGATGATGAAGATGAACTCTCTTTCCCAAAGGAAGCTGTCAACTATTCCTTTGAGCAGATGGGCTATGAGGGAGATTTCTCTGTAAAGACCTTCAGGAAAGGGAAGGTCTCATCCCAGTGGAAATACCTACTTCATGTAGTGATTCACAGCTTGTCCAACAAGCATGGTGGATGGGACCAGATTCCTGAAGATCTCTCCTTTATAGTTCATGGAATGGTATAAGGGGTCAAGTTCAGGTACTCACAATTTGTTTACACAAACTTGCTTGCTAACTTGGACTCCTTAGAATACTATATGTTTCCTAGATATGTTCAACACATTCTCAACTGTGAACTTGGATCATAGTTGAGGGAAACAAATAATATTCTTAAATTGGGACAGATGAAGCCAGGCATCTTTAAGATTATGAGAAAGCCAACTGTAGGCTTCTCAGGGATAGAAACAGCCCTGGTCCCTAAAATGTTAGAGCTCATTGGTCAAGGTGACAACCTAGCAACACCAGCTAGTGTTGAACCCACACCTTCTACATCTCAACCACTAAAACAGCCTCAAATCATCCTCACCTACCAAAGAAAATCTAAACGAACCCCTGCTCAAGCTATTGAGTCTGTCCAGGTCCCCATATACTCACCCATACAGGAAAAAGTGGATACTAGAGCTCCCACTTCTCCTAAGGAGCAAACCACTCCCATCTCTTCAAGAATCAGTGCTGATGTTCCTCATGATCAGCCTGATGAGCTCATAAGCCTAAATTCCTTAAGCCTTCACTCTAAGTCTCAACACTCAAGTGAAAAACCTTCAGGGGACAGTTACCATCCCCAGCCTTTGGACTTAAATACCCAAATTCCCAACCTTGAATTCTATACTGATGAGGACTTAGGCTTCAGCGAGCACCATGAATCTCTCTACTCTTCACCAACTCAAAGAGAGAAGAGTGTCTCTGAATTTCCTATGTCTACCCCACATCAGTCACCCATTACTGAGGTGGGTCCATCTGACCTTGTTCAGGGGATCCATATGGAAGAGGCTCTCACTTTTGCAAGTGATTACATCATTAAGACCTCAACCATGGCAACTCAGTCCATTGACACTTCATCTGAGGCTGTCAATGAGCAGAGGAAATCCAGTAGCCAAGAACCCCATGCTGGTGATGAGAGTGAGGACTTAGGTCCAATTCTCTCATCCCCCCCATGATTCTTCTGATGAAGAAGAGGGGAATCTGAGACTAAAGGTGCAACAACTGTCAAAAACATGCACTTACTTAGTCTTTAAGGTTAGTCATCTTGAATTTCAAGTGACTACCTTAAAAAATAGGGTCAATGATCAGCAACTTGAGATATCTTATCTTAAGGAACAACTAGCTGGGAGACCTTTAAGAAGAACTCAACCAGGAACAAAAACCTGAGGATGTGGTTGACCTAACTCCTTGCTCACCGATACAAGAGGGTGATGCTACCAAAAAGGGGGAGAAAGTCACTACAATCACAGAACCTGGGAGTTCTTCAAGGAGTATGGACATTGAGGACTCACCATCCTCTCTTGTAACTGTACCTACTCAGCAACCTCCTCAAGTTCACATTGATGTGAACATCCTAGACTGCTTGTTTCAAAGTCTCTTTAGGGAGGGTGTATCAAGGCAAGAAGATGAAGAAGATAGACCAAGGCAATCAGGTAATGTCATTGGTCAACTGGATGTTGAGGCAGACCCTGAGATTAGCTTCAAAGGGAAAACCTTGACTGAAGGCCCAGTGATAGAGCCTGAAAGTTCTGTCTTACAGTCAACTGATGAAGTGACAGAAATTGAAACACCTGTCACCATAACAACTACTTCAGCAACTCAACCCCTCACTGAAACACCTACTGGTGAAGGTGTATCACAGTCTCTCTCTGGCCAGAGTTTGGATGCTACACCAACCAATGAAGGCCAAAGCTCTCTCCACCCTATGTCACAAAGGTCTGTGGGTGACAAGGGGAAAAGGGTTCTAACCCCTGAGGAGATTGAGTAGGAGGAAAGAGAGAAAGAGGAAGCTAATGGGAGTAAGTTCCACCGGGTCTTCAAGCTTCATGCAAGCTGCAATCAAGACTGCCCATAGACCAAACACTCAAGATGATGAGATGAGGGCAGTAAGGATTACTTACTTACAGACCAGGAACTATGACATAGATGAGATTATATCTCTCTCCTTAGAGGAATTAAATAATCTGGCTAACATGGAAATGTCAAGAGAGAGGAAGGAAGCTGAAGATGCAAGAATTCTTCTTGAGATCAAAGAGAAGAAAAAAACAACAAAGGTTATACAAGCATGTTCCCACTCTCTCGCCAGTTCAAGAAAGTCCTGTGCAAGAGGCTGTGGCTGCTACACAAGAACCTCAGGTAGATAAAGAAACAGACAAACAAAGAATGATAGACTACCTGAGTGCCACAGGCTTCTACCAGACAGAAGCACTTCTTCCCTTGTCCTTTGAGTACATTGAGTTTGAGTATCTCAAACAAATTTAACTTCAAGTACTCAAAGTGCAGAAGTCGACAAAGAAGAAAATAAGGGAAGAAGCTGCTAAGTCAAGAGCTCTCATACAGAAGAACTTAAAGAAGTCTGATGACAGACAAAGAATGATGAGCTTCTTGAAGCTGTATGGATTCCCTGGAAGGAGACTTGGCCCTATGTCTCTATCTACTATGGATGAGCATATCAGGGTGATCAAGCAGAAGATCAAAAGTGGAGAGCTTGCTGACTTGCACACTCTTCCAAGTCAAGCTCTACCTTAAGTAGAGGTTAAGTTTGAACAACAAGAGACAACTCAAACTGAACCTCCAGCTTCATCTTTTGATCCACAGCAGGGTCAAAGGCCAGCCTCTTCAACTATTGACCAACAGCTAGGTCAAAAGCCAGCCTTAACATCTGACCCACAACAGGGTCAAACTCCCTCTCTTTCTGAACCTGTGAGGGATGAACACCCAACTGAGGAAGACACAACTAATCTACACGGTGCTGCAGACCAATCTTCTCAGTTAAAGACTGTAAAGAGGAAGAAGAGGATGGCTTCTAAATTTGATGCAAAGAAGAAAAAGAAGTTAAAATCAACCTCCTCTGATCCTCAGGATGAATCAGAACATCCTAAGGAAGTTCAAGAAGAGAAAGCCCAATCATCTCCAATTCAAATGGCTCCTCTTGCATCAGGAAGACTCATCTTATCCTGGACTTACTCAACTAATCCAGAGAGATGGCATGTAGTCAGAGATCAAGGTGAAGTAAATGTCTACTCTTGGGAAGACCTCTTTAATTTACCTCTGCATGATCTTTTTGACATGAGAAGATACTTCACAAGTCTGAGTGATCCTGACCCTCTAATGAAGAAAGGAATGGTCATGATCATGTTAAGGACTGTGAACTGCTGAATATCTTCAAGTGTTTTGGTAGCATCAGCCTAGGGGGAGTTTGTAAGGATTCCTAGAAGTCTGATGCAGCCAAAACAATCTTGTAACTATCTACTGATCATAACAACTGAAGAAGACATCAGCTGAAGATAACAGCTGAAGGTAACAACTGAAGTCAACAGCTGAAGACATCAGCTGAGGACAACAGCTGAAGACATCAGCTGAAGACAACAGCTGAAGACAACAGCTGAAGACATCAGCTGAAGACAACAGCAGAAGGCATCTGCTGAAGATAACAGCTGAAGGTAACAACTGAAGTCAACAGCTGAAGACATCAGCTGAAGACAACAGCTGAAGACATCAGCTGAAGACAACAGCTGAAGGCATCAGCTGAAGATATCGTCTGAAGACGAAGTCTGAAGACAGTTTTCAGTAGTTGTCATAATAACTGAAGAAGTACTCTTCAGTAGTTGTGATGATTCTTTTTCAGTAGTTATCACAACAGCTGAAGAAGTATTCTTCAGTAGTTGTGACAGTCTTCTTTCAGTAGTTCTATGAAATGATCCTCTTCCTGTATGCTGCACAGAACATGAAGTAGTATTGCTAAGGTAGTTTTACACACCACTTTAGAAACATTCCAAACGTAAAATCTTCCATAGCCAAGACCAATATCTTTTAAAGCCAGAAATGAAGCCTTTCTTAGCTTCAAGACAAATTCCTCCGAAGCCAAGAAACCAAGACAGATTCTTCCGAAGACTTTTATCATACATGCTTTTATCTGATGTACTTTTTCTGAAAAGCTGAACCACTTTGCCGCTGCCCACTCTGGTTGGTCACCAACTTATATGAGTTGGTGAAAAGGTCCATGCTTTAGGAAAACTATACATTGAGGTCTTGGGTCAAACCTCTTTACTTTATGTGTCACACCCCAACCGATGGCAGAAACATCGGGGCGCGAGAAGTGATAGATTGTTCAAAGACATCATAGAACTAAAGTGATAATAAATTAAGATTAAATTTCAATTTCATTAATCAACGTAACATTACAGTGTTTCAAATAAACATACAATAATTTGGAGAAATACAAGTCTAAAACAAACATAACAAAATGATATTTGGTATGTTTCTAGGTCCACCTAATTGAATTTCTTGATAAAGCTTCAAGCATTTCCTGCAACATGTATAAAATATTGGTCAACATATGAATATGTTGGTGAGCATACAAATTTGTATACATAGCATAATAGTGAATAAATCTCAATTCAACATGAGTAAAGTATACTAAAGTTTGTACATTGCTAGCATGCAAAGCCATAATCAAACCAAAGTGTCCACTAGCGTAATCTTAGCATAAAAAGTGAGCAAGACCGTAAAGATTGATAACTTAACATAAACCCATCATAATAGGGCGGATGTGCTAGTCCTATAGCGCTATACATGTTAAGGGAGGTTTAGATTGCTTGCAAGATAATGTATTCTAGAATGTATTCACAAATAGTATAACAAGTAAGCATGTTTGTATGAATTGAGTTTTAGAATAAGTTTGATTGAATGTATGCTTGAGTGTATTTGATAAATGGTACATGTTGCAACCCAAATAGTGTTAAAATAAAAGGGTGAAGTATGACTCACGGTTTCGATAGGAAAAGTTCCGAGTCGTGAGTAGATGGATTTGGGAGGATTAGACACCGGTTAACCTAACAAGGAAAACGGATTTGTCTTAGACTCGGATTTGAGTACTTGTACGTATGTATATAGAATCATAGAAGTCATGTATCGCCAATGGCGGACCAAAACACAATTCACCAACTAGTGTTGGAGATTCGGATGGTAAAGTTAGTACGTTAGTGTACCCTCCTCGAAGGAGGTCATGAGATACGAAGGTAGGGTAATAATCCACAAACCTTGTAAATACTTACATAATAGTTTAAATGTTTAAAGTATAGATATACTACATATAATATCTCAAGTAATCCGGGTGAGTTATGGTGGGAAAGCCCTACTTGAAGAACCAAACTTCTTCAAGATTGCCATTTGAACCTTAACATAAGCTTTTCAACATGGTAATGTTGAATACTTAGTTTGGTTTATCACACTTGTTGTTATGTTAGATTACTTGAGTAAAAGATATAAAGTTAAGTTCAAAACTCATTCATTTCTGGATTTTACCTTAACTCAAGTCATCCAACAATGAGGTTTGTTGGAGACAAGGTTTGGTTCAAGGAAAATCCAAGTTTGAACAAGGTAAACCCAAGAGCAACAATTTCATAAAGTTTAGCCACTTGGGAACCCATTTTAGGTGCCTCCCCCCTTAGTGTTTACCATTGTAAACCTAGAGGATAGTCCATGGGTTTGTTCCAAGTGGTTTAGTATGTTTTAAAATAAGATTAAATCTTGTTAAAAGATTAAAAACATTAAGGACAAAAATAAAAAAAAAATTCAGCCTTGTAAAACTAGCTTTTGGACCTCATTATAGATGGCTTCCACTCAATGTTTCCAAGGAAAAGTCATTGGGGATAGTCCTAGAGGTGTACCCATGAAGCTAGATGTAAGGTTTAAGTGTTAGAAGCAAGAAAAATGGGTTAGAATGGTGTTCTAACGTTGAAGGTTTTGTGCAGAATTTTTGTGAAGAAGAAGAGAACTTTGAGAGAATTTGAGAGTGTTTTGGTGGGATGTGAAGTGTAAAAGTGTTTTGTGGGGGTGGAGGCTAGTTTATAAAGGAAAGGAGTTGGGTTTAATGGGCTTTAATTAGGTTAAAAAAAGGGAAAATGGGCTTAAACCCGAGTTGGTTTCGGTTTGACTAGTCAACAAAACCATCAAACTTGTTTTCGCGATTCCCGCTTCGTTATAACTCCGTTTCGTACGCGGTTTTTTTTCTACGTTCACCATTTTCAGAGTACTTTCATATGGATAAAAGTAATTTAACATTCATGGTACTGAGAATTGGGTTTGGTGCATTGAGCTTGATACGGTTCGAGAGTTACGATCACAAACTTGTGTTTGTGTTGAGCTTGGACCATTGGACGTGGTTTCGGGCTTTTCTTTTGGGTTATTTTAAGTGTTTTAAGAACCTTAATTATATTTTAAAGATTGGGCTTGTTTACAAGTTGGTTGGGTTCGCTCATGAACACCCGGTTACGTATGATTCCGACTGAATTTATATTTACAGCGTGTCGTAAGTATATTTGAATGCATATAATGTTTCTTTTAAGCGTGTGTAACATATAAGTATATAGAATAACTTTAATAATACTTCCATTGATTAAGACTCAAGAGTACAAGGGTATGAATTGATGAATTACAAAGTACAAGGACTAAAAATGAAACAACAAAAAGTACGGGCGTTACAGTCTCCCATACTTTAAAAAATTTCGTCCCGAAATTTCACTAAGAAGTAGATTCTGAATAAAAAAGGTGCGGGTACTTGGCTTTCATTTGGTCTTCCCGTTCCCAAGTAAATTCAGCACCACGCTTTGCTTCCCAACGTACTTTGACTATAGGAATACGACTACGCTTGAGTTGTTTGATTTCACGGTCCATGATTTCTACGGGTTTCTCAACGAAGTGCATGGTCTCATCAATACGAATCTCATCAATTGGGACATGAAGACTTTCACCAGCTAGACATCTTTTAGATTTGAGACATGAAATGTTGGATGGATATTGCTAAGCTCTTGCGGTAGGTCAAGTTGATAAGCCACTTTACCCACTCTTTCAAGGATTTGAAAGGACCTACGTATCGGGGTGTAAGCTTTCCTTTCTTACCAAAACGCACTACTCCCTTCCAAGGAGATACTTTAAGGAGTACGAGATCACCGACTTCAAATTCCATGGGTTTACGTTTTTTGTTAGCATAATCCTTCTGACGGTGTCTTGCTTTGATCATGTTATCACGGATTTACATGACCTTATCCGTTGTCTCTTGAATGAGTTCGGGTCCAGTGATTTGTGCCTCACCAATCTCATGCCAACAAATGGGTGATCGTGTTGGACCAAAAGAACCAATGAGCCAAGATCAGGAAAACCTCTAAGTCCTACATGACATCACAACAACTGCTGAAGGCTTCATCAGCAGTTTGACAAAGACTGAAGACTCAACAGCTGAAGATCAAAGAACTGAAGAACAACAGCTGAAGATCTAAAGTACTGAAGACCACAAGTACTGAAGTCTGAAGTACTGAAGAATACAAGTACTGAAGACTTCAAGTACTGATGACTCAAGTGCTGAAGATCAACAGCTGAAGAACTGAAGAACTGAAGATCAACAACTGATGCATAAAGTCTGAAGACAAAGACTGAAGACATCAGCTGATGACAACTACTGAAGTCATCAGCTGATGAAACATCTGAAGATCAAAGTCTGAAGACCAAGTGCTGAAGCTTCAGAGTTTGCCATAACAGCTGAAGAAGTTGTCTTCAGTTGTTATGATGGTTTTCTCTTTCAGTAGTTTGTAATTTTCCTTTTCAGTAGTTTGTAAACAGCTGAAGAGTTTGTTCTTCAGCTGTTATAGTTCAGTAGTTGTAAACGACTGAAGAGTTTGTTCTTCAGTCGTTGTACCTTTTCAGTATTTTCTTTTCAGTACTTGTAATAAGTAGAACACTTAGCATTTTGTAAGAAGATGTCAGCTGTTGTGACATATTCAGTAGTTTAAGTGTTCTATCAGTAGTTGTTAATAACGGTTGATGTCACTGTCAAGTGACATCAGCATTAGGTTATTCTTCCTTATATAAGGAGATGACCTAATTGTAGCCGCTGCTAATCACAGCCGCAGTCGAAGCATGTATTGAATGAAATATTCTCTTTTGCAGAACTTCCATCTTTCTCTATAACTTACTGTTTTATTGTTAAATCTATTGTGTTCTTGCTTGTTTGTTCTAATTCTTGTACTAAATCCGCTGCGAATACAACCTAACTGATCAAACAAGAGGCTTAGATCCTGTCAAATGGTATCAGAGCTGGTTAATCATTGATCGATTTAACAATTGATCATTTGAAACTGCTCTTTTGACATCTACTTTTGATCGAATTAGTAATTTGCAAGAATTAGTTATAGAGATTGATTTTCTGCTGCTTCTGACTATTAAACTTGAGATTCTCGTGGTTTTTCAGCTAGATTTGTTTGTTACCTTGAATTTGACTGAAATCTGAAATGACAACACCAACTAACGATCCTCATAATACTGGCTCCTCAACAAAGCCTCCGATGCTTGTTAGGAGTGAGTATAACAAATGGCAACGTCGTATGCTCCACCACTTGTCTGTCAACAGTGCTGGTTGTTGGAAGTCAGTGGTGCATGGACCATACAAGCCTATGGTGAGCGTTCCTGAATCAAATGAGCAGGTTCCGAAGAAACCCGATCAATATTCAGACGAAGATCTTAAGCTGTTCGAGATTGATGCTAAAGCCCATGGAATTTTGGCTATGGCTATTCTAATGAGATCTATTCTGGACTTTTGCATCATGAAACTGCTCATGATCTCTGGGTTGCTCTGAAGGAACAATTCGGAGGAACCAATGAGGTCTTAGCAAATACTAGGGAAATCCTCGCCCAACAATATGAGACATTCTCTCATAGGAAGGGTGAGACATGACTCAACAGTATGAGCGATTCTCTTGTCTTATTCCTGAGCTGAAAATGGTTAAACAAGAGTATTCCAATAGTCAGATGAACAACCGCTTTCTTAGATCCCTGCCTGAGAGATTGGACACTTATACCATTGTCCTACGCTCCAGTGCAAATCTGGACACTCTATCTCTCACCCAACTTCATGGGAAACTGCTTACATTTGAAAGAGAGAGAACAGAAAAGGAAGTTGTCATCATCTGGCAAGCTCACTGATGACTTTGTCTTAGGCAATGCTGCCTTGATAGGTCAAGAGTCAGAATTTGCTACATCTGAGAATGCCTATGATGATCATATTGATTTCTCTAGCAATTCTGAACATGCTTTTGTTGGTGTTGATAGTAGTTCAGGAGGTAGCAGTGATAACTTGTGCTTTCTGATGGAGGACTTGAAGAACATTCCAGATGATGATCTGGAAGAGATGGATATTTTGAGTCAAATGGCTATGATAAATATCAGATCTCAAAAGTTCTATAAGAGAACTGGGAGGAAATTTCCTGGTCTCTCTGGCAAAACCAAAGTTGGTTTTGACAAGAGCAAGTTGAGGTGTCATAAGTGCCAAAGGCTTGGACACTTTGCTAGAGAGTGTAGATCATCTGGATCTAACTCCTCTGCACCTTTGTGACCTTTCCAAGCAATAGCTCACAGCACAGAGTGCGACATTCCTCCAGTTCTGGCCATCCATCACCAGCACAGGCATCACCTACTTACTTTGTGCCTCAGGGTCATATGCCATACCCATACCCCTGCTACTACATGCCTCAGCCTAGTCAAGTTCAAGCACCCCCTGCTCAGCAACCACATGCTCTCCCTGAGCCTCAATCTTCCCAATCTCATCATCAACCCCAACCTCAACAACACAGCTTCTTCATCTCAGGAGTTGTTGACTGGAGTAGTTTACCAGAGGACTTATCTGGTCAAGAACAACTATTCCAAGGTGCTGGTCAACATGGTGGTGATCATCCTTTTGGGAATCTTTCTCTAATGGCCTTTGAATCTGCTGATGGGTCATCATCCAATGCTTCATCACAGGTATCTTCTGAGGCTAAAGCCAAGCTTTGTTCTGATTCATGCATAGCAGCATTTGCTTCTATTAGAGAAGCAAATGTAGATTTAATTGATAAAAACCTTAAGCTAGAGCAAACCATTTCCAAAAAGAAAGCTAAATTTGAGGCTGCTCTTAATGATAAAATGATGAGATTTATAAGCTTAAATGCCAAATAAAAGATGATAAGGCTAGGGAAGATGTACTTCTAGAGAAGTACAGAGACCTCAAGGAAACTCTTGCAACCACTCAAGTAGAGTGTGATCGATGGGTGCAATCATGCAAGGGTTTTGAAATGCTTCTTAGTAAGCAGTCAGCTTCCAATGTGAAGTTTGGCATTGGTTATAATCACATTGCTCCTCCTACAGATTTTACTTCAAGAGCAGAAGTTGAATCTGATGGAGAGAGCAATAACCAATCCTTCTCATCATGTGACCTACTATCTTCTGATACAGCATCATCAGAGGTAGAAGTCAGTATTAATTCCACTCAAAACCAATCAGCTGATGCTACAACAGTTGATGGTTCAAATGCTGACTGTCACATGATCAAAAAGTTGATCAACTCAGGGTTGTCTCTAGAAGTACTGAAAGTACTGGAGAGCAAGTGATAACACCTGAAGTTCAAACCTCAACTACTGCCAGCACTGAAGAGAAGAAAACTGACAGTAGAAAGGGTTTTAAGACAACTAAAGAGGATGTTAGGAAAGCAGGTACTACAAGGAAGAAAACTGCTAGTACTGACAGCAAACAGCTGAAGAACAAGTCTTTAGTAGTTTCATCCTCTTCAGTTGATGATCAACATAAGATGAAGAAGAAGCCATGTGAGATATGTGACTTGTTCAATCATCTTACTGATGACTGCTGGTACAAAAGGGGTTCCAAACTCAAACAAAAAGAGAAAATTACAGAGCATATGAATATAATGAAAAATGAGTTTGAGACCAAGTTTGTACTAGCAACATCAAAGCCTGAAATCCTAAGCCCAAAGCTAAATCTAAAAAGAAGGTAGGGGTTACTCAGGCAACAGCTGAGGTTGCTCAAAAGAAGATGGTGCAACATGGGAATCCATCATCTGCAAGCCCCCTTGTGTCTGAAGAGCTGAAAGCTTTATCAAAAGTCAGACACAACTTGTGATGATGGTTCAACATCTAATAGGAAGAGTCAACCAACTAGATGCTCCTGTGTTGAAACCACAGAAAAGGAAATCCAAGCCAAAGGGTTCCTCTTCTACACCATCTCCTTCACCTCAGGCTGTCACACATAACACATCTGTTAGTATTGCACCTGTTGTTGAGAACAGACCCAAAACCAAAAAGGTTTGGGTCTCTAAAACTAACTAACTTGTTGTTACGATTGCAGGGTTCTTCAACATGCCAAAGAAGCATCTGGTATGTAGACAGTGGAGGATCCATGCATATGACAGGAAGCAGTTCCCTTCTTAATGACTACTCTCAAGGAAAGAAGGGATTATCTCCTTTGGCAATGATGCAAAGGGTACATCATCGGAAAAGGCTTTGTTTCCAATGGGGAAATAAGGTTTGATGATGTTAACCATGTGGAGAATCTCAAGTACAATCTCTTGAGTGTCAGTCAAATGTGTGATAAAGGCCATGTTGCCCTTTTCACAAGCCAGAACTATCGGATTCTGTCATCTAAAGTTCTAAATTTGATTGACAAGGTGTTGGATGAATACACTCTCTTGAAGGCCAACAGGACAGGAAGAGTGTATGCCTTAGATCTTTCCAAAAAGATAGATCTAAAAGGCCATCCTTGCATATTCTCCAGGCCTCTCCTCAAGAGTCTACTCTATGGCATAGAAGGCTGGGGCATGTTAATTTCAAGAACATGAATCAGCTGATAAGCCATGGTTTAGTAAGAGGATTGCCTTTGAAGGAGTTCAAGTGTGAAGACAACTACACTGCTTTCTTAAAGGAAAAACAACACAGAGTTTCATTCACTTCAATAGAAGAACCAAACTCCACTGCCTGCTTGCAGCTCCTGCACATGGATCTCTTTGGTCCTGTCAGGGTGATGAGCATGGCAAAGAAGAAATACTGCCTGGTAATTGTGGATGATTACTCCAGGTTTGTATGGACTTTCTTCTTGCACTCCAAGGATGAAGCTGCCAAGGCTATTATGAACTTTGTGTTATTTGTGGAGAAGCATTATTCCCTGCAGGTCAAGTGTGTGAGGAGTGATAATGGAACAGAGTTTAGAAACCACACACTTGATGACTTCTACCTGTTTAAGGGAATGAAAAGGCAGTTTAGTATTCCGAGAACTCCTGAACAGAATGGAGTGGTTGAGAGAAAGAACAGGACTCTCATTGAAGCTGCAAGGTCAATGCTGGCTGACTCAGGTTTGCCACTGACCTTTTGGGCTGAAGCTGTAAACACAGCTTGCTATGTGCAGAATAGAGCCTTAGTGAATCAAAGGTTGATGAAGACTCCCTATGAAGTATTTCATCATTTGGCCCCTTTGATTTCCTTCTTTAGAGCCTTTGGGTGTCCTTGTTTCATTCTCAACACTAACAATACACTCCAGAAGTTTGCTAGTAAGGTGGATGCAGGGTATTTTGTTGGTTATTCATCAACTTGCAAGGCATACAGAGTTTTCAACTGTAGGACAAAGATGGTTGAAGAAACTCTGCATGTCAAGTTCAATGAATCTCTAAAGGACAAGATTCCACAAAAACCCTGTGGAGTTGTTTGATCTGGACATACTACAATATGTTCCTTATCAACCTCCAGCTGTTGTGCCTGTCAACAGTTCTCCACCTGGTGGTATTGATGATGATGTAGCCAGTACTCACCTTTTCAGGTTTAGTGACAACCTGCCTGAGTCCACTAAACCTGATGCTCCTGTAGCTTCAGCAGCCCCATCCACAACAAATGCTGATGAGATTTCTGCATGCTCCACTTCATTTGAGCTGCCATCTCCTACATGGTTTCAAGAATCTTCATCACCATCTCTGGTTGCTGAAAGTCCTACAAACACTTGCACTGATATTATAGTCTATCAAGAGCTGAAGAATCACCCCACATCTCAAATCATTGGTGATATCAATGCTGGAGTTTCAATCAGGAATCAATTGTCCAACTTCTGCTTCTATGCTCTCTTCATTAGTCAGCAAGAGCCAAAGAACTATCATGTTTCCTTAAGAGACAATGGATGGGTGGAAGCAATGCAGCTTGAGCTTCTTCAGTTCAGAAAACAGCAAGTGTGGGAGCTTGTTCCTTTACCCAAGGTAAGTGTGCAATAGGCACCAAATGGGTATTTAGGAACAAAACAGATGAAAAGGGCCAAATAGTTAAGAACAAGGCCAGACTGGTTGTCCAGGGGTTTGCACAAGAGGAAGGCATCGATTATGATGAAACCTTTGCCCCTGTAGCCAGACTGGAGGCAATTAGATTGTTCTTAGCTTATACTGCCTTTCATAGTCTTAAGGTTTATCAAATGGATGTCAAAAGTGCCTTCTTATATGGTAAAATAAAGGAGGAAGTTTATGTGTGTCAACCACCAGGATTTGAAGACAATAACATCCTGATTGGGTATATAAGCTTGATAAGGCTCTTTATGGGCTGAAACAAGCTCCTAGAGCCTGGTATGAGACACTATCAACCTTTCTTCTCCAAAATAATTTCACTAGAGGCACCATTGATAAAACCTTGTTCATAAAGACTGTGGGACAACATAAGCTCCTTGTTCAAATTTATGTAGATGACATCATTTTTGCATCCTCTGATCCACAGTTGTGTGATGAATTCACAAAGCTCATGAAGCAAAAGTTTGAAATGGGTGCTATGGGGGAATTACAATTCTTTTTAGGTTTGCAAATCAAACAAAGGGCTGATGGAATCTTTATTCATCAGTCCAAATACACAAACGAGTTGTTGAATAAGTTTGAGTTACAAACTGTAAGCCCTGTTCTACTCCCATGAGCAGCATCACACAACTGGATGTAGATCAGAAAGGTAAAGCGGTTGAGAAACCCTTTACAGATGTATGATTGGGTCCTTGATGTACCTTACAGCTTCTAGACCAGACATCATGTTTGCAACATGTGCATGTGCTAGATTTCAGGCTGCACCTAAAGAATCCCATTTGATTGCAGTCAAAAGGATCTTTAGATATCTGCAGGGTACCTAATCACTGGGTCTTTGGTATTCTACTGGGCATTCTTGAAAATTAGTTGCTTTATCAGATAGTGACTATGCAGGATGCAAAGTCACCAGAAAATCCACTTCTGGTGGTTGCCAATTCCTAGGCAATTGTTTAGTTTCTTGGCAGAGTAAGAAACAAAGATCAATTGCTACATCCATGCTGAAGCTGAGTACATTGCTGCTGCAAGTTGTACATCTCAGGTACTTTGGCTTCAGAACCAACTTTTGGATTATGGCATTACAGAGACTAAGACTCCATTACTAATGGATAGTGCTTCAGCTCTTTGCATTGTTAAAAATCCAGTCTAGCACTCTAGGACCAAAAATATTAAGATCAGACATCATTTTATTAGGGATTGCTATGAAAAAGGTCTGATTGATCCAAAGTTTGTGCCTAGTGCTGATGAGCTTGCAGACATCTTTACTAAGCCTTTAGATAGTGCCACATTTCAAAATCTGGTACTAAGGCTTGGTATGCTGCAGCTAGAATAATTTGACTAATACTGATGTTCTCAGTTCACAAGTACTGATGAGCATTGGTATGCAAAGGTCAAATATAAGTACTGATGAATCATCTAATCTTCAGCATTTTCACAACTACTGAAGACTAAAATGATTTAAAGTACTGAAGTACATTATTTGTTGAAAATAGCTG
Organism: Flaveria linearis; assembly: GCA_024085815.1. Taxonomy (NCBI): domain Eukaryota; kingdom Viridiplantae; phylum Streptophyta; class Magnoliopsida; order Asterales; family Asteraceae; genus Flaveria; species Flaveria linearis. The sequence continues at coordinate 37,336,321 of CM044017.1, read as the reverse complement.
ATGTAGTTACAACTACTGATGTGGTTATAACTACTGATGTATAATTTTCACACAAATAAGTACTGAAGAACAAATTCTGTTCACAAGTACTGATGTGTAATCTTACACATAAGTACTGAAGACAATTTGTTCACCAGCTCTGAAGAATAATTTATCAGCACTTATGAACATCTGATCACAAGAGCTGAGGAATAAATATTCACAAGAGCTGAAGGGCCAATTAAACATGTGAAAGTCAGCCAAAGAGCTGATGAGTAAATGTGGAAGTCAGAATGAAACAACTGAATTGACAGAAACAGCTGATGAGTAACTTTACTCTTCAGCTGATACCAATATCTGCTGTTTCATACCCAAACAACTGAAGGACAAAACCATGTCTTCAGTAGTTTCACAACTACTGATGACTACACCAAGTCCTCAGTTGTTTATAACAACTGAAGCAAAACCATGTCTTCAGTAGTTCATAACTAGTGATGTCAGTGGTTTACAACTACTGAAGGCTAACACCAAGTCTTCAGTTGTTACAAAGTCTGAAGATGAAAACCATGTCTTCAGTAGTTTATAACTACTGATGACTAACAACAAGTCTTCAGCCGTTTACAACATCTGAAGGACAAAACCAAGGTCTCAGTAGTTTCAACTACTGAAGACTAACACCAATTCCTCAGATGTTACAACCACTGAAGGTTCAAACCACGTCATCAGTAGTTTCAACAACTGATGACTAACACTAAAACCTTCAGTAGTTTTCTTTCAACCTTTGCCATACCCTATAAATACCCAACCTTCAGAGCTTTCCATTCTCACTTGACCTAAATTTCAAAAATCTCTGAAACTTCCCATACTTCATTAATGGCGACCATGCAACTCAAGCCTCGACACAACTGTGTCGCGTACCTCACAAAATCGCCTTTCTGGACCAAATTTCATCACGCCATCGATCTTATGATCGATTCTCCTTTCCAAACGGCATTTTCATAAATCCAACCATCTATGCCAATTTGCTTACCCAGTTCTGGACGAACATAACGTTCAAACCGGAGAGAACGATGGCGAGGTCTCTCTCCGGTCGCCCGTGAACAACCCACAGTGGTCATCCAGCTACAATCCGACAAACCCCTGGAGGAGCTTACCCAAAGGCACCCAACTGCCAATGACAAGGGTGACCTCCTGCTTCTACTCTGTTGAAGAAACATTTCCCAGATCCTCAACGCCTTATATTTCATATGGTGAATGTTTATCTGGCCCCGAAAACATCTTCATGGGACCAGATGTCCATAAGGTGGCAATAGGTATTGTACTCTATCTTTGAGAATCAGCCACTTAATTTTACTGAAATAATATTTTTGGAACTCAAAGACATGGCCTCAAAACCATTTGCAAACCGTTGGATTTATATCCTCGGTTTATTATGGCCATGATAGAGAGCCAGCTTCATGCTGAGGGACTTGTTGGCACTGGGGTCCCTGCCATGGCTGTTTTAGCTGAGGTATACTCCAGGCACAACACCGACCAAACCCTTAAAAAGGCTGCCAAGCTGCGAAAACCCACGCAGTTGGAACCCACAGCCTCCACCTCCAAGTCTAAAGTCCCCACTAACCCCAACCCAAAAGAACCCTAAAGGCTACTCAGGAGATGAGTCCCCTAAGGATGCCCCTGCAAACAAATGCAGAAGTGACTGCTGGCCAGATTCTCTAGCATCACCATGACTCCACCTACCACAACCGCCACAGGTTTCCTCTCAACAGGAGCCTGATGCAACCATTTCAGGGGCTGCCACAAATCGGAATCTTTCTCAATTGAGAAGATTGCAATTGAAGAGTACAATCCTCCCCATGTGCACTCTGCTTCTAGCCCATCACCCACTGCAACCGCCCCTAAAAGCCCTACATTAATAATTGCTAAGTGTTGACTCATCTTAACTCCACCCTCTACCCAGAAACCAATCACAACTGGGGTATCTCTAACCGAAGAGAGGGTGGAAACAAGTGTTGATGGGAGCCCACAACACAGAGAATCACATGTCACATCTCCCAGTGTGGCTAGGGAGATAAGGCAATCTGGTGAGGCTGCCACTTCCCCTGCATCAACATCTGAGCAGGGAGAAGCTGGTACCATGTATAAGACCTCACCAGAGGCACTGCCGATGATGGATCCAATCCGGAGGCTGGAAGTCCCCAGAACCAAGAAAAGGGGCACATGCACTACTGAGCCACACTCAGTGCATGTACATCCTGACACAGTCAGGAGGTCAGGTGATTCAGTGCAACTATGATGACCTGAGCTTCTTTTACGATGTAGTTGCTCAGAATACCATCCTAGAGGATGAGGTCAGCAGACTCAAAGAGCTGCTGGCCAAAATGTCTCAGGATGTAAGTCCATCTGCCACCATTAACCCACAGATGGCACCTTCACCCGAAGGTCTCACCTACACTCACCACTCCCACTCCCAAAACTCAGCCACCTACCTCTGCTTCTGGCACTAGTTCTCAGGAACAGAACCCTCCTGAGCAACTAGTTGCTATCTTCCAAAAATCCCTGCCTCTCATCATACTAATCATCCAGACATTGTGAGAACCCTTGATGAGAGGCTTCCCTCACAAATACAACCCATGGTGGAGGTTGCTGTAGCTAAGACGCTTGCTGATAGTCAACCCCAACCAATGCACCCAAAAAGGGAGACATCAGTGCAAGCCAAGAGGAAGAGGGTAGAGGAGGAGAAAGAAGTAGGGATAGAGAGGAAAATGAGAGGGAGAGGAGAGGATTAAGGAGACTGAGAAGGTAAAGGGGAAGAGAAGGTGAGGAGGAGAGAGCTGACAGATAGAAGTGGCTGAAATCCAAAAGATTTTAGTGTCACTTACAAAAAGAAGAAAGAGAAGGAGGGAGAGAAGGTGGTGAGAGATACTGATCTAGCAGTCCTGGTCAAGGAGCTGATGCTGAGCATAGCCGATCAATGGACTCTATCATTGATCAGCTGTTCAGGCAAGGCTTTGACAAGACACTGCCATGCTAGATCAGGATTAGGAAGTTGGAGACAAAGGAAATAGAATACCGATGGACCAGTCATAGCGAAGAGGAGAGAAAGAGACTCGATGTTATGACTAGGTTTATTTCGAAGTATCTGGGGAGACCAGTCCTAGATGTGAGAGCTTAGACCAGGGACTGAATCTTGGCTATAGCCACCAAGATCTGTTCGACTGGTGAATTTACCAAGGGACTGGTCGCAGAAGCCCTATCAGAAGCCGGTGCTGGGAACAGGACTTTGCTAGTCAAACAGACTAAACCTGCCCTCATCTCTAGATTACTAGCAAAGCCTGCCTAAATTCCTACACTAACAACCCAAACACAACCCACAAACCAACCCCTTTACCATCAAACCTATTGCCGATGATCCACCCTTGCAGAAGAAGAGAAGGGTGTTGAGGCTGCAAGAGGAAGAAGAAGAGGAGAATGAGGAGGATAGACTGCCTCTTTCTGCAGTCATATCCTTGCCGCGAGACATACCTAAACCCATCACTCCCACCTCACAGATGGAAGCTGTGAGGGTTAGATAGAAGAAGAGAGCAGCAGAAACGTCATGATGAAGAATGCTGAAAAGCATTGACAAAACTTATGCTGCTTCCACTTCTATTATCAATATGAAGAAAGAAGCTTTGAGACTCCACACTCTAGGCAAACCTTCCAATATCAAAGAGATTGTGTGAGGACTTGGCTTGATCCTAGGGTGGCTCACCGGATTAAAAGATAGATATACCAGTGAGATACAAAGGCTAAGTTAAGAGGATCGTAGATGAAGTGATCACAGTGGCCATTGTAATAACACCCTGGAGATTGTAGAGGAGTTCAAGACAGCCTACGAGACTAACCAGCCACCCTAAAGTTATTGGAGAATAGGGTGGTCAAGAAGGGGTTAGTCTACAAGAGGCTTGAAACTTCAGACAAGATGAGCTCAACCTGCTACTTGAAGGCAAACATCCTGATGAATTCGCCTATAGGCAGATGACAACAGTTGAGCTCAAAAACGGTAGACAGGCCAAGTATGTCTCGGAGCTATATGGGCGGGAAGGGTTTATTGAAGGTGAGGCTGAGGATCTGTCCATAGAAGAATAAATGTATTCCTCAAAGCCTACACCAGAGAATCCTACCGTCTCATATATGGGAAGTAGGTCTCATGGAGGGGACAACAACCTGTGTCCAGTTCCCCAAAACAGAGTTCCCATCCATACTATGCCAAACAAATTCTTAAGACCTCTTCCTAGGCTAGTGCTTATCAGGGTCAACTTCTGATCTGATCCAGAAGGAAATAGACCAACTTTTCTACCAACAATAAGTGTGACAATAAATTGCTTAGAGGTTTTGGCTGCATTGGTTTAGGGGAGTTTGTTAGACCAAAAGAACCAATGAGCCAAGATCAGGAAAACCTCTAAGTCCCACATGACATCACAACAACTGCTGAAGGCTTCATCAGCAGTTTGACAAAGACTGAAGACTCAACAGCTAAGATCAAAGAACTGAAGAAGAACAGCTGAAGATCTAAGGTACTAAAGACCACAAGTACTGAAGTCTGAAGTACTGAAGAATACAAGTACTGAAGACTTCAACTACTGATGACTCAAGTGCTGAAGATCAACAGCTGAAGAACTGAAGAACTGAAGATCAATAACTGATGCACAAAGTCTGAAGACAAAGACTGAAGACATCAGCTGATGACCACTACTGAAGTCATCAGCTGATAAAACATCTGAAGATCAAAGTCTGAAAACCAAGTGCTGAAGCTTCAGAGTTTGTCACAACAGCTGAAGAAGTTGTCTTCAGTTGTTGTGATGGTTTTTCTCTTTCAGTAGTTTGTAATTTTCTTTTTCAGTAGTTTGTACAACCTGAAGAGTTTGTTCTTCAGCTGTTATAGTTCAGTAGTTGTAAACGACTGAAGAGTTTGTTCTTCAGGCATTGTACTTTTTCAGTAGTTCTTTTTAGTACTTGTAATAAGTAGAACACTTAGCATTTTGTAAGAAGATGTCAGCTGTTGTGACATCTTCAGTAGTTTAAGTGTTCTATCAGTAGTTTGTTAATAACGGTTGATGTCACTGTCAAGTGACATCAGCATTAGGTTATTCTTCCTTATATAAGGAAGATGACCTAATTGTAGCCGCTGCTAATCACAGCCGCAGTCGAAGCATGTATTGAATGAAATATCACTTTTGCCGAACTTCCATCTTTCTCTATAACTTACTGTTTTATTGTTAAATCTATTGTGTTCTTGCTTGTTTGTTCTAATTCTTCTACTAAATCCACTGCGAATACAACCTAATTGATCAAACAAGAGGCTTAGATCCTGTCAGATCGACACTTTCGTCCATAAAGAGCTTCAAATGGTGCCATTTTGATACTCGAGTGATAACTGTTATTGTACGAAAATTCGGCCAATGGCAAATGTACATCCCAATTTCCACCAAAATCAATGACACACGATCGAAGCATATCTTCGAGGGTTTGGATAGTACGTTCGATTGATTGATCCTAAAGCCGATTGAAAAGATCGCCATAGGCGGGAAGTGAAACGACCATCTCGGTCGGAAATGATGTCTAGAGGAATACCATGACGGCTGACGATTTCTGTAGTATAGATACGAGCTGGTTTCTCAACAGAGTAATCTTCACGAATTGGGAGAAAGTGAGCAGTTTTGGTCAATCGGTCAATGATCACCCAAATACTATCATGTCCGGAAGATGTTCGTGGGAGTTTGGTGATGAAATCCATGGCAATACTTTCCTATTTCCACACCAGAATTTCTGGTTGTTCAAGTAATCCAGAAGGACGTTGATGTTCGGCTTTAACTTTTGAATAAGTGAGACACTTAGCCACAAGAGAGCGATATCCTTCTTCATACCCGGCCACCAATAAGTACGACGAAGATCTTGATACATCTTGTCAGCACCGGGATGAATGGAATATCGTGACTTATGTGCTTCATTCATTACAAGAGTACGAAGGTTGTCACGGTTTGGAATCCAAATACGATCGAGGTAATGGAGAATTCCATTAGATTTAGATTCATGTTGGTCTTCAACACCATATTGCATCTCGTTATACAAATGTTTTCAACGACCGATGAGTGTTAGGCTTCACAAATACGAGTTTGAATGTCATTTTGGATTTGAAAACAACGAGGACGATTGGTTACACAATGCTTTGAGCATTGACATGAATCTTTCGGCTAAGAGCATGGCCACGACATTTGCTTTTCAAGGGTGGTAACGAATTTCACAATCATAGTCGTTCAACAATTCAACCATCATCGTTGACGCATGTTGAGATCCTTTTGATTAAAGATATGTTGGAGACTCTTATGATCTGTGAATACCACACATCAGTACCATAAAGGTAGTGCCTCCAAATCTTTAAAGCGAAAAAACAGCTCCGAGTTCAAGATCATGGTTCGTGTAGTTCTTCTCGTGGGTTTTGAGTTGTGTTGAAGCATAAGCGATAACCTTGCCTCGTTGCATAAGGACACAACCGAGACCTTGATTTGAAGCGTCACTATAAACCACAAAATCATCATTTCCATCGGGAAGGGTTAAGATGGGTGCGTCACAGAGCATACGCTTGAGGGTTTGAAAGGATTCCTCTTGTTTGGGACCCCAATAAAAGGTTTATCTTTTTGGGTCAAAGAGGTGAGAGGTATGGCGATTTTTGAAAAATTGGAGATGAATCGACGGTAGTAACCCGCCAATCCGAGGAAGGAACGTACTTCGGTAGGGGATTTTGGAGCAACCCACTCTTTGATAGCATCGATTTTGGCAGGATCAACATGAATGCCCTTTTTGCTTACGATATGACCAAGGAATTGAACTTCTTTCAACCAAAATTCATATTTGGAGAATTTGGCGTAAAGTCGTTCGGCTCAAAGAAGTTCCAAGATCAAACGTAAGTGTCGTTCATGTTCGGATTCGGTCTTAGAATAGATTAGAATATCGTCAATGAACACAATTACAAAATGATCCAAGTAAGGTCTACACACGCGGTTCATCAAATCCATAAAGGCTGCGGGTGCATTGGTCAAACCAAACGGCATAACCATGAACTCGTAATGACCATACCTTGTGCGGAATGCGGTTTTTGGAATATCTTCTTCACGGATTCGGAGCTGATGATAACCAGATCGTAGGTCGATTTTGAGAAACAAGTTGCTCCTTGGAGTTGGTCAAAGAGATCATCGATACGAGGAAGAGGATAACGATTTTGACTGTGAGTTTATTGAGCTCACGATAATCAATGCACATGCGGAACGAACCATCCTTTTTCTTTACAAAAAGGATTGGAGCACCCCAAGGGGATGAGCTAGGACGTATGAAGCCTTTATTAACCAACTCTTGAAGTTGACTAGCCAGCTCTTGCATTTCCGAGGGTGCGAGTCGGTAAGGAGATTTAGCAACAGGTGTAGCACCGGGTATGAGATCAATCCGAAAATCAATGGAACGAGCAGGAGGACGGCCGGGTAGATCTTCAGGGAACATGTCGGAAAAGTCACAAATGATTGGAATGTCTTTCACACTCTTTCCCTTTTCTTTTGTGTCATGACATGGGCTAAAAAGACAATACATTCCTGACGTAAGCACTTTCGTGCCTCCGTACAAGACATGAGTTTGAGTCTGTTTGAGGGTTTCTCGCCATAGATTTGTAAAGTGTCTTCGGAAGGAAGCGGAATACGGATATATTTTTAAAGCAAACGAATTCGGCATGAACCTTGGCAAGCCAATCCATGCCTACTATGACATCAAAGCTACCCAATTGCATGGGTATGAGTTCGATGGGAAATTCATGTTCATTAAGACTTAAAATACAATCAATGAGAATGGAATCAACGGTGACAGATTTTCCGTTAGCGATTTCAACGGTGAATGATTTTGGCAATTTAGTACGTGTACATTTTAGCATTGGTTCAAATTTTACGGAAACAAAACTTTTATCCGCACCAGTATCAAATAACACAGAAGCATAAATTCCATTTATAAGAAACGTACCATTTACAACGTCATTGTCGTTTCGAGCTTGATGCGCATTTATGTTAAATGCGCGTCCACGTGGCGCTTGCACTTGAACCTGATTGTTGCGGGGGCATTGGGGAGCAAGATGGTTTGGGTCACCACATTTGAAGCATGCACGACCATTTCCATTAGTCGGGGGTCTTTGGGTACCAGTATGAGCCGAAGGTGGGTTACCGGGTGGGCTAGGACCACTTCGACATGCTGAGGCAAAGTGCCCATAACGGTTGCACGTTGTGCATTGACGGCACTGAGAGGCAGGTGGGTGGTGGTATTGGCATTTGGCACATTTGGGAAACGTACCGGTGTAAGCTTTTCTAGGTGGTTCATGGTTCTAGTTGATGAGAGCTTGGGTTGTTAGTGTGTCATGGCATAGTTGCGGCTTTGAAACTTGCGTTTCTTGCCGTGATGGGTGTTTTTGGATGATGTTTTTGTGTCTTTGGGTTCCTCGGGTGTTTTGGAGATGGCTTGATAGGCGGTTTTGAAGGAACCTTTAAGATACAAGGATCCGTCCTTCACTTGGTTGTTGGACAAGGTAGCCGCCAACCGGATGGCTCGTTCAACTGAGAATGGTTTGGCTATGGTGACGGAGTCACGGATAATAGGAGGAAGGCCTTTTATGTACTTTGCTATGGCTCGGTAGGTGGTGTTGACCAAGTGAGGGACAAGGATACTAAGTTGCTTGAAGCGAATGGTGTAAGTCAAGTTGTCTCCTCCAATTTGTTTGAGGTTCTAGAATTCCACTTCAAGGCTTTGCATCTCATGAGGAGGGCAAAACTCATCTATCATGAGTTGCTTCACTTCTTCCCATGGTAGAGAGAAGGCGACCTCGTTTCCACGAGTGCTCCTTTCACTTTTCCACCATTCAAGTGCCCTCGATATGAAAACACCAGTGGCACTACGAGTCCGAAGCTCATCGGGACATTCACTATTGATGAAAGTGACTTCGATGCTATCGAACCATTCAAGCATCTTGGAGGCACCCTCTTCACCCGTGAAAGGTTCAGGGCCACATGACTTGAAGTGCTTATAGGAAAAGGCTGAGGTTTTAGGACTAGGGTTTCGGGATTCAACTGAAGTGTTTGGGCTAGGGTTGGCATTGATTTGCTTAACAATATCGGGAATAACTCGAGCCATTTGCTTAGCCATGAAAGCGACTATTTTCTTATTGGAACTTTGCTTGGAGCTTCTATGGGATTTGGAAGACATCTACAATGTAGGTTAAAGAGAATGATGAGACTTGATCAATAGTGTTTAACATAATTTTTTGCATATTTGGAGCATTATAACATAACACCTAAGCAAGTAGGTTTCAAATTGGTTCTCATAATGAATCATATAACCACTCAAAAGAATTAGATAAAAAAATAATGAAAGCTTTTAAGTTTTTGTTGGTTCTTGATTATTAGTGTCTGAGGTCGAGAGATTAGCGCGATTCGGATGATTTGCTCTTGACAAGAGGAAAAAGAGTATAGCATAAATGCGTAAAATAAATACAAACATAAAAGAAATTCGATTAAGGCTTGGAATGTTCCGGTTTTGGAACTAAGACTAATCCAAAGTAGTCAAGACTTCTTTGAGTTCGGGAATCATGCTTTGGCTTAATGGGTTGGAATACTCTCGCCGACAAGTCGGGTAACGGTATTCGCCCTTCCAGTTACTACATGTCCCTTGTCAATCAAAATCTTAAGACTTTGGTGAGATTGAAAATCAAAGAATGGGACAGTCACCAAGATATGGATATCACTCCTAACTTGGTGGTGTCGTTCCCTAAACATGGTTGGTACTTATCCATCAAGGTAAGGAAATTAATCCTAACTCGTTGGTAAGGGTCCACAAGAGTGTAATAAGTGAAATTGTCATCAAGGTAAGGAAATCACTCCTATCTTAATGGTCTAATTTCATAAAAACAATAATGGCGGATTGAAAGTCATCACCAAGTAAGGGATTCACTCCTATTTTGGTGAGTTCGTTTCATTTGTAAAATACAAGTGTCTTCGTATTGTCGTCGCATGATTACACCTTAGGAAAGGTGTATTTCTTTCTAGCCGAGAATAAGATGAGGGGCAAGATTAGATAGATTCGAGTTTTTTTTTGGCATAAACATAAGATATTCAAACAAATCATAAGCATTACTAATGGGAGTCCTTAGTCATAGTCTAGGTCAAAACATGGATGTTTTCCTAATTCCTATAACTATGGCTCTGATACCAATCTGTCACACCCCAACCGATGGCGGAAACATTGGGGCGCGAGAAGTGATAGATTGTTCAAAGACATCATAGAACTAAAGTGATAATAAATTAAGATTAAATTTCATTTACATTAATCAACGTAACATTACAGTGTTTCAAATAACCATACAATAATTTGGAGAAATACAAGTCTAAAACAAACATAATAAAATGATAGATTTGGTGTGTTTCTAGGTCCACCTAATTGAATTTCTTGATAAAGCTTCAAGCATTTCCTGCAACATGTATAAAATATTGGTCAACATATGAATATGTTGGTGAGCATACAAATTTGTATACATAGCATAATAGTGAATAAATCTCAATTCAACATGAGTAAAGTATACTAAAGTTTGTACATTGCTAGCATGCAAAGCCATAATCAAACCAAGTGTCCACTAGCGTAATCTTAGCATAAAAAGTGAGCAAGACTGTAAAGATTGATAACTTAACATAAACCCATCATAATAGGGCGGATGTGCTAGTCCTACAGCGCTATACATGTTAAGGGAGGTTTAGATTGCTTGCAAGATAATGTATTCTAGAATGTATTCACAAATAGTATAACAAGTAAGCATGTTTGTATGAATTGAGTTTTAGAATAAGTTTGATTGAATGTATGCTTGAGTGTATTTGATAAATGGTACATGTTGCAACCCAAATAGTGTTAATAAAAGGGGTGAAGTATGACTCACGGTTTCGATAGGAAAAGTTCCGAGTCGTGAGTAGATGGATTTGGGAGGATTAGACACCGGTTAACCTAACAAGGAAAATGGATTTGTCTTAGACTCGGATTTGAGTACTTGTACGTATGTATATAGAATCATAGAAGTCATGTATCGCCAATGGCGGACGAAAACACAATTCACCAACTAGTGTTGGAGATTCGGATGGTAAAGTTAGTACGTTAGTGTACCCTCCTCGAAGGAGGTCATGAGATATGAAGGTAGGGTAATAATCCACAAACCTTTGTAAATACTTACATAATAGATTAAATGTTTAAAGTATAGATATACTACATATAATATCTCAAGTAATCCGGGTGAGTTATGGTGGGAAAGCCCTACTTGAAGAACCAAAGTTCTTCAAGATTGCCATTTGAACCTTAACATAAGCTTTTCAACATGGTAAAGTTGAATACTTAGTTTGGTTTATCACACTTGTTGTTATGTTAGATTACTTGAGTAAAACATATAAAGTTAAGTTCAAAACTCATTCATTTCTGGATTTTTACCTTAACTCAAGTCATCCAACAATGAGGTTTGTTGGAGACAAGGTTTGGTTCAAGGAAAATCCAAGTTTGAACAAGGTAAACCCAAGAGCAACAATTTCATAAAGTTTAGCCACTTGGGAACCCACTTTAGGTGCCTCCCCTTAGTGTTTACCATTGTAAACCTAGAGGATAGTCCATGGGTTTGTTCCAAGTGGTTTAGTATGTTTTAAAATAAGATTAAAGCTTGTTAAAAGATTAAAAACATCAAGGACAAAAACAAGATAAAAATTCAGCCTTGTAAAACTAGCTTTTGGACCTCATTATAGATGGCTTCCACTCAATGTTGCCAAGGCAAAGTCATTGGGGATAGTCCTAGAGGTGTACCCATGAAGCTAGATGTAAGGTTTAAGTGTTAGAAGCAAGAAAAATGGGTTAGAATGGTGTTCTAACCTTGAAGGTTTTGTGCAGAATTTTTGTGAATAAGAAGCAAACTTTGAGAGAATTTGAGAGTGTTTTGGTGGGATGAGAAGTGTAAAAGTGTTTTGTGGGAGTGGAGGCTAGTTTATAAAGGGAAGGAGTTGGATTTAATGGGCTTTAATTAGGTTAAAAAAAGGGAAAATGGTCTTAAACCCGAGTGGGTTTCGGTTTGACTAGTCAACAAAACCATCAAACTTGTTTTCGCGATTCCCGCTTCGTTATAACTCCGTTTCGTACGCGGTTTTTTTCTACGTTCACCATTTTCAGATTAATTTAATATGGATAAATGTAATTTAACATTCATGGTACTGAGAATTGGGTTTGGTGCATTGATCTTGATATGGTTCGAGAGTTACGATCACAAACTTGTGTTTGTGTTGAGCTTGGACCATTGGACTTGGTTTCGGGCTTTTCTTTTGGGTTATTTTACATGTTTTAAGAACCTTAATTATATTTTAAAGATTTTGGCTTGTTTACAAGTTGGTTGGGTTCGCTCATGAACACTCGGTTACGTATGATTCCGACTGAATTTATATTTACAGCGTGTCGTAAGTATATTTGAATGCATATAACGTTTCTTTTAAGCATGTGTAACATATAAGTATATAGAATAACTTTTAATAATACTTCCATTGATCAAGACTCAAGAGTACAAGGGTATGAATTGATGAATTACAAAGTATAAGGACTAAAAATGAAACAACAAAAAGTACGGGCGTTACATTATGTACGTTTATCCTTTTTGTAATACATTAGGATGTGAGCTATGGCATGTTATAGTCACTAGCCAAAAGGCAATCTTGCCTTTTTACTCTACATAGATTGTGTTGTCTAATCTATGTATCCAGCTGGCCTTCAAAGTATGACCGTCTGTAGGTTGTAGTATATAGTATCTCAAAGTCTTGTAATGTATGTATGCTGAATACTTGTAACTTTGAATTTGAGAAGCAATATACAACATCCTTGAAAACCAACCACTTGTGTTGTTATCTTGTTCTTTCTTTCTGAGTTTACTTTTGTGTTCTTAGCATCCTCATAACCGGTTCCCCATTTGATCTGTTAAGTGTTCTAATACACTCTCCTCATTGTGTTGTTGTGTTGTAAGTGCTAACCCCTTCACCCGGTCCTACAGCATGGCCTCCAGGTGACTGAACATCATGCGAATGGACCAATGCTGATGAACGCCTATGCGGATGAACACCCCAATCATACGAATGGACCTTATGCGGATGAACACCAATATGGATGAGCACTTATGCGAATGGGGTCTCAGTCACATGACTCCTCACGCGACTGGCCCCCAATCATGAGAATGAATCTCAATCATGCGAATGAACCACAATCACGCCTCATTCGGCCGTATGGCCTTCATTCGGTCGCCTAGCCCTAGCTGATACAGAATGCAGTTCATCCCGAACCCAATCTGCCATTTTCGACCTCCAAGCTCATCCAAACCCATTCTAAGCCCAAATCAACCATTGTAAACCTTAGGAATGCATACCACAACACCATTCAAGCACACAAAAGCCCGGAAACAAACTCCAAACGCATCACACGCAAACACAAACAAATGGGTCAACACACACACACACATAAAATGAGTTTTCAGATGTGTTCCAGCCCTAAAATCGACCAAAAACATGTAAAAGAGGGGTCCTAGAACTCACACAAACAACACTGAGAATTAGAGCTTTGATTGGACCCACTACACGGCGATTTTGCTCTTTTGAATCCACCCGAACCAACCTTTCTTCTTTTTCTCTCTTCTCCCTTTGGTTGAGTTTTTGCAAGAATGGGGAGGGTGTGGGCTGTCCTCCCCCTTTTATACCCCCACTCATCCAAATTTCTTCCCGTTTTGGCAAGTTTGGTCCCTCGACTTTGGACTTTATTTCTTTTCTTCTTTTTGGCTTCAATAAAAATATCCGGGCATTACATGATGGCTTGTGGTCACGGATGGCAGTCGAGAGAGGAAGGGAGAGGTGTCGTGAGGTGATGGTGGTTGTGTTGAGGCATCGGCTGAGAATTTTAATAGTGGAAAGCTCATGATTACCTCTAAGTCTTAGACTTATGAGGTGGTCATTATAGGGTGTTTAGTTGGCCATTAGGGTAGGAGGTGTCAAAGTCCTAGATAGGTTTAGTGTCATGGTTGCAAGGTGGCGGTTTAGGAGAAAGATTGGTGTCCAAGTTATGGCTAGATGGTGGATGTGTTGTGAAGATCAAGATAGGTTGGACTCACCATTAGATTAGTGTTTGTTTATCTTTCTTTGTAATAGGATCTATGTTAGTTTCCTTTGTATGTTTGCTTAGTTTAAATTTATATATTTTGCTGTCTAGCGAAACTGTGAGCGAAACTATAGTTTCACTCACAGTCATCTAGATGTTCTCCCGGCGAAACTGTTAGTTTCTGCCGGGCAAAATTACAATTTTGCCAGTACAATTTCGCCACCAGCGAAACTATATGCGAAACTATGACAGCTATATATAGATTTCTTTTTGCTAATTGTTAGCTATCCTTGCAAAAATCCTAATCGTGTATTACTGTTGCAAGAGGCTATTGTAAGCTTGCTCTTCCTGAATACATTGAGCTTGTTTCATTTCATTCAATATTGTTCATCATTAAAACCTTATTTGAAAGCTATTTGGTGTTATTTTGATCTTCATCTCTTAGTGTTTGTTGTGTGTGTTTGGTATTGAACGATTCAAGCATTCTTCTGCACTGAAAACCGATCAAATGGACCAACAATATGGTATCAGAGCCTTAGTGCTCTTGATTGTTTGAGGTTTTTGGTTATTTTTGTTCAATACCATCTTTTCTCAATTTTACATCAAAACAGAGTGTTTTTGTCATGAAAATTGATTGTATATTGCTTGTTTCTGATTGAGGAAGCTTTGTGAATCACTCCTTTTCAAATTCATTGAGATTTGGGTGATTTTAGACTGTTTTTGGGGTTTAAGAGGGTTTTTTGTTCATCCAGCGAAATTACAGTATCTTTCAGCAAAACTGTAGTTTCTTTCAGTGAAATTGATATTTTCTCTTATTTGACATTTGGTGCGAAACTGTGTTCTTTGAACGAAAGTTCATTCCTGATTCGGTGACATTTGTGCGAACTTGCTACTGAAAGTGATTTGAACGAAAGTTCAAGCTTGTTTCCTGCGAAATTCCCAGCGAAACTAAGCTCTAGATAGTCTCTGGCTAGCGAAAGTGCTGCCGAAACTAATCTCTTGATTGCCGAAACTTTCAAAACTAAGCTTGCCGAAATTACACTTTCGTCCTGCCGAAACTAGCTCTCAGCGAAATTACTTTTTCTCCAGCGAAACTATTATGTCCAAAATGACTACTCTCACCCTGGCTGATTTAGAGAGTGTTGCCCCTAATAGACCTCCTAGACTCATCAACGGGGATAACTTTGAAGATTGGAAAAGATGTCTTAAGGCTTTTTCTTCTACACCGATCACAATCAATGGGATTCAATCATCACTGGACCACACAAGCCAACCGTTACTGTCGGTGGAACTGTATCTCCAAACATGGACTCCTCCTCATTCACCGAAAAGGATCAAAAACTGATTGACCGAGATCAGAAAGCGTTTGGAGCCTTGACATTATGTCTTGCACCTGATATTTACAATCGCTTTGCTGAACACAAAGATGCAAAATCTTTATACGATGCCTTGTGTGAGTTTTACGATGGAAATGAGGATCTAAGGAAAGATAAGAAGGCTCAAGCTCAAAAGGAGTTCAATTCATTTGTGGGACACAAGAATGAAGATCTTACTGACATTACTAATCGCTTTCTTTCGGTTTCAAGTACCTTAAAGAAGTATGACGATCAGTTGGGAAACCATGAACAAGTGAATAAACTCCTAGATTCTCTTCCACCCCAGTGGAGTTTACAAGTGAGAATGTTGAAACAAGAAAGAAACTTTGCTGATTATAAGCTGATGGACATGATTAACAAGCTGAAGTCTTTTGATTTGGATCTGAAAAGGAGGGAGTTTAATCAATCCATCATTCTAACATCCGGTTATTCATAGAATGCTGCATTACTATCTTCCGCTGCAAGCTCACCAATGCAGGCATCACGTTAAGGAGCAGTGACCTTGTGTGATTTTTCTGGAAATGGCATTAACCCAGGGAAAGAGCAAGGGAATTTAAAAGCATCTACTAAAACTTCTGTTCCAACTGAGACTATGGCACTTTTTGGGATGTTTGTTCAAAGTTATGAAGCACTTGTTGCAGGTGATCTGAAAGGTTAAGGAATGACAATGGAGGACATGTATCAAGTGGATCCAGATGATCTTGAAGAAACCGATATTCAGTGGCAAATGGCAATGTTTACGCTTAGAGCTCGGAGATTTATGGAAAGGACCGGTAGAAAGAACTTTGGAGGTCAAAGCTCCAACACCAAATTGGGTTTTGATAAGTCTAAGCTTAGATGTTTCAATTGCAAGCAATTGGGACACTTTAAACGTGAATGTCCATTGCCAATCGTCACTGATCCTAATAACTCTGGAATTCCAAGATTGGCTGCTGGTGGGGGTAAAGATGAGTCAAGCCACAAGAAAGAAACTGCTCTAATTCTAACTTTGACTGGAGTGCAGAAGCTAAAGAGACAAAAGAAGAAGTCAATCAAGCGTTAGTAGCTGAGATTCAGGAAGAGGAAATGAAGATGAACGGTGAGGAAGAATTTGATCCATTTAAGGAGTTTAATGATGGAGTTGAAGAGAAGGAGTATGAGAAAGAAGAAAATATGAAGGAGTATGGAAAGCAAGGAACTCAATCCACTATGCTAGAAAAGAAAGATGACAATGCTGCTACCACCGTAGAGGAAAACAAGTCAAGTACTCCGGTGTGTAATGTGATAAAGCTCTTGCAGCTGAGAAGGTGGTGATGGGACTTCCATATGAGGTAATTCAAGATATGTGTTCATCTGCATGTAAAATCATATTATTTGAGGTTTATAAGGCTAATCGTTTATTAATTGATAATGAAAAAGATTTGAAAAGAGTGAATGAAGAACTTAAAATGAATGAGTCAAAATACTTTGTTAAATTAAATGAAGCGCTAAAAGAAATTGATCATTTAAAAAGAATTGTTTTAGAAAGAAACGTTGAGGTAAACAGTTTGACTGAAAGGGTTGCCCTAGCTGAGTTTGAAACAAGCAAACTTCAGTCAAAACTTGATAAATGGACCATATCTGGAATGAAACATGATGATCTATGTAAATCTCAATGTGGGGCTAGGATTAAAACAGGTTTGGGATATGAAAATGCTAAGGTTTATCCTCCTCATAGTACATACTATTACTCTCCGATGCCCATTCCCCATCCTTCTAATGATTTGATCAAATAGATTCTAACAGTATGTCTGCACGTTTAGAAGGTGTGAATCCTATGCATGTTCGTGAGGACTACGATTATGGACCGACTAGAGGGCTTGGATGCTCTAGCCTTAGTACACCTGAACCTCAGCATTCTGTTTTAGATCATAACTCTAGTTTAAATTCTGTCTTTGTTTCTAGTGACGTTGTAAAAGACTCTATTTCCTTCTGTTCTAGTAATGTTACTGTTTGTTCTTTAAATGCTGTGGATCGTGATACTGATTCATCTTTTGAATGTATTGATCCATTATCTGATAATACTGTGAAGAGTGATGTGGAAACAAAAACTAACTCTTTTGAAAAATTCTTTTCTCATCCCATTCCATCATTTATACCTGCAAAATTTTCTGTGCTTAATGACAGGATTACATCTTCATCTGAGGCAAGTACTAGTGGTACTAGTACCACATGTATTTCAGATAACACTTCATTGTCATCAGCACACAATCATTATTTTTCAAATAAAATCAGCTCTGTTAACATGAATGAGGTATACAGTGATGATGATTCAAGATTATCTGAATGTGATGAAGAAGTATGCATTGATAAAATCTCTACCTCATTACATAATGAATCTAGATTAAAATCACATTGTTTTCAATGTGGTAAAGATGATCATGTTGTTAAGCACTGTCCTCAGTTACATCATAGACATGCTAATAGAAGTTCTTTTGGGAGTAAATTGAATCAATTAGTTAATAAGTTCTTTTGCAAGAAATCTCCTTCGGCGAAACCTAAAGTTGTTCAAACTTGGGTGCCCATTACTCCTGGTTAACTCTCTCTTGATATTATTGCAGGAGTCATCCACTAAGCTTGTAAATAGCATGCGGCATGTTGATAGTGGATGCTCCAGACACATGACGGGGCTTAAAGATTTATTGACCAACTACCGCATAATCGATGGTGGTTATGTTGCTTTCGCCGGAGACAAGAAAGGAGGAAAAATGATAGGACAAGGAGAAGTTTGTAATGGTTCGCTCACCTTGGAAAAAGTCAATTACGTACCCGAGCTTGCATTCAATCTGTTGAGCGTCTCTCAGATTTGTGATAAAAGCATTCCGGTCTTATTCAAGTCCAATGAATGTCTCTTTTTGAAATCTGAGATTGATATTCCAGATAATTTGGTACTCATGCGGGCTACCAGAAAGCATGATACATATCTCCTTGACATGAATTCAAAGGACTCTTCATCCGCAGTCACATGCCTTTTGTCTAAAGCTTCCACCTCTGAGTCTTTCTTATGGCATCGTAGATTGGGCCATGTTAATTTCAAAATAATAAACAAATTAGTTTAAAACAATCTCGTTCGGGGATTACCTTTAAAAGACTTTTCTGTGGTTGAGAAATGTATGGCATGTGCAAAAGGAAAGCAACATAAAAAACCACACAAACCTAAAATTGAAAATAGCATCTCAAATCCCCTGGAGTTGTTACATACTGATTTGTTTGGCCCAATAAGTGTTAAATCTATTGCTAAGAAATCCTTTTGTCTTGTGATTACAGATAACTATTCTAGATATTCATGGGTAAGATTTCTTGCTCACAAAGGAGAGACTACTGGGGAGTTACAAAAGTTAATTCTCTCGATTGAATCGATAAGCAAGAGGAAGGTTATGGCAATTCGAAGAGACAACGATACTGAATTCAAAAATCAAATTTTTGATTCATTTTGTGCAACCAAAGGAATATTAAGACAATTCAGTGCTGCGAGAACTCCTCAACAGAATGGCGTCGCGGAACGAAAGAATCGCACCCTCATTGAAGCTGCACGTACAATGTTAATAGAATCCTCCTTACCCATCATTTTTGGCTGAGGCTGTGAATTGTGCTTCTTATGTTCTCAACAGGGTGTTGATAGTCAAGGATAAGATGAAAACTCCGTATGAATTATTTCACAAGAGAAAGCCTTTGATTGATTTCTTTCGCCCATTCGGTTGCTCGTTCACTCTCCTGAATACTCAAGCACAGAAGACAAAATTTGGTGCTGTGTCAGATGAATGTTATTTCGTAGGCTATTCTTCTTCCCAAAAGGCTTATCGGGTATATAACAAGAGGACACGTATCGTTCAAGAGTCCTTATATGTCGATTGGCAGGAATCTAATTCCTCTGATGTTCCTTCAGAACCAGCTTGGTTCTTTGACTCAGATACGGTGTTCAAATCATTCAATCTTCCAGTTTTCGATGATGATGTGTTTATCTCCAATACAACAACAAACATCATTCCTCCTGCTCCCACACCAGCTGAACCTATTGTGCCTCACATTACTACATCACTTGATGATACGTCAGTCAATGTTGCATCTTCCTCATCTTCGTTTGACCTTCCACCTCCACCCATATCAACATCACCTTCCTCATCTTCTTTACCGCACTCTACCTTACCATCCAGCTCATCATTTAACCACCCACCTACTGACATCCCTTCCATGACTACTGATTTCAAGACTTTGAAAGATCATCCACATGATAACATAATTGGTTCCATTTCTGATGGAGTTCGGACGCGGAGTCAATCTGGATTGATTAATGTTTGCTTGTTCTCTTGTTTTATATCTCAAACCGTTCCTAAGAACGTACATGCAACTCTCCAAGATCCCTGCTGGGTTGAGTCAATGTAGTTGGAATTGCAACAGTTCAGAAAACTCAAGGTGTGGACCCTGGTCGATCTTCCACCAAATAAGTATCCCATTGGAACAAAATGGGTGTTCAAGAACAAACCTGATGATCGGGGTATAGTTGTAAGGCCCCGTTCCCGGGTACCTCACAGTTGGTCTATCATCGCACATAAAACATATATTCACATTAACTTAATAAAACCCATGCAGCGGAAACTTTGAATTTACTATAAATGCTTTTGCAAAGTAATACAACACCCGTTACAAAATATCGTTTGTTTACATTACAATACAAAAACATTAACAAAAGAATGTCATCCCAAAAGAGCTGAGTAGCCGCCTCGTGCCATCCTCAGCAACACTACCTGCCAACTGGAAAACACATAAAAGTCAGCGTTGCTGAGTGAGTTCTAGTTTTGTATTAAAACATACTTTTACTTATTTAAAAGTATCCTTTCGTTCATGCGTTCATACATCATACGTACACATAGATAATATTCATTATTATCTTCATCGTTCGTTATTAATCATTATCCTTAACTTCTCGGATGGATTCTGTCAGGCTTTACCCACTTCATAGCACTCGGCTATGATTACTGTGGTCGAATGACAAGAATCCCGTTCATACTTACTTGCACATTGGATATCTTTTGTACCACTACCATCTGCTATACCCCGAACGTTATTAGCTACCGGGCCGAAGTCATTAAATGAACAGCAAAACGTATGCCCGGTACTAGAGGTAAGCGGTAGGGGTTCCATACATATGGATACTTACTTGCACGCATTGAAAGGTTAATTGTACCAATACCATATGCTACACCCCGAACGTTATTAGCTACCGGGCCGAAGTCAATCCATAGGCAGCTAAACGTAGTGCCACAGTACGGGCCGAGGTCAATAAATGAACAACAAGCGTATGCCACGGTACTGGGCCGAAGTCTATGGAGGAACAGCTAAACATGGTGCCACGGTACTAGAGGTAAGCGGTAGAGGTATCATACGTATGGTCAATCACAAAGAAGGACCCGTTTACCTTATCCAATGCTTACAAGACTTATTTCGTTAGTTCATTAATGCATGTATTCGTCGTCATATTCATTTTTCACTTATTCATTAATACATGCATTCATCTTCATGTTCCTCTTTCATTATCTTTCACTTTACGTTACATAATACTTCGTTTATTTGTCATCATAATACGTAAAGTTGTGGAAAGATATACGTACATTATCGTAAGGAACACACACATCATACATACATCATCATACCTAGCATCATACGTACATCGTCATACATCACATCATACATGCATCATCATACCTCATCATACATAACCTCGTGCATACATAGCCTACATCATCAATCATCACTAGGCACTTACTCCCGTATCCTTCCCGAATCCGGGACTTACTATGCGTCATCTCGAGTGCAGTAGCACTAACTGTTCTTCCAAGACCGTGGGGACTCATACTATGACCTTATATAACACATCGAGTCCACAACCATCCCTTAGACGTATAACACAACATTATACCCAAATGGGCCATACATACATACGTCAACAAACAAGTTTATATGTGTTCCAGCCCCAAAATCATTTGAAACAAGTAAATGAGGGGTCCTAGAACTCACCTGTGCTTGACAAGCAGCCTCTCAATCAAGCCTTTAAGACGCGGGTAACACTACACTGCCTGCAGATAAGTTAACACTCAAAAGAGTTAATTTCTGCCTAATTTCGCCACTAATTTCGCAGGTAGTTTCGCCCGTAATTTCGCCGGGCGAATTAGCAGTTTCGCTGCTAATTTCGCTGGGCAGCAATCCGCCAGTTTCGCTGGACAGATTCGCTACCTCAAGCGCCCAACTTTCGTTGGAATTCCCTAGTTTCGCAATATCTAAGGTCAACTTGGACATTGGCATAGTCGTCAGCGAAATCATAGTTTCGCTCAGGCGAATATATAGTTTCGCTGAAGCGAAACTGTAACTTCGCTGTAGGTTCCTCCAGTTTCGCTGGACGAACTTACAGTTTCGCTGGACGAGACCTTAATTTCGCAGAACGAGCTGAAATTTACGAATCAGCTCGGTTTAGCCCAAAAATCCAATCCTTTCCACCCAAACCCTTGCATTATCATCCAGGAAGCTATATCTAAGCTTCTTACACGTTCTATTACCCTAAAACGTGTGTTTTGGGCGATTTTTGCCACTAGAAACCCCAAAAACCCCAAACTCGGGTTTTTCACCAAATGTGGTAATTTAGATGCGTTTCTTACCTTGATTCTTGTAGTTTTGGAGTCCACAAACACTAGCCTTCGATTCTTGACCACCCGAGCTTCGATCCGGCACTTTCTCTCTCTACACTCTCTCTCTAGAATGGCGTTTGAGTGAAAATGAGAGTTGCTCAGCTGATCCATCTATTTATATGCCAGGCGTCCCCGGGACCCCAAACTCGTTAAACTCGTGACCCGGAGGGTTAACTCGGTGTAATACCCGCAACCACTCTATATTCATTAAATGGTTTTCATCCGAGCCCATCACTATCATCTGACTCGATCAGAAAATTTTCCGGGCGTTACAAGTCCACCCCCCTTATTTAGGTTTCGTCCCCGAAACCTGTCACTCTTCGAACAAATGTGGGTAATGCTGTCTCATCTCTTCTTCAGTCTCCCACGTAGACTCCGATCCCTTCCTGTGCTTCCACTGTACGCGCACAAGAGGAACCACTTTGTTTCTTAGCCGTTTCTCTTTTCTATCAATGATCGCCACTGGTTGCTCCACATAGTTGAGCCGTTCGTCTACTTCGATATCCTCCAGCGGAACGACCATATCTTCATCGGCTAAATATTTCCTCAGATGAGATACGTGGAAGGTCGGGTGAATTCCACTCAGCTCATCTGGTAGCTCCAACCTATAGGCCACCTCTCCTACACGGGCGATAATTCGGAAAGGGCCTATATACCGCGGGCTCAGTTTTCCCCGCTTTCGGAACCTAATGATTCCCTTCCAAGGCGAAACCTTTAACATGACTCGATCACCGACCTTGAATTCTATCGGTCTTCGCCTCTTGTCAGCATACGACTTTTGTCGGTCTTTCGCCGCCTTCATGAAGGCTTTGATCTTTTCTAACTTTTCAGTCGTTGCTTCCACTACCTCGACGCCTCCCAGTTCCTTCTGTCCAATGTCTCCCCAACATACGGGCGTCCTACATTTTCTATCGTATAACATCTCGTAGGGTGGCATGCCAATACTGGCATGGTAACTGTTATTGTACGAGAATTCTGCTAACGGCAGGTGATCGTCCCAACTTCCTCCAAAATCGATCACGCACGCCCGAAGCATGTCTTCGAGTGTTTGGATCGTCCTCTCAGACTGACCGTCTGTCTGAGGATGATATGCCGTGCTAATATGTAGCCTCGTTCCCATCGCATCATGGAATCTCTTCCAAAACTTGGAGGTAAACCGGGTGTCACGGTCAGACACAATAGACACCGGTACGCCATGACGAGCTACAATCTCTTTGATGAATAGATCCGCCAATCTTTCAGATGAATACGTCTCGCGGATCGGTAGAAAGTGGGCACTCTTCGTCAATCGGTCAACTATCACCCATATAGCATCATACCCTTTTGGGGTACGTGGTAGCTTCGTAATAAAGTCCATGGTGATGTGCTCCCACTTCCACTCGGGTATATCCAATGGTTGGATCTTCCCGTACGGTTTCTGGTGCTCGGCCTTTACCTGTGAACAAGTCAGGCACTTACTCACATATTCCACCACATCACGCTTCATGCCTAGCCACCAATAGTCTTTCTTCATGTCTTGGTACATCTTGGTAGCACCGGGGTGAATGGAATATCGAGTCTTATGAGCCTCATCCATAATCTTTCCACGTAGATCCCCGTACCGAGGAATCCACACTCGCCCAAATCGGGTCTTAACACCTAGAGTGTTCTCACCCAGTTCTGTAACTAGACCTCTCATCCTTTCGGAGTTTAGACGATCTTCCTTCAAAGCCTCGTCTTGGAACTCCTTAACCTGCGTCATCACGTCTGAGGTCATAATCAGCTGGCAAGCCTTCACCCGAATCGGTTCGGGCCTTTCCTTCCGGCTAAGGGCATCAGCCACCACGTTGGCCTTGCCCGGGTGGTAATGGATTTCACAATCATAATCTTTTATCAGCTCCAACCACCGCCTCTGCCTCATGTTTAGATCTTTGTGCTCGAAGAAGTACTTCAAGCTCTTGTGGTCCGTGAAGATGGTGCACTTTGTCCCGTATAGATAGTGTCGCCAAATCTTCAACGCGAAAACCACCGCAGCTAGTTCTAGATCGTGTGTGGGATAATTGACTTCGTGGGTCTTCAGTTGTCGAGACGCATAGGCTATGACCTTTCCGCGTTGCATCAATACGCAACCTAGCCCAGAATAGGATGCATCCGAATAGACCACTAAGTCTTCATTTCCTTCGGGCAATGTCAAGACAGGAGCTTGGGTCAGTCTCATCTTCAATTCCTCGAACGCATTCTCCTGTTCCCGGCCCCACACGAACTTTACGTCCTTGCGAGTCAATTTTGTCAAAGGTGAGGTTATCTTGGAGAAGTCTTGAATAAATCTCCTATAGTAGCCCGCCAGCCCCAAGAAGCTGCGAATCTCGGTTGGCGTCTTCGGTTACTTCCATTGCATCACGGCCTCAACCTTTGCTGGGTCCACCATTATTCCTTCTGCATTCACTACGTGACCCAGAAATTGCACCTCGCGTAGCCAAAAGGCGCACTTGGAGAACTTGGCATACAATTTCTCCCTTCTTAATGTTTCCAATACTTCCCGAATGTGGTCGGCATGCTCTGTCTCGCTTTTCGAATAAATCAGGATATCATCGATGAACACAATCACTGATTTATCTAACATTGGCCGGCACACTCGGTTCATCAAATCCATAAAAGCAGCCGGCGCATTGGTCAACCCAAAAGACATGACCAGAAACTCGTAGTGGCCATAGCGCGTACTAAAGGCTGTTTTAGGGATATCTTGTTCCTTCACCTTTAGTTGATGGTAACCCGATCGAAGATCTATCCTTGAAAACCAACTGGCACCCTGAAGTTGATCAAACAAGTCATCGATCCTTGGTAAGGGGTATCTGTTCTTCACCGTCAGCTTATTCAGCTCGCGGTAGTCGATGCACATCCTCATACTACCATCCTTCTTCTTTACGAACAGAACCGGAGCACCCCAAGGTGAGATACTCGGTCGGATAAACCCCTTATTCAGCAGCTCCTGCAACTGCTCCATCAACTCTTTCATTTCCGTCGGAGCCAAGCGATACGGTGCTTTTCCGACAGGTTGGGCACCCGGTATCAGGTCGATCTGGAACTCGATCTCTCGGTCAAGTGGCAATCCCGATAAGTCTTCGGGAAACACGTCTGGAAAGTCACACACCACTGGCACATCGCATAGCTGTGGCGTTGGCGTCTCTACATTCCTTACATAACATAAGTAGGCGCTACATCCGCGCCTCTTACACTTTCCCGCCACCACCATCGAGATCACCTTCGGAATCGTCGTAACTCGATCGCCATATATTGTCACCGGACTTCCGTCGGTCGCCGTCAGTCTAATCATCTTCTTTCAGCACACGATATTCGCTTCGTAGGTTGCTAACCAGTCCATCCCTAACACTACATCAAATCCTCCTAGAGGCATCACATGTAACTTGGCAGCAAACCTATGGCCCTCTAATTCTATGGCCTAGCCTTCTATCACATCCGTAACCCTAGTGGATTTACCAATAGCGGTTTCTACTTCAAAGGACTTATCAATACTTCTACTCCTAGTGAGCAACTTAGCATAGGAAAAACAACAAAAACAAAAACTCTTTCTGGCTCCGGAATCAAACAACACGGATGACAGAGTTTGAATTACTAGACACATACCTGACACTATATCGGGGCTCGTCCTAGCCTGCTCCAGCATTATCGTGAAGGCCCTGCGCCCTCAGCCTTGGCTTCTTGCAATCCCTGCTTATGTGACCTCTTCCACTGCAGTTGTAGCACCGTACCACTCCACACTCTCTGGCCACATGACCGTGCTTCCCACATCGGAAACAGATATTGGTCCCAAATCTACACTCCCCGAGGTGTTCTTTGGCACACTTACCACACTTCCTTGTCCTCGCACCAGACGAAGCTGCACGCCGGTCCTCCGCCCTTACAACCTTTTTGCTGAGGGTGGCACTGTCACGTCCAACCCGCTTTCCGTTCCAGTTCTTGTCGTCGCTATTCTTCGTGCTTTCTTCAATAGCAGTCATCTCTTTTACTGCTCTAATTACCTCAGTCACCATGGATGGCAGAATTGCCTGTAAGGCCTGTTGGACTCCCTCCACAACAGCCTCTTTCATGGCGATCCTCAAGCTAGTGCCATCATCGCTGCCCTCCAGGTGAGGGGCCTCAGGCTCTTCGAGTGCCCTTTCAGCCGCCCTAGCCATGCTTCTCGTGACACGCGGTTCAACACCACGTTTACCACGACCCCTATCTGGCAAAACCTTAAAAGATCTACCGCTAGCCATCTTTTGACACACACTGAAAGGTTCAAATACCAACACGGTCATTCAAGGAAATAGCTCAGTTTATGTTAAGTACAGTAAGTTACTAATTACAGTGGCCAGTTGTGATTAGCCACTTACTTTACTCTTCGTACCCCGAGCATTACCTGTCCTGACTATATTAGTATCTAAGTCTAACAGTACACATAAACCACATTACATGCACACATAATACTATTTAATCTTTAAGAAAATACCTGACGGCACGCAGCTACTCAGATGGCATTCCTTTCCTTTCTGTCCCATTTTCAGTTTAAGTTTAGGTTATTTTGAAAATTTACCCGTTTCACTTAAACTTTGGCTCTGATACCAACTTGTAAGGCCCCGTTCCCGGGTACCTCACAGTTGGTCTATCATCGCACATAAAACATATATTCACATTAACTTAATAAAACCCATGCAGCGGAAACTTTGAATTTACTATAAATGCTTTTGCAAAGTAATACAACACCCGTTACAAAATATCGTTTGTTTGCATTACAATACAAAAACATTAACAAAAGAATGTCATCCCAAAAGAGCTGAGTAGCCGCCTCGTGCCATCCTCAGCAACACTACCTGCCAACTGGAAAACACATAAAAGTCAGCGTTACTGAGTGAGTTCTAGTTTTGTATTAAAACATACTTTTACTTATTTAAAAGTATCCTTTCGTTCATGCGTTCATACATCATACGTACACATAGATAATATTCATTATTATCTTCATCGTTCGTTATTAATCATTATCCTTAACTTCTCGGATGGATTCTGTCAGGCTTTACCCACTTCATAGCACTCGGCTATGATTACTGTGGTCGAATGACAAGAATCCCGTTCATACTTACTTGCACATTGGATATCTTTTGTACCACTACCATCTGCTATACCCCGAACGTTATTAGCTACCGGGCCGAAGTCATTAAATGAACAGCAAAACGTATGCCCGGTACTAGAGGTAAGCGGTAGGGGTTCCATACATATGGATACTTACTTGCACGCATTGAAAGGTTAATTGTACCAATACCATATGCTACACCCCGAACGTTATTAGCTACCGGGCCGAAGTCAATCCATTGGCAGCTAAACGTAGTGCCACAGTACGGGCCGAGGTCAACAAATGAACAACAAGCGTATGCCACGGTACTGGGCCGAAGTCTATGGAGGAACAGCTAAACATGGTGCCACGGTACTAGAGGTAAGCGGAAGAGGTATCATACGTATGGTCAATCACAAAGAAGGACCCGTTTACCTTATCCAATGCTTACAAGACTTATTTCGTTAGTTCATTAATGCATGTATTCGTCGTCATATTCATTTTTCACTTATTCATTAATACTTGCATTCATCTTCATGTTCCTCTTTCATTATCTTTCACTTTACGTTACATAATACTTCGTTTATTTGTCATCATAATACGTAAAGTTGTGGAAAGATATACGTACATTATCGTAAGGAACACACACATCATACATACATCATCATACCTAGCATCATACGTACATCGTCATACATCACATCATACATGCATCATCATACCTCATCATACATAACCTCGTGCATACATAGCCTACATCATCAATCATCACTAGGCACTTACTCCCGTATCCTTCCCGAATCCGGGACTTACTATGCGTCATCTCGAGTGCAGTAGCACTAACTGTTCTTCCAAGACCGTGGGGACTCATACTATGACCTTATATAACACATCGAGTCCACAACCATCCCTTAGACGTATAACACAACATTATACCCAAATGGGCCATACATACATACATCAACAAACAAGTTTATATGTGTTCCAGCCCCAAAATCATTTGAAACAAGTAAATGAGGGGTCCTAGAACTCACCTGTGCTTGACAAGCAGCCTCTCAATCAAGCCTTTAAGACGCGGGTAACACTACACTGCCTGCAGATAAGTTAACACTCAAAAGAGTTAATTTCTGCCTAATTTCACCACTAATTTCGCAGGTAGTTTCGCCCGTAATTTCGCCGGGCGAATTAGCAGTTTCGCTGCTAATTTCGCTGGGCAGCAATCCGCCAGTTTCGCTGGACAGATTCGCTACCTCAAGCGCCCAACTTTCGTTGGAATTCCCTAGTTTCGCAATATCTAAGGTCAACTTGGACATTGGCATAGTCGTCAGCGAAATCATAGTTTCGCTCAGGCGAATATATAGTTTCGCTGAAGCGAAACTGTAACTTCGCTGTAGGTTCCTCCAGTTTCGCTGGACGAACTTACAGTTTCGCTGGACGAGACCTTAATTTCGCAGAACGAGCTGAAATTTACGAATCAGCTCGTTTTAGCCCAAAAATCCAATCCTTTCCACCCAAACCCTTGCATTATCATCCAGGAAGCTATATCTAAGCTTCTTACACGTTCTATTACCCTAAAACGTGTGTTTTGGGCGATTTTTGCCACTAGAAACCCCAAAAACCCCAAACTCGGGTTTTTCACCAAATGTGGTAATTTAGATGCGTTTCTTACCTTGATTCTTGTAGTTTTGGAGTCCACAAACACTAGCCTTCGATTCTTGACCACCGAGCTTCGATCCGGCACTTTCTCTCTCTACACTCTCTCTCTCTAGAATGGCGTTTGAGTGAAAATGAGAGTTGCTCAGCTGATCCATCTATTTATATGCCAGGCGTCCCCGGGACCCCAAACTCGTTAAACTCGTGACCCGGAGGGTTAACTCGGTGTAATACCCGCAACCACTCTATATTCATTAAATGGTTTTCATCCGAGCCCATCACTATCATCTGACTCGATCAGAAAATTTTCCGGGCGTTACAATAGTGGTGCGAAACAAATCCAGATTAGTGGTTCAAGGCTTTTCTCAAGAAGAAGGAATTGACTACACAGAAGTTTTCACACCTGTCGCTCGTCTTGAAGCTATTAGAATATTCTTGGCGCACGCTGCTCACAAGCAATTTAAAGTCTATTAGATGGATGTCAAATGCGCATTTCTCTATGGTGACATTGATGAAGAGATATATGTGTGTAAACCCCCAGGCTTTGAAGATCCAGACTTTCCTGACAAAGTATACAAGCTTGATAAGTCACTTTATGGACTTCATCAAGCTCCTCGAATCTGGTATGAGACACTGACCCAGTATCTCTTAAGCAATGGTTTTACACGCGGCACCATTGACATGACCTTGTTCAAAGAGAGGTAAACGGTGAGATGTTGATTGTGCAAGTCTACGTTGATGACATTATTTTTGGCTCTACCAATCTTCAATTATGTCGGGAGTTTGAGAAGGTTATGCGAAACAGATTTGAAATGAGCATGATGGGAGAAATGTGTTTCTTTCTCGGGCTGCAAGTTGAACAAAAGCCAGAGGGAATTCTCATTCATCAAGAAAAGTATATTAAGGAAATATTAAAGTAATTCAAAATGGATGATGCTTTTTCTGAGATGACTCCCTTCACAGCTCAAACATGTCTCACTCCTGATGAAAACGGAAAACCAATCGATCCTCATCTCTATCGATCCATGATTAGCTCTCTCATGTACCTTACAGCAAGTCGTCCTGACATCACCTTTGCTGTTGGATATTCTGCTCGATACCAATCAGCTCCTAAAGAATCCCATGCTAAGGCAGTCAAACGAATTTTTCGTTATCTAAAGGGTTCTTCTCGCTTGGGACTTTGGTATCCTTATGGTGGGAATTTTGATTTGCATGCTTATTCTGACAGCGATTCCAACGGATGCAAGCTAAACAGAAAGTCAGTTACAGGAGGCTGTCAGTATTTGGGGAATTGCCTTGTTTCTTGGCAAAGCAAGAAATAGACCACGGTTTCTCTCTCAACAGGAGAAGCTGAATATATTGCTGCCTCTAGTTGCTGTTCACAAGTGTTATGGATTCAGCATCAAATGATGGATTATAGGATCAACTTTCTTCATACTCCATTGTTTTGTGATAACGAGGCAGCCATTGGGATTGCCAAGAATCCAATTCATCATTCTCGGACCAAGCACATTGAGACACGGATTCATGCCATCCATGATGCTCAAGAAAAGGGTTTCATTAATATTATTCCTATTGATACAAAACATCAAAAAGCAGATCTTTTCACAAAACCTTTGATAAACCACGTTTTTATGAATTGATTTTTATGCTAGGATTAATATCGTTCTGAAAATCTTTTCTGAGCAACACAACTGTTCAATCTGTAAATATGTACATATTTTCTTTATGGTCTTGATTGTTGTTTGCCTTGTGTCCCTTAGATCCTTACTTTTTATTCCTATTTTCTTTTACTTTAGTTGTTAGGAAATTTTCTATTTAGTAAGTTGTCAAATGAAAATTTTGGGGAGATTCATACTAATAATAAGTTTTAATTTTATTCTCTCAGGAATTCAAGAAAATGAAGTTAGAACAAGGGGACATCTTACGTTGGGATATGCATGATAGAATTATCCCAAAAACGAAGTAAACAAGTGATCATGCAGCCAAATTAAAGATCATAACTCAGTAATAAGGATTATCCTCATGATATTTTGGTCTACACAAAGATACAAGTCTTGTCTAAAACTTGGTTGAGAGTTGCTAATTGATGTCAAAGATTATCGATGTGAAGCTTATGGTGTTTCTCACTGGGATGGTGACTCGGTGATAACACTCTCTAAGTCAAACATTAAATAATCTCAAATAGCCTATTATTGTATATATAGATTATCGATGTGAAGCTTATGGTGTTTCCCACTGGGATAGTGACTCGGTGATAACGCCCTCTAAGTCAAACATTAAATAATCTCAAATAGTCCATTACTGTATATACATTCATACTTTACATAAGAAAAGATGTGTGTTTATCTCCTCTGCTATGCGAAAGCATTGACCTGGAGTGATGATCTTCTCTGCTATGCGAAAGCATTGACCTGAAGCTCTCATCAACACGCCTAGATGATCTTCTCTGCTATGCAAAAGCATTGATCTGAAGCTCTCATCATTTAGTTGTAGGTTGAGCCTGCATCTGTACATTATAGTGTCCCATATGTATATATGCCAGTCATTGTGGTTGCATTAAGTAGTTTCAGTATAGTGATCAGGCAAAATCAATGATTATGCTCAATGAACCTTGAGGACGAGATTAGTTCTTTATCAAATATCAGTGGGGACCAAGTTGCTGAGTTACTAAGACAACCCATAACATGATAAACATTTGCAGATCACGAGTTGAAAAGAACAGGGAATGGGTTTAAGCGGACAAACATATCAGCAATCTCGCTAAGTCATGATCCTCCGAAAAACTTTGAGAAAAACATGATATATGAGTATTTTAGTCTTATTTTATTTTTATATATGAGTATTGATATCGTGGGGCAATAAAGTTTTCAAAAGGCAATTTTTTTATTATTATTAATTATATTTTTAAGTTTATTTTAATTTTAATTTTAATTTTATTTTATTTTATTTTAATTAGAGTTTCTTAAAAAATATCTGTGAAACTACAATTTCGCATAAGCGAAATTGCAGCTCTGTTTAGGGAAATAGGAGATTCACTAACATTTCTGTGTTGGGACGAATCTAGTGTTTCGCTAGGCAGAAATCATAGTTTCACTTGCAGAAACTATAGTTTCGCCTAGCCGAAACTATAGCCGAAACTATAGTTTCGCTTTGTCGAAACTATAATTTTATTCCTCTGCGAAAATCCTATGTACATAAACATAGTTTCGAATCAAATCACTCACTTTCGCAAAATCTAATTTCGTCAAAACTAAGTACTGCTTAGGGTTTTCATAGACTTTCGTCTCAAATCTCCGTCTCTGTCTTGTTCTGTTGCATTTTCACTCAATTTTGGACTTCTAATGTGAGTTTCGAACTCAGAACATTAGTTTTCATAGGCTAATCTTTCCCATATTTGACTGGAATGGATTATGATGATTGGGTAGTCTCGCAGTTCATTCTGCGAAACTACCCCATCTTCCAGCGAAACTGAACGAAAGTTCTTATGATATAGAGAAACTGTGTGGTTTGCTGCCCGAGCGAACCTAACAGTTTCGTCAAGAAAAAATCAGTTTCGCCTAGCGAAACTGTTGTTTCGCCAGGTCGAATCTATCTTCATGTCTTGCCGAAACTATATGTTTTGTCTGTCGAAATTATATTTCTTCATTGTCTACTCTAATATAAATGGAGCGAAACTATAATTTCGTCTCCGCGAAATTATAGTTTCGTCTATGCGAAACTGTTTCATCTAATATATATATATATATATATATATATATATATATATATATATATATATATTATTTTAATTATACATGTATTGTTGGGTCTGAAGGATAGTCTAATATTATCAACACAGTCAAAGTCAACAAAGTCAACGTCAAAGGTCAAAGTCAACGTACCAGTCAACACGACGCGTTCGGGATGAAGATTAGAGACAAGACGTTGAAGATATATTTGTCTAGGATGTTTATTGTTATTAAATATATTTTGTGTCGACAAAATATATTTAATTTTATTTTTAGACATTTTGGGTTTTAATTGTAATTTCTAATTGTCATAGTTTAGGGTCCTAAGTGTCATTAGTAAATTGTCATTTACTATAAATAGTAAAGTATGACAATTAGGGTGGAAGAGCTTGAATGAGCTATGTGATTAGGGTTTCCAACTTTCAGATTATTTTGTAATCACATTTTGAATCAAACAAGGGGTTTTTGAGTTGTTTTTGGTGTTCATCTTTGTTCATCATATTTTATGTGTTTGATCCAAATCTTCATGTTATTTGATTGATTCAAGAGCTCCTGGACTAACAATTTGGTATCAGAGCCAACTTGAATCAACTTCTATTGCTGATTTGAAGATTTTATTGCTGATTTTTGAAATTTCGTAGAGAGAGAAAGTGGGGGTTTAGAGAGAGAAACTAGATCTGAGTTTTTGTGTTCATCCATATCACTGTTTTGATCAGATCTACAACATTTCACAATAGATTTACAACATTTGATATCATATTTTACATCTACAAAACAATTTCTACAAGAAATTGAAAAGAAATTTAAAATTTAAAAAGTGTTTCTCTCACACACAGTTGTGTGTGTGTTCTTGGTGTTCTTCAGATCTTCAAACATTCAACATGAGAAACTACTGACGAAATTAGCACAATCTGAACGAAAGTTCAAATTTCTCCAGCGAATCTAAGGTGATTTCCGACCAAATCATCAGTTCCGGGAGAAACTACTGTTTCTCCGGCGAAAGTATGCATTTTCCGGCGAAACTAAGTCCCAAACCAGCGAATCTATAAGCTGCGAAATTAAAAAAAAAACACACAGATCTGCAAAATTAGAAATCTTTCTGCGAAATTAGAAATCTTTCTGCCAAATTAGAAAGATTTAGCAGCAACAACAATACTCATCAACAAGAGTCAAAACCACAAACCTAAGCGTATCAGAAGAGGGAGGGGTTTCAGTAATCGATATTCTTATGCACATAGATACCATTCACCAGATCGTTCACCGGTCAGATCTTATCGCTATGGGAGGAGCGACCGTAACAGGTATTCAAGCTATAGGCGCCGCAGCCCCCTGAGGGACAGAAGTCCACCAAGGTACAGAGCTAGAAGAAGCAGGACCCGAAGCCCAAGGGTATCATGAAGCCCTATCCACTACCGGCGCACCTCACCACTCCTTTCCACCATCGCGACCTCCATCACCACCGGCGCACCTCACCCCCTTTCCCCCGTCGCTCTCCAACCTCACCCAGACCGACCGATCCAACCTCCAACCACCCCTTTCAACCATCGCAACTGCCTCACCACCACAACCCGCCACCACCACCTCCCAAACCCCTTCCCCCCGTCGCCCTCTAATCCACCACAACCATCACCGTCGCCACCCACCTAAACCCACAGCCAACCCTCCCAATCGACCCTCTAACACCCAGACCGACCGATCCATCCGTCGATCGAATCCCTAACCCTGTCGGTGACCCTTCCACCGTGAAATCAGCACAGATCTGTCCTCATCACCGTGAAATCAAAACAAAACAAAGAAGAAGAGTAGAAGAATCGGGTTCTGGGGCGGAACCCACTTGCCGGAACCATCTTCACGCGCCGCTGCCTGTGGCGGCCGAGCGCCGCATCTCCACCGTGTCACCACCACGGTTCCATAATCCGAGCATTTCCACCTGTTGAACTCGCCGCATCAGAGCGAACAGGAGCAGAGGTTGAGCTGTCCATCGAGTCATCTGTACCTAACATTGTTTGATTTGGAAATGGAACCTTGAAGTAACCTTGAAGATATGGCCAAACTGCTTCAACTTTTCGATGGAGAGAGAGAGTGGGAGAGAGTTTTAAGGCTTGAGTACTTTGTGTTTGGTTTTTGAGATTGTGTTTGGGAGTAGTTTTTAAGATCAGATCTGAAGTGTGTGTTTTGTTGGTGTGTTTGAAAATTATTTAGGTTTTCAATTGGTAATTGAATTAATTCTCATTGGGCTGGGTTTGGGTTCAATATATTGGGCTGATTTGTTTTTTTTAATAATTGATTTATGGGCTCATTAAAATCATTCAAATTGGACTAGCAATTGTTTTAATCTTAACAATGTGGGCTAGTTAAAAAAAATCAAAGAAAGAGTTCATTAAAAAAAAAAAAAAAAGCTGACCTGGCAGCTTGACCCCAGTTGCTAAGATTGCATAGCGTGACATTTACAAATATATTTTTCCCGGGGGAGAGTTATTTTACAATTTTTAGGAAAAATATTTTTGGGGCGTTTTGAGGCGTTTTGGGGAGTTAATTGTTTATAATTAAACAAAAATTTAAAAGAATGGCTTTTGCAGCACTGCTTAAATCCTTCGAATCTGATAATCTCACAACGGCTCAAAGCCGGTTTGACTGTTTTGCAGGTATGAAGAATGAAAAGTTGTCTGATTTTATTGATCGATTTATATCTGTGGCAAATAATCTGAAGAAGCATGACCCCCAACTCACCAACTATGAACAAGTTCAACAGCTTCTTAAATCTCCTCCACCCGAGTGGAGTTCTCAGGTTAAAATGCTTAAGAACGAAAGAAATTTTCTTGATTACAAGTTGATAGATGTGATCAACAAGCTGAAATCTGCTGAGCTGGATATCAAGAGAAGAGAATTTCATCAAGCCGTGTTTCCATCTCAAACTAACAGAATGAATGTATCTATTATTTCTTCTGCGACAAACATTCTTGATTACAAGACCGAGATGCTTGAGAGGTTGAAGTCGATGGAAATTCATTCTGATTCAATTGATGAAATCAGAGAGACTGTAAAAGAGAATTGTGAAGCTTTGAGAGCTGGTAATGGAAGTGAACATGTTTGTGAGAGAACTGATGCTAATGAAGCTGAGAAAAATGATGAAGGAAAGAAAGAAACTGAGGATGAAAAGACGCTAAAGGCCAAGGAAGAGGAACATAAAAGAAACATATGGGTCTGCAACTGTGAGAAAGCCTTAGAAGCTGAAAGAATTGTCATGGGACTTCCATATGAGACAGTTCAAGACATGTGCTCATCTGCTTGCAAAATTCGTTTGTTTGGGATCTATAAAGCAAATAGGTTATTGCTAGATAACGAAAAAGAATTAAAAACCATAAACAAAGAACTAAAGCAGAATGAAATTGCTTTTTCAAAGAAACTTAATGAAGCATTGGCTGAAATTGTTCTTTTGAAAAGAAATCTTTTGGAAAGAAATTTGGAAATTAATATTTTAAGAGAAAGAGCAGTTCTAGCTCAATTTGAAACGACACAGATTCAAACAAAGCTCGATAAATGGACTATTTCACAGATGAAAAAGGATGAGCTTATTGCTAATCAACAAGGGGCGCGGATAAAACATGGGATTGGATATAAATCTGATGGTGAAACTGTATTTAATTCAGTTCCACCTCCTTCTACTTTATGTTATTCACCAATCCCCAGACCTCATCCTTCAAATGATTTGTTTGAACAACCTACTAATAGTCTGCATGCAGGTTTGAGCGGTGTCAATCTTAATGAGGTGCGAGATGATTATGATCCTACAACTGCTATGTGATACAATAAACCAAATGCTGACAGTCAAGCTAACGATTGTTCAGCCCCGGTTGTTTGTAAATCTATATCTACTACTTCTTCTAACTTCTTTGATAAGTTTAAAGCATGTGAAATTCCTACTTTTAAGCCTATCAGGGTTGTGAAAGAAGAGATAAATCAGGAATCAACTAATCATCAAGTTCCAAAAACAACACCACATCCTATTGTTGTCAATCAAGATCCATTAGAAGCAGATTTGTGTATACGAAACTGGATAAGCTCAGATGATGAATCAAACACAGAGGAGCGTGTTGGTTCCTCACAGATCAATATATCTCCTGACATTGTCAAGTCTCAAAAGTTTCCAAAAGTTGAATTAAGACCAATACGGATCTCGTCTCCAATTGCAAAGCATCCCACTCAATCAGTGAAGATCTCATTTCCTGTTCAGCATAGCAAATGCCAAAACAAGCAAGAATCTGCTACAAGCTCAAAGCAATCCTCATCCCCATCTGCATCACTTGGTTCAGTCAAGCATCAAAAGCCATTCAAGGCTTGTTTTGAGTGTGGAAAAGAAGGTTATGTGGTAAAGAATGTCCTCAAAGACTTGCTAAGGATGGTAAAGGCAAAACAAATTGCTTCTCCAAATGTAAGTCTCAAAAGAATGTTCCAGACGGTAAAGGCAACACGGGTTGCTTCTCTAGATCAAGAGGTAAACAACACACATCTTTGAATGGTTGGATGAAAAATCCTCCATCCAAACCTTTTCATGTGAAGCCGGTTTCACATGATACAAAGATAAAATGACCAAAGCTTCAAAACCAAATTCCTTTCCTTCTAGTCTTAAACAGAAAATGATTTCCAAATTTAATTCATTCAAATCCAAGTTAATTGAACCGAAACAAATTTGGCAAATTAAAAAGAAAGATACAATCATCCCCGATTGTTTAAACGGTTGTGTGCAGAAGCTTGTAACTTATATTGATGAAAAAAGAACTCCCAGGACTTCGATGGCCTGGGTTCCCCTTTCTAACTAATCTGTTTATGAGTGCAGGAACAATTCAGGAGGACTGTTAGTAATCCGGTTTACTGACATTGATTGTTCCTAATTCAAATTTGAGGCGGAACAAACAGGTTAAGGTCATGGTATTTTATCCACAATCTGGATTTTTATCTGCATAATCACAGTTCTCACTTCACCATCTTTGCACATTTCTTAAGAATTCATTCCTTATCTAGATATCAGTGTAGTTTGAAAGACCTTCTTTGGTAAATTTCTATTTTTGTACAGTTTAAAAAAAAATTAAAAAAAAACAAAAAAAAACAAAATAGGTTTGCTAAAATAAAAATTTAAGGGAAGAGTATAAGTAAATGAAAATGAAAATAGAACTGGGAACATGATTCAAGATGATTGAGAAATGATTGTATATCTTCTAGAAATGTTTGTTTTTGCATGACTTGCGTTTTTAAAATGAGAAATGATAGTAACTGATGCTGTTATCTGATTTACATCTTATTTTTAATTGCAAATAATAGAAAAACAAACAGATTCTTTAATGATATGCCTGGTAGGCTCAGCCTGAAGAATAAAGTAGACAGCAGCATGATGATTTAAATTAAATATATGCTTATGGATGTCTGGATTTACGCAATCATTTTGGCCTGCACGAAAACTGAGTCCCGACAAAAATTGGATTGAGAATTGATCTTTCGCCTACCATGATGCAAATCATATAAGCTATATCTCTATCTCTTTGCCATGTTTGGTGTATTTATGTGTCTTGTGTTTGTGCTAATCTCCTCTGCTGTACGGAAGTACTGACCTGGAGTGATGATCTCCTTTGCTGTACGATAGTACTGACCTGGAGCTCTCATCGGCACATGATTAAATGGTCATCTCCTTTGTTATACGTGAGTATAGACCTGGAGCTCTCACCATTTTGATCTAAGTTGTGTCAAATCATCTAACGATGAATTCATCACAGAATATAATATTCTATTGATAATCACTTGCACACTCATGCACAAGCCTTGTTCTATAAAGATCATAACAAAATTCAAGAAATCCTGAGGTTGGGTGAGGGTTTTTGCCAAATGATTGTGGGGTCCTAGCATTCTAAAGTGCTTAATCGAACCTTAACAAATCATCTGATGCTTGTTGAAAAAGATAGGGCATGGGTTTAAGTGGACAAACATATCAGTAATCGTTATTGATCTGTTTAAGAATTTCAAAATCTTTGAAAGACTGTAATTGGATTCAGTTATCAGTGTGATCTCATTGCTGGTCGATGATTGAATTCATCTTTGTGCTAAAGTTTATCTTGAGGATGTGATCTCATGATCGATTCAGTTCTCGGTTATAAAAAAAAATTAAAATTAATAGATATATAAAATTAAAAAAAAAACTAACTATATTAAATTTTTCATTTCAAAATTCTTTTAGGTCTTCCATATTATGCTATTGAAATCATCTCGTATTTTAATGCATTTCACGGGAAATTGCACACACAAACGAACACGGGTTCGCTTGTTTTTATAAACAGATAAACACGAGTTTATTTGTTTTGTTGAAATGATCTAACGAGAAATGTGTAGAATGTGTTTGTGTTTATGTTTATGTTGCAGATTGTGCTACAAGTGATGGCCGATCATCACATGAGCAATGAACCAGACCAGAGAACCTGTTCCTCAAATTTACAGAAGATACCAAGCTAGGAACCCTCCTTCTACATCTTCTGAACCACTCAGAGATTCAAGAAAGGGTTTCCATTATAATCAAGAGGATGCACACAACAAGGGGGAGCATGCAAAAAGGGGGAACTTGTGAGATAAAGATCTTCAGCAATAAAATTTGGGAAGCATCAGTCTAGGGGGAATATTGTTGGACCTTAACATGGAGACTGAAGCTTACCAAATTGAAGATCAAGTTCAGTTGATTTATCGGTGCTGATCACGATGAAAGACGTTGATAATAGTAGACTAAGGGGAAATATTGTTGGGTCTGAAGGATAGTCTAATATTATCAACACAGTCAAAGTCAACAAAGTCAACGTCAAAGGTCAAAGTCAACATACCAGTCAACACGACGCGTTCGGGACGAAGATTAGAGGCAAGACGTTGAAGATATATTTGTCTAGGATGTTTATTGTTATTAAATATATTTTGTGTCGACAAAATATATTTAGTTTTGTTTTTAGACATTTTGGGTTTTAATTGTAATTTCTAATTGTCATAGTTTAGGGTCCTAAGTGTCATTAGTAAATTGTCATTTACTATAAATAGTAAAGTATGACAATTAGGGTGGAAGAGCTTGAATGAGCTATGTGATTAGGGTTTCCAACTTTCAGATTATTTTGTAATCACATTTTGAATCAAACAAGGGGTTTTGAGTTGTTCTTGGTGTTCATCTTTGTTCATCATATTTTATGTGTTTGATCCAAATCTT
The DNA here is from genome assembly GCA_024085815.1 of Flaveria linearis. Lineage (NCBI taxonomy): Eukaryota > Viridiplantae > Streptophyta > Magnoliopsida > Asterales > Asteraceae > Flaveria > Flaveria linearis. The sequence continues at coordinate 37,296,359 of CM044017.1, read as the reverse complement.
CATATTATTTGATTGATTCAAGAGCTCCTGGACTAACATGTATATATCTGTATTTTCATTTTTTTATTACCATTTGCTTATTTTCATTACGTGTGTAAATACTTAAATTCTAATTTTATTTCTAACCTGGCTTGTTTGTCTATCAGATCTAAATGGCGAATCTCAAGTTCGATATTCGGAACAATATTACAGCTATTCTAGATGATTCTCATCCTAAAGCAACAGGATTTAGGGATTGTATCAGATGGCTGCAGAGATCCCTGATAGCATACGCCATCTCTCATTCTACTACTATCTATGATTTACACATTCGAGATTTCTGGCGAACTGCTGAGTACAACATAAGGGGAGATTCTGAGTGTATTATAGCTAAAGTTCTGGATCATCAAGTGAACATTACAGAAGAGATTATATCACAGGTGCTGAGATTAGAAGAAGACACTGGAGGTGACATTGATTTGACTGATCAGGAGGTGTTGATACTTTCCTGTCTATGGGATATGAAGGTCCTCCTTTTGGGTCTAGAAAGGAAATCAAAAATCTTTTCTATCCAAGGAGTGGAGATACATTGCCCACGTCTTCATAATGTGCTTAGATCACCGAAAAGGTGGATCAGATGGGCTGAACTTAGACTGGGCAAAAGCTATGGTTATATGCTGCAGAGGGGAGAAGGCTAACATAGCAAATCTTTTATTTAGCTGCATGGCTGAAAACATAATGGGCCTGAAGAAGGATAAATGGCTGCTTTATCCCAGATTTCTTCAAATGATCATAGACAATCAAGTCCCCAACATCCAAAGACACGGAGAAGTCAAGAATCTAGTGTCGATGAATACCTGAATCTTTGCTGACAGCTGTGCTATCAGGCACGACTTCAGTGGTCGGATCACTCACTTGTGGGAAAACATGTATACTCCTGATCGATGGGATTACATCAGAAAGGTGATCCAATCTGAAGCCAGACGAACAGAGGAGATTAGACCGAGTCAGTCGGAGGCGGTAAAGAAAAGAAAAAGATATGCTAAGGAGAAAGATTACGACTTTGAGAAAGAAGTGACTGAGATGGCGTCTAAAGCAAGAATTGAGAAAGAAAAGAGGTCCAAGAAGACGGTCGATACCGGGGAGCAAGAGAGGAGGACAAAATAGAAGCATCAAACATTCTCTGAGCCCCCATAAACTGAAAGACACACCAGTTTGGACGAGGATGTAATTAGAAACCTCAACACCTCTCTCTCAAATGAATTAAGCATGATGAAGACCAAGCTGATGAATCAAGTGATGAGGGAGAAATGAAAAGATGAAGTGTTGGAGGGTATGCAGAGAATGTTGGTTGATCAGAATAATTTAATCAAAAGGTTATTGAAGGAGGTGAATGAATTAAAAGCTACTGCCGGCCTGCCTAATCAGCTAACTCAACATGAGTTAGATGATCTGACTGACACATCTAAGTACCCATTTCTGAATGTGGGTACTTCATTGAGGGTAGGAGAGGGCACCTCAGGGGCAGCAACTGAAGAAGCAGGAGGCTCTGGCAAGAGAACTGAAGAACCTGATATGGAAAATATACAGACAGATGATGATGTGTTTGACGCTGGATTTGTTGATTTGGGAATAAATCTCGGAGATTTTACTAGAGAAGAGCAGATGGGAAAACAAGCTGAAACTGCTGAGCAACCCATTGCGAAGGGTCTGGTGGATGAGGAGGTAGAAGAGGAGCAGTTAATTGATTATGACTCAGAGCCTTTGTTTTATGAAGTGGACGAAAGGCCCCTGACCTATATGGTCCAGAAGAGTGAGAATGAAAACGACGTGATTGAAATGGAAAAGAACAATTGGTTTGTGAGGGAGAAGGAACCTGAAGAATTAACCCCTTTGTTTCAAAATCTGGAAGGTCTGAAGAAGAAAGAGGCGGATAAGAGGATTGTGAGCTGGAAGTACAATCCCGACCTCAAAATGTTCATGATCAAGAGGAGAGGGGGAGGAATTATGTATTCACATAAGAGGAAGGCATTTAAGACCTTGCCTAAGTGGGATTTAAGAAGATTGGCATCATTGCCCCTTCTTGAAGCTCATCAGAGTGAACGAGCCAAGCTTCTGGAGAAAGAAATTCAAAATGGGCTCAACGATAATTTTGAAGCTTTTGGGTTTATGAAAGCAGAAAGAAAAAGATCGAAGAAAGACAAAGACTGGGTTACGGGAAAAGGGAAAATTGTATTAAGTGTGAAGCCCCCAAAGACTGTCCAAAGGGTAAGATTGGCAGATCCCTCCCCTTCTCGTCTTCAAGGGTTTGAGAAATGGTTCTACGACAATCAGAAGGGGGAGGCTGTTATTAGAGTGAAGGGTGGCGTCGAATATCGAATCTTTGACCCTATGGAACTTTTTGGATTCTAAGATGAAGATATGCTCATTCTATGTGAGAATCATATTAAAGCAGGAGCAAGAGAAGAGACAAGGAAGGAGGCTAGTTTGTTTATGATTGTTGCAAACAAAGTCAGAGGAGTGAGGGCTGAGGTGAAGGAGCTAGCTACAAGGATTAGAGTTGAAGATGATTTAAACATGGATATCCAGGATCTGACAAAACAATTTGCAGAAGCTAGTGCTCATCCAGATGGAGCTAACAGAGCAGAGGTGACCAAGGGAAATCAAGTGCTCAAGTTCAAGATAAGAAATCTGCAGGAGCTGAACCAGAAACATCAGGTGCAGTACGGGAGATGCTGGAGCTGACTAGAGATATCAAGACAAGCAGAATGGGTGAGTGCAGGATCGGATTTCGGGTGGTTTCTCTCTCAACTCACTCGTGAATCAACACTCGGCAAGCAGTCTTTAGGAAGAGTTGATCACAATATAACAAGTAACAAGCAGTAAGAAAATTAACACAGCAAGTAATTTTCAAGGTACTTTTATATATTGCTTCTCAACTCAAAGGATTACAAGACACTTGGACTCAAATCACTTTTCTAAAGAGTTACAGGGAGAAGATATATATAATACTACCTACAGCCGGGAATACTTTGATTCCAGCTGGACACCTCTAACCTTACATCTATACTACAAGACTCTAGGTGAGGTCTTTCAGACATTTTGCCTGAGAGTTGGTAGTCAGGACATGTCCCTGACTTACCTTGTCACCAACTAAAGTTGGTAACATGTACTATCATAAAAAGGTGAACAGTAGAATAAAGTATGGTCAACAATATGGCTCTTTAGGAAGATGCCATGCTGTATCAGAGGTCTGCAGCGAACTGTCAGGGACCATACTTTTATCTGCTGGACATAGCAATGTCTTCCGAAGGATAAAGTGCTTCGGAAGAACGACTTCTTCCGAGGGCACTTATACTTCGGAAGACTGCTTCTTCCGAAGCTTGGAATCTTCTTTGTCTTCGGAAGCGGACTTTGTCTTCAGCTCTTTCATCAGACTTTATCTTTGGAAGCTTTCAGACTTTGTCTTCAGCTCTTCATCAGACTTTGTCTTCGAAGCTGTTTTCAGCTGTTGTTCCTTAGACTCTCGGAAGATCTCTTGCTTGACTTCGGAAGCCCTTTGATGTAGTACCAAAAGTGACTATGAAGTGAATTTGGTTGCACCAGCCTTATCATGATCCAACAAACTCCCCCTAGGCTGATGCTACCAAAACTTCACTTCTCTCTTCTTCTCAAAGTTCTCAGCACCAAGGAAAGCAGGTGTTTATCAGTGTCTTCATTCTTTCCTGCTGTGATGCTGAGAATCTTGTACAAATCTTTGGTGGACAGAACCTCTACTCTGTCACCTTGGATTATGTGTACCCTCTGTTGTGGCCCTCTGAAAAGAGTTAGTTGATGGGAAGTATAGTCATATTCCCATCGAACTATTGGTTCCAATTCAGGACCTTCCACCATCTGTAGAAAGGCTGTGCCTTTGGTGGTTGATCTTTCCTTGTCTTCCACTCTTTTCAGCTTCAACTCTTCTTCAATCTTGGCTCTTCTACTTCGTTCAGCCAAGTGGAGACCGCTGATGTGATTTCTGATGTGTGCAGCAGTCTCAGAGTTGGAGGGATTGGAGAATGGCTTCTCTGCAAGCTCAGCAAGATCAAATCTGCTGAGATGCAGTAGAGAAGTGGCATTGAGCCTGTTGGTTCACCATTCTCCCTTTCCACAACAAAGTTGTGAGAAGGTTCATCGAACCTCCACTGGATTATTGCATTTCTAGGTCCAGGAGATTGACCAGAAATCCTGTCCTCTTTCCTGGTATCCAGCAGAGTCACCAGTCTTCTTCTTAGTCTCTTCTCCTCAGCATTGAGGGTATCGGAGTTGAGACCAAGAAGTCTTGCAGCCTGGCCCAAGGTTTCTCTAGGCAATTCAAAAAATTTGCCTAGGGTGAGGGAGCTTGAAGAGTTATCAACATAGATGATGTTGATAAGCTCTCCCTCACAGGAGATGCTGCTCAAAGTAGTACAGTTAATGAGCCTTGTCTTCAACTCCTTTATCTCTTCAAGGAGAGATGTTTAGGAGGCTGAGGGGATGATTTTGGTTGTTGTTGGGTAGGCTTAGGTTTAGTGGTTTTGGGTTGAGTCTTGGGTTTTAGGATGGGTAGTTTGGGTGGTTGAGGTGATGTGGTAGGTTTGGTTAGAGTTGTGGGTTGAGGGGTGAAGGTTTCATCAGTGGGTTCAGGTTTGATGGGAAAAGGGGTTGGTTCTGGTGTGGGTTGTGGCTGTGGTTGAGTGGCTGGGGTGAAAACCATTCCCTTCATTCTCCTGTACATCTCCTTCCTTTTCCCCAAACGGATGTCAGCTTTGATTTCACTGACTATCCGCTGGAGTGTCCTTTCGGACATAGGTCCCACCTGCCTACCAGAGAAGCCGTGAGCCCGGAGGTAGTCCTTCATCCAGGCTTTGTCAGTTGACTTCTTGGCAGCAGTGACCTCCTTCTCTTCCTCCCTCTTCCTCTTCACCTTCAGCTTCTCCCTAGCAGCCTTCTTCCTTCCTTCTCCATTTGATCCTGCTCTTTGTTGTGGAGCAGCAGGATCATGTCATTGTTATGTGGAGACAGTTCAGGAAGACTGAAGCCTCTTGAGAGTAGGAATTTGATCCTTTCCTCTCTCAGCTTCAGGGCTGCCTCCCTCTGTTCTTCCTCTGCCTTCTCCAAGGCCAACCTGGCTTCCCTTTCTTGTTGTAGCCTGGTTGACCTCTCCAAAGTCACCAACTCCTCTAGTGGTAGCAGGAGTATTTCCTCATTGACAGCTCCAAGACTGATGAGCTGGTCAATGAGTGCTGTTCTTCTCTTCAGGTTGATTTCTTCCTGATTGGCTGCAGCTGCCTTAGAGCTGGCAGCTAGCACCTTTTCAGTTGGAAACCTCCCTTTCTTTTTAGCCTTCTCAATCCTTTCTCCTCCTGAAGCTCTTCCGCAGTCAGTTTTCTTTTGCCTTTGTCTTTGATGGTGCTTGACTGTGGTGGTTCTTGAATGGAGGGTTGTGATTGAGATAGAAGTTCAGCTGGTGCTTGGATTGGAGGAGTTTCAGAAGTGTCCTCCCTGCCCACCTCGGATGCTATGTCAGCAATGACATCTGTGATGGTCAGTTCCTCGGACATCTGAAACAAGCCTTCCGCAGCTTCTATTTCGGCTTCGGAAGATTTTTCTTGTTCTTCCGAGGCTTTCATATAGGCTTCGGAAGCTTCAGCTTGAGCTTCGGAAGATGAGACTGCTGCAAATTCTGTCCCATCTGTTTCAGTTGCTGGGCCATCAGTCCCCATTTCCCCTTCGAAGCTAATCTCAGGTTCCATGAAGACCTTAGGTTGACCAACTTCTTCCACAGTGGTAGAAGGTGCAGTCAGTCTTTGAAGCTCCTCAGCCCCAAAGTATGCATGTGTGGTGTCGGGGCTGGGCTGTTCTAGGGATGATCTCAATACAAACTGTGTGAACAGTCTGTAGAGATCTTGAAGCATCCTTGAGTCAATCTCCAGAAAGGATTGAGATGACTCAGGTAGTGTAATGATTTGTTGGGTGGAAATGATTGGGTCTGTGGTTCCATAGTGTTTGTCTCTGAACTTTCTCCCCCTTTTTGGTAGCATCATGTTGAGAGCTAGATGAGCTAGAGGAAGAAGTCATTGAGACCTGAATTGGTACATACCTAACAGACCTCTCCGTCTGTTTCTCAGCTAGTTTAGCCTTGAGAGAGTTAATCTCAAGTTGCTGAGTGGCAGTCCTTGATTCTAAGATCTTCACCTGTGATTCCAGGTTGGAGACCTTAGAAAGCAAGTACTGAAGTGTTAGTTGCATACTTCCCTCATCTTCATAGAAGAATCACGGGGAGATGAGATAACATACCTAGTATGCTCACTCTCACCACCAGATGTGGTTTCTTGGCACCCTGGTTTCCTTTGCTCAGAGTCATCCTTTTCAAAGATGTCAATGGGCAAAGTTGCCGTAGACTTAGTCCTAATTATGTTACCACTGTCCTGAGAGCTCAATGAGAGACTCTGAGTAGTGGCAGCTGAGTCTACATGAGTCCCCTCCACATCAGTGGGACTCACCTCAGTAGCAGGCTTCTGATGGGGGCTAGAGACAAGGGATCCCTCCTGGCTCTGTTGATCTTTCAGAGGGTGTTGTAGATCAACTTCATGGCCATGGAGAGATGTAATCTCTTCATCAGTACGGAGTAAAAGGTCAGTGAAAGAGAGGGTGGTTAATCCTACTGACCCGGGACCTTGATCAATGTCTACAGGCATTGAGCCTATGGTGGGGCTGTCCCTAGAAAGCTGCACAGGGGAGTGTAGAGACTCACCCTGTGGGCTAAAGGCTTGGGGTTCGGGCTCAGGGGTTTGAGACTGAGGAGGCTCAAAACCCACATTGAGGTCAAATGTGAAGGATGGTGTGACCTCGGACTGAGTGGGAGCCCATGATTCCACTCTAGTCCTTTCGGTGTGAACAGGAGGAGCTTGTTCAATCAGAGTAGATTGAACAAGGGTTCGTTTGGAGCGTCTCTGATATGTAGATTTGATGGGTAAAGAAGGCTTTGGTATTGTGGTGGATGTTGCTGGGTGGGTTCATCACCTGTGGGGATAACAGGGATGTCACCAGGAGCTATGCGCTCAGTCATCGCTGGAGGTAATGGAGTGTACCGTCCAGTGAAGTTGGTGGACATCTTCTTCAGGATTTTGAAGATGGTAGGCCTCATATGTGGAACAGGAAGAGCAGCTGCGCAGACAAGCTTGCTTGGTTCCATCTCACAGTTGATTATATGTTGAAGAAATCGGGGATACATGAAGAATGTATCTCTGCTCAGATTGGCGATTAGGTATTCAACACAAATCGTGAGTAGTTGAATCTGAGGCCTCTCACCAACCCATGAACTAGGCATCCTTGTTCATATGGGATTTGATCCCAACCCCCTGATTTGTTGGAGAGGCAGTGCAAAACAATGTGCAGCAGGAACTTCCAGTGGTAAGAGAAGTTGAACTTGTATACCGTAGATCTGCTGACATCGCCTCCATATCCCATGAGGATATAGGTGCCTTCCAAGTCTTCTTGGGGAACTCAGTAGGAGCCCCATCATCGTGAAGCTCAAGATGCTCCCTGATGATCTGTTCATTGATGACCAACTCTTGGCCACAAACTCGGGTTCTCAGGACTCGAACCCCATTCAGTACTGCAGTTTCACCATTGCTCCAAAATTCTGACATATGGTTGGAGTATACGGTGGGGTTAACTGTTAGTGCAGTGAGATAGGTGGATTCGGTGAGAAAGGTGATGATTTGGGTAAAGTCGGCATCCCTTGACGAATCAAGTAACGCGACTTGGTTGTGCTGAGGGTTTAGCGCCATTGAAGAAAGGTAAGCTTGAAATTTGGATGAATTTGAGGGTTTTACAGTGAAGGGAACAGTTAGGGCTGTAAAGTGGTAAAAGAAGATGAAATTGATAGTCAAGATTATTTAGAATGGGTGAATAGTAGTATGGTGGTGGTAATAGGGTAACTGTTTTGGGGTTACTGTGGGTGGTATGGTGGTTTACGGCGGAGAAATGATGATGGCGGCAAGGATAATTTTAAATAATCTGACATTATCAACAAAATCTTTACTTTTTACAGAGTGGGGCCCAAAAGATATCCGTTACATATAAAAACCTTTACTTCCGAGGGTAAAACATTTCCGAAGGTAACTTTCTTCTGAGGGCAATTTCTCTTCCGAAGCATGACAGTGCTTCCGAAGGTAAAATTGTCCTTTGAAGGCACTTTATCTTCCAAAGCAAGGCATTGCTTCCTAAGGTAAAGTTGTCTTTCCGAATGGAGAGTTGTATAAGTTTTGGAAGTAGATCTGATATAAAATCAATCGCTTCTTCCGAGACCACAAACTCTTCCGAGAAGAAAATTTCCATTGAGGAATTTAGCTTCGGAAGATATTCAAGAATATCTTCCGAGAGTTAGTTCCTCTTCGGAAGGAATTTACACTTGGAATGGTTTAAAGATCTTTTGTAACAGGGCTTAAATTGTATTGACACAAGACATTACACTTTTAAAAAGGTCTTCAAAAGAGGTAGTTATTCAATGTTTATCATCCCAATTGCTGATATGAGATACTTAAATCTTTGTTCATCAAATGCCTTTGTGAACAATCAGCATATTGTTCATTTGAGTCAACTTTGATTAACTTTATCAGTTGTTTTTCATGAATATCTCTAATGAAATGATACCTGATATCAATGTGTTTTGTCTTGGAGTGCTTCACAGGATTCTCAGTAATGGAGATAGCACTGTTGTTGTCAATATGGATAGGAGTAGTCATGAAGTTGAACCCATAGTCTAACATCTGATTTTGAATCCATAGCAGTTGAGCACAGCAGCTAGCAGCAGCAATGTATTCAGCTTCAGCAGTTGATGTAGAGACACAGGATGTTTCTTGCATTGCCATGAGATAATCCTTCCACCAAGAAATTGACATCCTCCTGATGTTGATTTCTTGTCAATGTTGCAGCCACCATAGTCACTGTCAGAGTATCCATAGAGATTGAAATCACTATTCTTGGATACCAGAGACCTAGTTTAGGTGCTCCTTTGAGGTATCTGAGGATTCTCTTTGCAGCAACTAGGTGAGACACCTTTGGAGCAGCCTGATATCTTGCACAAATGCATGTGGCAAACATGATATCTGGTCTACTTGCAGTAAGATAATCAGAGAACCAATAATTGCTCTATACTGATGTTGATCAGTATCCTCCCCTCAAGGTCAGGGCAAAGATTATGGTTTCTGGGTATGGGTGTCTTGGCTGGTTTACAGTCCTTCATTTCAAATCTTCTAAGATGTCTGAGACATACTTAGATTGACTTATGAAGAACCCTTCCTTCATCTGTTTCACCTGGATCCCTAAGAAAAAAGTCCATTTTTCCCATGGAACTCATCTCAAACTTCTGCTTCATAATGCTTTCAAAGTCTTTGCACATTTGGTCGTTTGAAGAACCAAATATGATGTCATCAACATAGACTTGTACAAGCAAAATGTCTTCTCCACTCTTTCTGATGAAAAGAGTCTTGTCAATGGTACCTCTAGTGTATCCATTCTTCAGGAGAAACTGAGACAAGGTCTCATACCACAGCCTAGGTGCTGGTGCAGCCCATATAGGCTTTATCCAGCTTGCACACATAGTTGGGGTGCTGTGGGTCTTCAAATCCTGGAGGTTGACACACATAGATTTCCCTATCTATATCCCCATATAGAAAAGCACACTTGACATCAAGTTGGTAGACTGTGAAGTTCTTGGATGCAGCATAAGCAAGGAAGATCCTAACTGCCTCAAGTCTTGCAACAGGTGCAAAGACATCAGTATAATCGATTCCTTCCTCCTGGTGTATCCTTGAACTACTAGTCTTGCCTTGTTCTTGATAATCAAGCCTCTATCATCTTTCTTGTTCCTGAATACCCATTTAGTGCCTATGGGTACTTGACCAGATGGTAGTGGGCATAGATTCCAGACCTTTTGTCTTTTGAATTGAAGCAGCTCCTCCTGCATCGATTCAACCCAACTACTATCTTTTAAGGCATCTTCTACCTTCTTTGGTTCCATCTGAGACAAGAAGCATGAGTACAAGCAGACATTCCCATGATGAGTCTGTCTTCTTGTTCTCACACCCTCAGAGACATCCCCTATGATGTTCTCAGTTGGATGAGTGTTGTGAATCCTAAGACGAGGAATCACTCCAGTTGCAGAGATAAGTCTAGGTTAGACATATTCTGATCAGGAACTGGATCACTCTGTCCAACTGCTGTTTCAGAGTCATTCAATGAGGACTGATTGAATGATTGAGAAACATCATCAATGGTTGGTTGTAAGTAGTATTAACAGTTGCCTGTTCCTTCAGAATACCACTTCCCTCAACCTGGTGTTGTAGTGGATCACCTGAGGAACTTTGAGGTTGATCAAGTGATTCACTTGTTGAAGCTTCACTATTTCTGGAGATAGTTACACTGTCAGCTCTGTGAATAGTTGAAGCTTGTTGCCCTTCAGCTCTTGGAGAATTGGAATAGGTCTGGGAAGCTCATATAGTTGACCTGACCTGTATCAGCATCAGCATCACTTTGAGCACCTGTTCCAGCTGAAACATTCTCACAAGATGGTTAGAATAGTTTGGAAACAATTCTAAATCAAAAATATACTCAGGTCCATTCCCCCTAACACAAGGAGTGTGCTCATTAACAACTATGTTGGATGACTCCTCAAATTGTTGATTCTTAATATTGTATACTCTATAAGCTTTAGAGCTAGAAGAGTATCCAATAAAGATAGCATCATCCGACTTCTCAGCAAACTTTGCCAAGTTGTCCTTTGTGTTAAGTATGGTACACCTGCAGCCAAAGGACCTTAGAAAGCCAATGAACGGTGGCCTCTTGTTCCATAACTCATAAGGGGTTTTTCCATGGGGCTTAACTACAAGAACCCTGTTCTGCACATAGCATGCAGTGCTGACTGCCTCTGCCCAGAATGTTAGAGGCAGCTTTGAGTCAGCTAACATGGTCCGAGCAGCCTCAATAAGTGTCCTGTTCCTCCTCTCAGCAACACCATTTTGTTGAGGAGTTCTGGGAGCACTATATTGTCTGGCAATCCCTTTTGAGTCACAGAATGAGTCAAGAACGAAGTTCTTAAACTCAGTCCCTTGATCACTTCTAATAATCTTAACCTTGTGATCAATTTGATTTTCTATTTTAAGAATAAAAGATTTTAAAGTTTCAGCAGTTTCATCTTTACTTCTTAAAAAGAATACCCATGTAAATCTTGTAAAATCATCAACGATCACAAGGCAGTATGATTTCCTTCCAATGCTCATTATACTTGTGGGACCAAAAAGATCCATGTGCAATAAGTGGAGTAGTGATAGAGTTAACACATTTGGATTTATGAGATGATCTGTGTTGTTTCCCTTTCAGGCATGCAACACAGTTATCTTTGCAGAAAAATTCCTTTTTAGGCAAACCATGTACCAAGTTATTTTTAGACAATTTATTCATTGTTTTAAAATTCACATGACACATGCGTTTATGCCATAGTGTTGACTCATCACTATCAGCTTTGGAAAGAAAGCATGATACTTCACCCATAGGAGAAGCCTTGTTCATATCTAGCTTGTACATATCCCCTTTCCTGGGGAGATCTGAGAAGCACCAATTCCGGAGGAATTGTCATCCCTGGTCTGAGGATAATGCACTCATGTTCTGTGAAAAGCATTGATGCTTCTGGTCACAGAATTGAGAAACACTTAACAGATTGTGTTCAAGCTGTTTGACAAAGTGAACTTTGTCAATGTTTATTCTGCCATTGGATATACTTCCTCTGCCCAAAATATATCCTCCGGCCTCACCTCCAAATTGGACAGGCCCTCCATCAAAGTTCTGGAATTGTTGAAGGAGAGATCGTTCCCTGTCATGTGCCTGGAGCATCCACTATCTACAATCCAGATTGTTGTTTTGTCAAATGGATGTCCCTGCACATAAGATGAGATGGTTAGTTTGTTTGGAAGCCCAATCCTTGCAGGTCTTGGGCTCTTCCAAAGATAGTGACATAATTGAACCGAAAGATATGCAATGGGGTTCAATAGAGGTCATTGTTGAAGAAGAGGTTTGGGCTGCAGCATCTTCCTTGATCTTCCAATCCATCCTTTGGTTGATCTTTGAAGATGAGCTTGTTGAAGCTTTTGCAGCTTGTCTTCTTCCGAAGCTTCTCTCTTTTCGGAAGAAGATTTCACCACCTTTTCTTCCGAAGTAGTCTTCTTCTGAGATGGTTTCAAGGGCTCTTCTTGTTCTTCCGAACCTTAGAAGGTTTGGTTCCGAACCACTTTCCCTTCGGAAGAAGCAGTTTCTTCCCGAAAGCAACTTGGCTTCCGAGACCAACTTTCCCTTTTTCATCATTTGGACCTTTTGAAGTGGTCCAACTGAGAAGCCTTCTCTGACTACTTCTTTTCTAACATTATTTGCATAATGTGTGCTTGCTGGATTATAGTAACAATCTTTAGCCATGTGGTTGTGCAGACCACACATTATGCATGCAATGTTAGTCTTCTGGGAACTTGCAGGTTGCTGTTTCTTGGGTTTCTTCTCTTCATCAGCAACTTTCCCTTTTAACTTCTGATTCTTCAGTAGGACAGGAGTGCTGGTACTACACTCCTTCCTGAATCAGGAGTACCTGCCACTTGAAATCCGGCAGAAATGAAGACACCCTTTTGCTTAGGGTCAAACTTAAGCTTGGACTCTGCAACCTTCTTAGCAGTCCTTCTAGCAGCTTTAGCTCTGCTTCTTCTTGCCTGGTGGTCAGGATTTGGTCATCACAGGTGGAGATGGGTGTATCCTCTGTTTCTCCCCTGTGGAGGCCACTATTTTTTACTTCATCCTCTAGTTCCAATGGAGAAGGGTCAGCAGTTGGAACCTCTTGCTCTTCAGTACCACATCTAGGTAGTCTAATAGACTCATAAGAGTGTGGTGGAGCTATTCACTGGTTCCCAACCCTTCTTTGTTTTGATAAAACATTTTGGAATGGGAGGTTGATGCAAGAATAGTTTGGAAGCTTTGCTCAGCAATAGCTTGCTTCCTGGCCTGAGCCTCAGCTGTGACTAACTGGGCTTGAACTTCAGAAAGTTTGGAGATCAGATCTTTGATTTGAGTCTTGTAGTTAGTCTTTTCATGTTTCAAAAGAGACACAGTTTTCTCTAACTCATCAATTTTCCTTTGATAGTCAGATTCAGCTCTTTTAAAGTCAGATTTTAGCACATTTAAAGACTCAACCTCAGATCTGATTTCCGAAATGTAATCCTTATACAGTTTAACTTTAGCAATACAGGCAGCAGTACAAAGATGTTCATATACCTGATCATCATCTGTTCCGGCCATGAGTGCTTGAGCGGGAGTCACATCCTGTACCATGAAGCTCCAGTCAACTTCCTGAGCAACAGCAGCTGTTTCAGTTGACTTTTCTTCATGCTTGGGGGCAGTGGGATGTGTGGAGGCCTGTGGGGTTCCCGGGTTGTTTCTTGGGAGCCTTGCATTCCCTAGCAAAGTGACCAAGTTGGTTGCAGTTGTAGCACCTTGCTTTGCTCTTATCAAACCCAAACTTGCTGTTGACTGGGTTTTGAGGGAATTGCCTTCCAGTTCTCTTGAAGAACTTCTTCGCTCTGTAAGTTAAAAGAGCCATCTGCTGGACAATGTCCATGTACTCCACATCATCTGGATTGAAGCACTCAAGATCATCAAAGCAATATTGAAAATCACCAGAGTGTCCACTTCCAGAGACAAAGGCACAACTATCCTGAAAGGAATTGTGTTGAACCTTTTGAGACTTTGGAGTCTCAGGTAGAGTGATGAAGGGTCCAGTATGTGAGTTGTCAGGGTAGCATAGCAACTGATGTTGTGGTTCCATGCTTTCCCTTTCAACCACATGAAGGGCCAAACTCTGTTGGTTATTGGAGTGGTCAGAGGAGTTCTGCATGTTCATCTCCATATGAAATGCACTTAGGATACCATACAACTCTGTGAGAGAAAGAGTCTTAAGGTCCGAAGTTCTCTTGATGACAACACAGTAGTGAGTCCATAACTTAGGAAGAGAAGACATGAACTTCCTAACTATGTCTCTGTTCTCAAGAGCTACTCCATTATCCGCCAGAGTATCTACTAGCTCAACATACCTAAAGTATTGTTGAGTCAAGGTCTCACCAGCCTTGAAAGTAAAGTTCTCAAACTGCTGCTTCAAGAGATCTTTCTTGTCTCTTGAGTTTCCTTGGATCCCTCATACATCAGCTTCAAAGCTTCCCATAAATCTTTAGCTGTCTTGCACTTCTTGAAGCGTCTGTAGACGGAGTTGGGGAGAGCAGTTTGGAGACAAGTCATAGCCCTTTGATCTAGCTCTATTCTCTTCCTATCTTCCTCTGAGTAATCATCAACATCTTTTGGAATGATGCGATTGCCAGTGGCAGATGTAGTGCTTGGTATGAAAGGACCATTGACAATGGAGTCCCACATCCTTGAATCTTGACACTTGATGAAGCCTTCCATCCTGATACACCATGTGTCAAAGTCTTCAGGGGTGATCATGGGGGACTTGGTCAAGGTACCAGTTTCCATATCAGCCTTGGAGAGAGCAGCCATTTGAGTGAGTGGATTGTGGTGAGGAGTGAAAAACAGGTTGATTAGGATGGTAAGATCTCACAATCAAGAGCCTGGAGCTCTGATACCAATTGCAGGATCGGATTTCGGGTGGTTTCTCTCTCAACTCACTCGTGAATCAACACTCGGCAAGCAGTCTTTAGGAAGAGTTGATCACAATATAACAAGTAACAAGCAGTAAGAAAATTAACACAGCAAGTAATTTTCAAGGTACTTTTATATATTGCTTCTCAACTCAAAGGATTACAAGACACTTGGACTCAAATCACTTTTCTAAAGAGTTACAGGAGAAGATATATATAATACTACCTACAGCCGGGAATACTTTGATTCCAGCTGGACACCTCTACCTTACATCTATACTACAAGACTCTAGGTGAGGTCTTTCAGACATTTTGCCTGAGAGTTGGTAGTCAGGACATGTCCCTGACTTACCTTGTCACCAACTAAAGTTGGTAACATGTACTATCATAAAAAGGTGAACAGTAGAATAAAGTATGGTCAACAATATGGCTCTTTAGGAAGATGCCATGCTGTATCAGAGGTCTGCAGCGAACTGTCAGGGACCATACTTTTATCTGCTAGACATAGCAATGTCTTCCGAAGGATAAAGTGCTTCGGAAGAACGACTTCTTCCGAGGGCACTTATACTTCGGAAGACTGCTTCTTCCGAAGCTTGGAATCTTTTTGTCTTCTCGGAAGCGGACTTTGTCTTCAGCTCTTTCATCAGACTTTATCTTCGGAAGCTTTCAGACTTTGTCTTCAGCTCTTCATCAGACTTTGTCTTCGGAAGCTGTTTTCAGCTGTTGTTCCTTAGACTCTCGGAAGATCTCTTGCTTGACTTCGGAAGCCCTTTGATGTAGTACCAAAGTGACTATGAAGTGAATTTGGTTGCACCAGCCTTATCATGATCCAACAGTGAGATCCAACCTAGGGGGAGTATTGAAGATCAAGATAGGTTGACTCACCATTAGATTAGTGTTTGTTTATCTTTCTTTGTAATAGGATCTATGTTAGTTTTCTTTGTATGTTTGCTTAGTTTAAATTTATATATTTTGCTGTCTAGCGAAACTGTGAGCGAAACTATAGTTTCGCTCACAGTCATCTAGATGTTCTCCCAGCGAAAGTGTTAGTTTCTGCCGGGTGAAATTACAATTTCGCCACCAGCGAAACTATATGTGAAACTATGACAACTATATATAGATTTATTTTTGCTAATTGTTAGCTATCCTTGCAAAAACCCTAATCGTGTATTACTGTTGCAAGATGCTATTGTAAGCTTGTTCTTCCTGAATACATTGAGCTTGTTTCATTTCATTCAATATTGTTCATCATTAAAACCTTATTTGAAAGCTTTTTGGTGTTATTTTGATCTTCATCTCTTAGTGTTTGTTGTGTGTGTTTGGTATTGAACGATTCAAGCATTCTTCTGCACTGAAACCGATCAATGGACCAACAGGTTGCTAATTACATTATTAATTATTAAAGCAAGGTTTAACTAGTGGTTTAGGTTATAAATCGGGTTGTTACCTTCCTAATGATCCGAGATTACATAATGGTTGTGTTTGTTTTGATGTTTAGATGGTTAAGAGGTGATTTGTTTTTGTTATGTTTCAATGGTTTGATGATATTTGATTCAACTTAGTTCATATGTATATGTGTGTCATGATTTTTAGATACATACATACATACATACATATATATATATATATATATATATATATATATATATATATATATATATATATATATACACGTAAAAATGCATGCATGCACACTATACACATATATATTAACATACTAAACTTATATACACATATATATTAACATACTAAACTTATATACACATAAAATTTATCATGAAAGTTACTTTATCAATGTGGAAATGTTCATACGAAATGATTCATAATATATATGGTAATGATCTATTTATATATATACATGCGTGCACACGTAAATAATACATATATGCATAGCATACATACATATAATTTACTAGGGGTGTTCAAAAATATCCGAATCCAAAACCGAATCCGAAATATCTGAAAATCTGAAATTCGGATATCCGAAATTTCGGATATCCGAAAATTCGGATATCCGAACTTCGGATATCTGAAATTTCGGATTCGGATTCGGATAGTGATTTTCAGAGTTTTCAGATATTTTGGATATCCGAAATATCCAAATATTTTTATAAAAATTTAAAAATATTAAATATTAATTTATATTTCGGATTTTTAGATATTTTGGACATTTTAATAAAAAAAACTTCGAATATCCGATAAAAACTTAATAAAAATTATTACGTTTTTATAAAATTTATTAAATAATACAAAATTTCTTTGAATTCGGATATCTGAACGGATATCCGAATCCGAATCCGAAATTTCGGATATCCAAAATTCGGATATCCGAAATTTTGGATTCGGATTCGGATAGTGAAATTCACTATCCGAAAATGAACACCCCTATAATTTACTCATGTATATATGTAAGGGGTAACTAATATATATATTAAGTGATAATGTTAATTATTGTCTAACCTGAAATTTAGGGTTGTCACATTCTTCCCTCGTAAAAAGAATTTCGTCCTGAAATTCCTTTGATAGTCATTTTCTTCTTAGTGAGAGAGTTTGTGTCACGCCTGATCTTTATTCATGAAATAGATAAGGATACTTTTCTTGTTGGTACACATGTCCCTAGTTCTAGTTCTAGTGAGCTTAAATGTAATTGACTTTCATTTAGTTACACATATGTAATGTTTGATCAATGTAATGAAAACTCTTTGATTGATTGTGTATTGGTTACTTAATGTTTTATATATTTATGTCATTGTATGTTACACACTTATACGTCCAAGTTCATAGATCGTTTCTGATCATTCCTAGTCTATTCTAAACGTATTCTAATCGTTAGTTTGATCGGATTAACGATTTCCCTGATTGGATCGCCAATCAAATAGAATTCCAGGCTATTTGATTCGGTTACACGTTGAATCAGTTAGTACTCCATAAGTGTCACACCCCAACCTTGACGGCGGAAACGTCGAGGTGTGAGAGTTAAGATCGTTCACAGCCACATAACGCTATTATTAAATCCAAATATGTTATTCATAAGTTTCAAAGGTAACATTACAAACATAAGTCTCAAAGAAATTAGAATAAACAAGCATAATAAGAAATATAACAAGCTCATTCATTTATTTAACTAGGTCCATTCCTATGTGTGTACAAGCTTCAAAGTGGCGATCAAACTTGAGTATTTCCTGAAACATGTTAAAAATAAAAGGTCAACAATAATGTTGGTGAGATTTCCATAGTTTTCAATACGTAAGTATATAAAAGATGGCAATTCATGTTGTAAATTAGAGAACAAAGTAACTAGGGATGTAAGACAGAATGCATAATCAAACCTTGACAAAGTTTTACAAGTCTCAAACGTTAAAAGTATATACAATTAGCTAAGTGTACTTGGATTAACCAAGTAGGCTTGTCAGGCCCATAGATCTATGACGTCGCCAAGCTAGCAATAGTTAATGATTGTACATATATTCGACATTACATGGTAGCTACAAGTTCAACTAACCACAAACACAAGTAAATTGCCATAAGTTTACAAGTCTCAAATAAGTTTACAAGTGCAACGATAATAAGTTTAACATGTTTCACCCCAAAGTGTGAAAATAGGAAAAAGGGGTATAGAAATACTCACTTGACGTATATGTGTATAAGATGATAATAAGGATTAAATGATGTTCTAACGAATACTTTTACAAGATACCTAAATGTATTTATTATAAGATTAAAGTTTAATAGTAAAATTAATAATAGACGTGAACTAGGATTTCAATTGGAATTAAGGGTTATGATAAATAAAACCAAATGATGGAATCACTTTTAACTCAATGAAAAAGATATACCATTTAAGTAATTTAATATAAAGAAATGAATTTAAAACATATAAAATGTAAATAAACCTTATAAGTATTTGAAATAATCATGATTTAAACATTAATTAAAGGTAACGTATAAATCAACAATAACTTATTAGTTTAAACCATTATGTAATGTACATTTTATAAGAATAATCCAAAATGACATTTGTAAATAATTTATGAATTTATAAAATATATATTTTTATCATGATTAATCTATAATTTAGGATAATGTGGTGTCAAATAATATTTTAATGATGTTAACTATTATTTAAAGTCAATATAAAAATAGAATAAAATAAAATAAACTAAGTAGAACTTTTGTAAAAATATCTTATATGAATATTAGAGTATTTAAATAAATAAATTTATAGAAAATACTTAGATGATTTTAAGAATAAATAGAGTTTACAAAAAAAATGATTTTTATAATTTAAAGAAAAGGTAAAATAAAGAAAATGAATAAGGTTTTCCAAATTATGGTTTCTATAAATCCAGATTTGGTATAATATTATGAAAATGATTTTTAAATCATTTTTAATAGCATTTTTAAATTTTCCAGGAATTAAAAATAGCAAAAAAAAAAAACAAGTCTTAAAAAAATATGGTAGGGGCTCGGGTTCGAACTCGTGACCCCTTGCTTGTCCCTCTTACGCTTTAACCAGCAGGCTAGGGCACCTGCGCCTGACTTGATCTGGTTCTAATTTGTTTTAACCAACCCGCACCCAAAACCCTCAATTTTCAAAGAACCCTAGAAATGATTTTGATCCAATTGAAGATCAATTCGAATCCGAAGGTGTTAGGATTCATAGGGCTTTTGCTCCCCGTGTAGATACGAGTTTTTAGGTGTATTTAATTACCCGTTTTGATTTGAGATGATGCTAAGAACACACGAAGAACAAGCCGTAGCCGTAGGTGCACAATGGATAAGAAATCTTCAATGATAATCAAATTAAACTTGTGGGTATCTTCGGATTACCATTTAGACTAGAAGCCCCTTATCAATTTCAGTGTAGATGGGTCGGGGTTTGGATTTTGACAAGGTTGCAGGTCGCGATTTAGAGGGAATCGAACGAGGTGCTTGTGTGGTTTTTCAGATGAAATTGAGAACGGTAATAGCTTAAGAACTCATAGATGGTCGTTCAGGTTCGATTGATTGAGTTATTATTGGGTTTAATTGCTTGAACGACTCTATGATTTAAGACGACGGTTACTCGAGTTCAATTGTTCCTTCCACCGGCTTTAACTTCAATTAAAACACATTAAAGGGTTCGAATCATGTTCACTAATCGATTTGAAACGGTTTTGGGCTTCAAAATCGAGTATTATGGGCGATTTGGGGATCGCCGGAGTTTGCCGGAGCTCGACCGGAGCCGCCGACCAGAAATACGGGAGAAGAGGGGGGAATGGTGTGGGTTTTATTTAATTACAATTTGTTCCCTGTGGTTTTTATATTTGTTATTTTATGTAAAAAACCTTTTATTTAAAGTTTTAACTTTGTCATAAAACACCCCCTCAACTTAATTAAACTTTAAGTTCTAATTATTTTTATAATCTATTAATTTTTTTTAACTTTTATAAATTATTATTATTATTATTATTATTTTTATTATCATCATTTAAATAAATTAACTTTTAAATTAACTAAACAAGCATAGCAAGCCCTCAAAGTTCACAAATGGCATAAAAAAGTCCTTACAAAAATTTAACGAGGTTAACTTTTAATTAACGAAAATACGGAAGGTTACAGTCTCCCCAACTTAAAAGAATTTAGTCCCGAAGTTAAGAATGAACTTAAATGAACAAAGAAATTATAATGAAAGATAAGTGTATAACGGACAGTGTTTGACGTACGACTACAAATGAGATGTTTCACTTTATGGAATCTTACAAGTCTCTTGACATAATGCATGTCAATTGGAACTCTCCCAGTGAAATGCGAAAGTTATCATTGAGATTTGGCATATGAAACGTTGGAAAACGATGACGAGTTACCGTGGTATGTTAGACTTATAAGCCACAACTTCTAGAATGTAGTTTCGTGATAAAGTGATGTCTTGAAATCAATAAAAGACCAACAATGATAAGAAAGGTTAACCGTCAGGATTTAAGGATCCCAAACGTCACTATATATAATGAACGATCTTAACGCATATATTGTTAATATGTACTTCTCCTTTGACCAACCATTGGTCCAAGAATAATACGGTATGCGAAGATTTTGGAATGAATTCATGACGATGATTAAAAACATTATTAAAGCAGAAATGAATCGGTTATTCAAAATAACGATCGATATTTTAACGCCATACCACGGTATACGAATATTTAAAGCAGATACAAGTAAATTTCTCGACCCGTTATCTCACATAAATCAAATTGAATTTTAGCCAATCGGCCTATAATGCACCAATTGTCATCATGACATTTAAAATAAGAAGCATTTAATGAATGAAGAGTTAAACAGGAGATTCACGGAAACACGGAGGTTAGGTTTTGTCATATGTAAAGGTAAGACACTTGGACACATGCCAAGTTAGGTCTTTGCTTTTATGCAAAACCCATGACTACAAGTTACGAAGGTTTATGAACCTCCACGTCACAATGTAAGTAATAACGAGTCTCGTTGATCAAAATCAAATAGAGTTTTAAAGATTTCCAAGGTTAAGGATTTAAAAGCGATTCAAGAAATGACGCAAACAATAAGAAAGGTATTTGTAAACATGTTTTGCAAGGTAGCAATCTCTAAGTACAGTTTACATATGCAGTTCAACAAACCATAAGCACAGCTGAGAACATTTGTATGACTAGAAAGACATGAGTATAAGTTGATAATATCTTTAGCAGAAGGATTGTTTAGGAAGGCTACCATCGCGCAATCAGGTTTTTGATGATAACTCAAAATAAAAGTCGATGAATAAAAAATAAATGGTTCCATATAGCTAGATCAAATCAAAACATGAGAATAAAGGGAAAGAAATCGATTTAAGAATTTAAATGCTCCAAGCTTGGAATTGTGACAACCCGAGTTTTTCGGTTAATACTATTTAAACTAACTTTCTCTGCTTATCGCAAATTATCCATTTTATTATTATTTAAGAATAATGGAAATTATTATTATTATTATTATTATTATTATTATTATTATTTTATTATTATTATTATTAGTATTGGTTTGAACCTACCCAACTACAACTTTTAAACAAAAGAAAACACACACAATTCATGTTTCCACTAAACCAACTTTTTAAACAACCACAACTTACAGACATTAATATATATTTCACACACACATGAATGCCAATTATACTCACCCACATATCATACAATATATATAATATGCAACTACAATTGAATATACATTCATAGTTGATGGCTGAAATCATTCAACCAAAACCCACTAACTCCACTATAAACAGCTCCACCAACTCCTCCAATACCAAATAATAATGACGTGAATCCCATTTAAATAACCCTCCCCTATACCCACCGCATCCATTGTTTACAACCCAACCCAAAACTCTTCTTCTTCATTGAACACCCTCAAGAAAAACCCGAGAGACACATCTGTCTTTCTCACCCGGTTATCTTCTCGACGGCAACCTACCACCGTGCGCGAACAACCTCACCCGCAGTGGCGGAACCAGAAAAATTTTCTAATGGGGTCACTAATATATTCGGTGCTCGATGTGACACTCGACTATAGGCTTTTTGGTATGGTACGGGTCGGGTCGGTCACATGTTATATGAATGTGGTTTTAGTACGTAGGATGATTGTGAATGTGACTTTACTGATTATATTAGTGATAATCTATATCTAGATTATATTAGTGAATCTAGATAATTTATAAATTCAAATATTTATATTCCAAATAGTTAGTTTAGTAGATGTCGACATGCTATAAATTACAAAACATTAAAACTATAAAATGTTTTTATAGAAACCGCAAACATAATTTATATAAGTTCATTTTTACTCAGTTCAGCCTTAAAATAACAAATTTATATTATTATCTTAATTAGTTTAATCATGCATTGGTTAAATACTAACTTTGAAATACAAAAGAAATCAGATATTGGATAAATATTATATCAAAATTTATCAAAAGCGTTTAGGATGTAAAAGGCTATAAAAATGCCTAAGATAATTAGACTTTGCAAAAAGAAAGATGAGCCAAGGGCTAAAAGAGATTTAGAACAAAGAAAGAGAGAAGATAGATGGAAAAATAAATAAGGGGCCTTAGATTCGAACTAAGGGTGCTTATTAATGTTTAGTAGTTGTTGTTAAGAATTACCACTGACCAATTGAACAAATGGTTGATTTTTTATGGGGTCAAGTATATATATCTACGAGATCATTCACTATTTCATTGCAAGAACACTATATGAAAAAAAAAACTCATTGGGGTCACGTGACCCCATTCTTGAATACATGTCTCCGCCCCTGCTCACCCGGTTATCCTCTTGATACCCTTCCGACGAGTTCAACCTTGCATCGACCTCTTTTTCTCTCCCTCTCACAGACCGACGAGCCGGTCGCTTCAGCCGACAGCAAGCGACAGCAGCCCCCGACGCCCTTCTTCCTTTCTCGTGACATCTGTGCCTCGGTGGTTTCAAGCCATCCTATCGACCGAGTCCTTTCTCGATAGGTAGCAATCTCGGTCCCTCTCAATCTCTCTTGTTACTTATTTTGTAATCAGGATTTCATGTGGTCATGGGTTTCGATCACGATGAGCGAGTTTTAGGTACGTTGGGTAGGGGTTTGGACAACCTGTTTAAGCAAGGGTTGGTATGTTTAAGTGGATTCATGGTTGTGCTCTCGGTAGACTATAACCGCAAGTGTTAAAGATGGGGGGAAGGGAAACTGACGCTTTGGGCAGCCTTGCTTGGGGTTCGGGGGGGGGGGGGGGGGGCGGGTAGAGTTCTGGTGGTGGGTGTGTTTGCATGTGGTTTTCGGGAATGAGCATTATACGAGGACTGCAGTGTGTGTGCATTTCATATTGTGTGTGGATGATGAATATGTTCATGGATGTATGTATGTATCTATGATTGTGTGTATATCCAAGAGCAAGCTTCTGTTGATTGTGTTTAGGTAAGGATTATGTGAATACACGGAGTATGTGTGTTTTCATATGCATATGTGATGAAATTATAAGGTAAGAAACATGCTGCATGCCCCACTCTTATATATATAATTTTTATGAACATGGTTGACTAACGTTTGTGTGGCATGAATATATATATTAGATGTAGAATAGGTGTTTGGTTGGGTTATGATTGTAAGCTCACATGCATATGTAATTTCAAATATAAAATTTGAGTGTGGGTCTATGAATAAAAAATATATAATATATATACAGTTAGTGGGATTTTATTGTGTTTGTTGATATGGGTCATGCATGTGTGCATTTATATATGTATATGTGTATATGCATGTGGATGTATGGATTACAGGGATCAATGAATGCATTGTCTTACAAATGATTAAGGTTATTTTTTTGATAACGTAATTTATTGATGACATATCGTACTAAATAAAAACAAGTTTTATAAAATGTGTTTTCACGTGATTTAAAGAAATGAAATCTTTTTTAAAAATGCCAAATGTCAAAACACCAATAAATGATTTGTAGTAATATAAAGTCTGCATGAGATTCGGGGTTGCGCGTCAAGTCGTCGAGAGTGCAAAACCTATTTAATTTATTTATTGCTTAGTACGTAGTTAATAATTAGAGATATGCATTAATTCAGGTTTCGCAGAATCATAACTGCTTGCGTGTGCTGTTAATTGCTAATTTCGTTTTAAGGTGAGTTTACAGCACCACTTTTACTTTATACTCTTTTTAGGGGAGAGAAACATGCTGCTTTCATAAACGTTACATTACATTGGGTTTTGTAATACCGTATATACATGATACTATGGTGTTATACTTTGCCCTTCGGACCGTTAATATGCAAATAGCGAGGTGATTGTTAGTAGATCTACTGGGATTGACATACCCCGCCCGGGCTAGTCACGCTAGCTGGTCAAACGGGTGAACGGTTATCCTGTTTTACAGTTTGTGGTGGGGAATATGTAGGATTATATGTGCCCAAGACACTTAGAATATTGATGGGTTAGTACGTTATTCCAAGTCGGGTTATACCCAATAACAAGCTTAGCAAACAGCAATTAATATTTAATTGATGATATGATCATGCAATTAAATATTTACACCAATTTAGAAAATGGGTTTTCTAAATAAGTTGCATATGAGATGGAATAATTAATTAGGATATTTTGTTCAATAATATTATTTGAAGTGTTATTTAAATTAGTTGTATAACACCAAATAATAATGAGAGTATACTACTTATACAATTAAATGGTTAATTGCATAAAATAGTTACAAGACTAGACAATATATTGTGTGTTAATGTTTGATATTTTTAAAAGAAAAACCTTTTCTTTTATAACATGAAAACTGTCCACCATGTAGGATGCATGTGTATGTGTAGTGCTTTGTTTTGATTCTCTTGATAAGAGAACACACATGCAATTGTCTTCCACTAGCTCATTCCACTAACTTGTTTTTGGAAAGAAAACACATGCACATGTCTAGCTCCACTACTAATCAAAGTGACTCTTATTCTCATTCATCCACACATGCAACACAACATTAAACTCTGTTCCTCTCTCTCTATTTACGGATTTCAGCACAACACAGGAGGGTTTTGAGCTGGGTTTTTGAAGTTGTTTTTGGTGTTTTCTACCTAGCAAGAAGAGGTGTTTGCAATTAGCTTGGGGTATACAAGCTTGAGGGTTCCTTCCTTGGAGCCTTGGCGAGTTCTTGAGCATCTAACAACCCTTTCTGTCAAGTTTTGCTGCTGCAGAAAGGTATTAATCACAGCTCTATGTAGCTGTGATTTTATGTAGTTTTACATATGTCATAGCTTGCTAATTCACATAAATGATCCTTTGTTCCTTGGGTTTGTTTTATACATTAATATGGTCATCTAATGAACATATTTCAGCTTATAAACAAAGTTATATGCTATACTTCCGTTGCATTTTCAGAAAGTTAAATGGTTAAACTATGATTTTATGTTCTAACAAACCCTACAATGGCATCAAGAGTCGGTTATGTGGATAGCTTGCTGTTTTTTGTGTCCTTTAAAATTTGTTTTAAAGGATGATTATCAACAAATTATAGGCTGATTTTGATGAGTAATAAACCCCATGTCTTTCAAAGTTATATCTTCATGCTTATGATTAAACTTTAAAGATAGGAATGTGAATTGGTTGATATATTTAGATGTTGTTTGTTTGGACAAACAACCTAATTTTGTTTATGTTGGCTAAAAATTTAGGTTTGATGGGGTTATTTTGTTTATTGAATAATGTTTATGATTGTTCATATGATAGTGCATAACCAGCCTTTGGCCTTATGTTATTTGGATGATTGGAATGGTTTTTTAATTCATTCAATTGGGTTGTAATATTTATGTTTATTATTTGGGTGTAATTATTTATTCATTTGGTTATGTAATAAATAGATTAGGTGCATTTCTTTTATTAGAAAATGTATTAGGATATAATTTTTGTAATGGAAGATACACAAGATGAAGACCCAAAAATGGACATCAAAGACATGGACCTTGAAGTATTTGGATATGGATTCAAGTGGGAGTCCATGGACACATATAATGTGTCATTACAAACCCTTAGGAAAGACCTTATGACAACACTTGTGATGGCAAACAAGTGTTGTCACTTAGTAGCTATGGTTATGCACTCATGTTTATATTTTATGCTTGTTTGAATGTTTGTTTTTGATTGTTTGGTTGATATTTGGACATATATTACAAACTCATTAACAAACTTAACAAGCTGAAAATTGATGGTTCTTAATCATTAAAAGTTAATAAAAGTTTATTAAAGGATTTAGTGATTTTAATAAAATGGTTTTATTAAAAGAACCATAAGATATCTTGTATTTGAAAGCATGCAAATACAAGCACATAGAGTTTTAAACTAGAATTATGAAACCTCTAAATATTCAAATCCCTTTTAAAATAAGTCAAACACCATCCTCTTATACAACACTCGAATCATTTGAGAACTTGATGTGGGATAAAGGTCACCTAACCACATTAGAGGGAACTTATGAGTTTGAGGTGGGTTTGCCATATTTATGGGATAAAGGTCACCTAACCACTATTAGCAAATCCACACGTGTGTCTAAGTAGGACGACTTAATTTGGAAATCATGCATTAGGATCACCGAAGCATGACGTACAAGGGTGTTGATGGATAAACATGCCAAACAAACATAAGATGTTTAAACCGATCCCATAAACTAGAAATTGTAATAGGTTACAATTTCAAACGTTGACTACCTTGTTAATTTAATAAAGGGATAAAGGTCACCTAACCGATATTTAAATGTAACGTTGGATTCTAGATTTTAATTATTAATTGTGTATGAGACGTAAAGGGTATTAATGATAAAATGTAATTTTTTAGAAATACTAATAAGAACTTTGTAATTTTGTAGAATGGCCGCAAACAACAACAACACAAACCCGACCGTCCATAACCTATCACTAAGAACAATCCTTGAAAAGAACGTCTAAACCATGGAACTTCATGTTGGTACCGAAACTTGAGAATCGTTCTCAAGCAAGAAAGGAAGTCCTATGTGTTAGACGATCCCATTCCCGATCAACCAACAATGAAAATGACGTTGAGGCCTTTGCCGAGTGGGTCAAGTACATCGAGGACTCTGTGCAAGTCGCATGTCTCATGCTAGCAAGTATGATTCCTGATTTGCAAAAGGACTTAAGAACCACAATGCCTATGACATGATCACCCAGTTGAAGGAAATGTTCCAACAACAATCTAGGGTGGAGCGCTTCGAAACTGTTCGAGCACTCCATGCATGTCGAATGGACGAGACCCAATCGTGTCATCTTACGTTCTTAAGATGAAGATCCATATTGATCGCCTCGAAAGGCTTAACTGTCGTGTGTCCAATGAGTTGGCAATGATTTGATCCTCAACTCTCTATCCAAGAAGTTTGATAGCTTTGTTATGAACTATAACATGAATGGATGGGACAAGAGCATTGGGTACTTCACTCAATGCTCAAAACGGCCGAGGCGGGCATGGGTAAAAGGTTCTACCGGTCCTTACGATCAATGAAGGTGGTAGTAGGAAGAGGCACCTCCCCGACCCTAGGGCAAGTATTGCAAAGGGAAGGGGCACGTCAAGGGAGGTTAAAGGTAAAGCAAAAATGGAACCGCCCAAACCGAAAGAAAGAAGCACAAGGTTGCTCATGATGACCCGTGTTTTGAGTGTGGTGAGGTAGGCCATTGGAAACGCAATTGTCTGGTCTATCTCAAAGCGCTGAGATCAAAGAGGGATGCGGGCAAACCTCAGGTACAATCTTTATGATACATGTTGAGCTAAATGTTATTTCTTCTAACACATGGGTATTAGATACCGGATGTGGAACTCATATTTGCAATTTGTTACAGGGGTTCAAAAGAATGAGCATTATGCAAAAGGGGAAATTAGTCTCTTCATGGGGAATGGTGTAAAGGTTCACGTGGAAGCCCAAGGAGACTACATTTTGAAGCTTCCAAGTGGTTTGGAAGTTATTTTAAAGAATGTTTGTATGCTCCTAGTTTGACTAGGAACATTATTTCTGTTTCCCGTTTAAGACAATGTGATTATGATTTCAAATTTGTTGACAATGATATTCATGTTTCTTTCAATCATATGTTTTATTTTAAAGCCATACCTTGTAATGGTATTTATGAATTGATTCATGAAAACACACATATGATAGCTCAATATACCAAGCAACCACCAAAAGGCTCAAATTAGATTTGAGTGATTCCTATCTTTGGCATTGTCGCCTTGGTCACATAAACAAGAATCGTATGCAAAAACTCCAAAGAATGGTCTTTTGAAAACTAATGAAAATGATTCATTTGATGTATGCGAGTCTTGTTTACAAGGTAAAATGACAAAAGCCCCTTTTAGTGGGACTATTGAAAGGGCAAAGGATTTATTAGGAATCATACATTCGGATGTATGTGGACCTTTTAAACCAACAACTAGGAATGGTGAAAATACTTCATTACCTTTACCGATGACTATAGTCGTTATGGGTATGTGTACTTGTTAAGACACAAACATGAATCTTTTGAAATGTTCAAAATCTTCAAGAATGAAGTAGAAAATCAACTTAACAAACGGTCAAGATTCTTCGTACAGATAGAGGAGGTGAATACCTAAGTAGTGAATTTCAAGAGTATCTTAGAAGTTGTGGAATTGTCTCACAACTTACTCCACCTGGAACACCACAACATAATGGTGTGTCTGAGAGGAGGAATTAGACTCTATTGGATATGGTTTGATCTATGATGGCTAGAAGTAAACTACCTCTATCATTTTGGGGTTTCGCTTTGCTCTCCGCGGCCCGTATTTTAAATATGGCCCAACCAAGAAAGTGGAAAGGACACCTTTCAAAGTATGGCATGGAAGGGTTCCATCATTATCATATTTAAAAGTTTGGGGTGTGATGCTTATCCTAAGGAATACACTCAAAACAACTGGAAGCCCGATCCACAAAGTGTATCTTCTTATTGGATATCCTAGAGATTGTATTGGATATTATTTCTATGATCCGACAGAACAGAAAGTGTTTATTGCTCGAAAGGCAGAGTTCTTGGAAACTAAGTTTCTTTCGGAAGAAACTAGTGGAAGAGCAGTGGAACTTGAAGAGGTTCAAGATTCACAAGACGATACACAATTGGTTGATACTAGCAATTACATGAGAATGTTGAGAATGATCATATGGATGATCAAGATACACAAAACGTTCGCAAATCTGGTAGAATTAGTGTTCCTCCTAATAGATATGGATTTTTCATTGATGGATGCTATGTGGTAGATTGAACCAACCACATACCATGAGGCAATGTCAAAACCTGATTTTGACAAATGGCACGAAGCCATGAACGTTGAGATGCAATCCATGTATGATAACCAAGTTTGGGAATTGGTTACACCACCTCTTAAGTCCAAGATAGTTGGAAGTAAGTGGGTTTTCAAGAAGAAAATCAATATTCATGGAACTTGGATACCTATAAAGCTAGACTTGTAGCAAAAGGTTTCACTCAAACTCAGGGTTGATTATGATGAAACCTTTTCGCCTGTGGCAATGCTAAAGTCTATCAGGATATTGTTTGCCATAGCAGCATATTATGACTATGAGATTTGGCAAATGGATGTCAAACCGCTTTTCTTAATGGATATCTTGAGGAAGATGTCCATATGAACAGCCTGAAGGTTTTGTCGATCCAAAACATCCTAACAAGGTATGCAAGTTAAAGAAATCAATCTATGGGTTGAAACAAGTGTCAAGAAGTTGGAATCACCGTTTTGATATGAAGTAAAGAAATTTGGCTTCATCAAAAACGCTGATGAAGCTTGTGTATATAAGAAAGCTAGTGGGGCATTATGACTTTCCTTGTATTATATGTCGATGACATTCTACTAATGGAAACGACATTCCAACCTTGGAAGGTGTAAAACCTGGCTTGGAAGCTGTTTTTTCCATCAAGGATCTTGGTGAGGCAACCTATATTTTGGGAATAAAGATCTATAGGATAGATCAAGGCGGTTAATAGGTTTAAACCAAAGTACATACATTGAAAAGATCTTGAAAAGGTTCAAGATAGAGAATTCTAAGAAAGGTTTGGTACCTATTCAAAAGGGGACTATATTGAGCTCATCTCAATGCCCTAGTTCAAAGGTTGAAAGAAAGAATGAATGGAGTCCCATATGCATCTGCTATAGGATCCATCATGTATGCAATGATATGTACTAGGCCAGACGTGTCATGTGCTCTAAGCATGACAGTAGATATCAACAGAATCCTGGTAATAGTCATTGGATGGCTGTTAAGAGTATTTGAAGTACCTTAGAAACACTAAGGATATGTTCTTAATATATGGATATGGTGAGGAGTAGCTCGTTGTAAAGGGTTACACAGATGCGAGTTTCCAAACTGATAGAGATGATTCTCGATCACAGTCGGGATATGTCTTCATTATGAATGGAGGAGCAGTCTCTTGGAAGACCTCAAAGCAAGATGTAGTGGCACTATCTACAACAGAATCAGAATACATCGCCGCTTCATTGGCAGCTCAAGAAGCTGCGTGGCTTAGGAAGTTCATTGCTGATCTAGGGGTTGTTGCTACCATTCAAGACCCCCTAGAGATCTTTTGTGACAACAAAGGTGCGATTACTCAAATCTAGGAACCTCGTGCTCATCAAAAGACTCGGCACATTGAACGGAGATTCAACTACATAAGGGATGAAGTTGAAAAGGGGAAGATATGTATTCGCAAAGTTCATACCGATCAAAACATTGCGGATCCATTCATGAAGCTCCTAGATAGGTCAAAGCATGAAAGTCATACTTGTGCCTTAGGACTTCAATATTCTAGTGATTGGACTTGATCAAATTTTGTATTTGGATATGTGGAACTCTTTATTATTTGAGGAATTATTTGGTTATAATGTTTCAATTAATGTTCCAATTTAGCATGTTTAATCCATGAGTAAATTATTTACTCTAAATGTCCGTAGTCATTCAGACTTGTGGGAACAAGTGTGAGGTAAGATTATTATGAACTTGGATTGGTTGAAATTCATAAGGATGAATATAGAGCAATGGGTTGCTACCAAGGTTCATAGATATTTGTGGGATACAATATTGGACTAACCCGCATCTCAAATTTTACTACATGGAATCTCATCGATTGATCATAAGTAAATTTGAGTAAAGGCGAATATCATTTGGTATCCTCTGACCTGAGATACATATTGGTTTTTGATATTCACCAAGTATTATACCTTGAGCTAATTCTTCACTGTCCTGAAATAGTGGATAGTACATAAGGGTATGTCCAGGTATAACATGAGGTTTTGTGAGAAACGTATGTAGTCAAGATGGAATTTGTTCCACTTATTCGTTGAGGGTTAGATGTCTAAGGCCTGATTAAGTTAAATCAACAAGAAATGATTATTCTGTGTCTTGAATTTAACATGACATCTGTAACAAAAGGATAGATGATTGATTCACCTAAATCATTTCAAGTAGGGTACTTGAATAGGATGATATTATTGAATGGCTATAAGTCATGCGTATTAGGGTAGTAAATCGTTGTTAGGCGGTATTTACTGCTTGCATCAATCTTCTATGAATCTTGGGCAAGTGGGAGATTGTAGGATTCTATGTGCCCAAGACACTTAGAATATTGATGTGGTTAGTACGTTATGATCCAAGTCGGGTTATACCCAATAACAAGCTTAGCAAACACCAATTAATATTTAATTGATGATGATCATGCAATTAAATATTACACCAATTTAGAAAATGGGTTTTATAAATAAGTTGCATATGATATGGAACATTTATTAGGATATTTTGTTCAATAATTATTTGAAGTGTTATTTAAATTAGTTGTATAACACCAAATAATAATGAGAGTATACTACTTATTATACAATTAAACGTTAATTGCATAAATTAGTTACAAGACTAGACAATAATGTGTGTGTTAATGTTTGATATTTATAAAAGAAAACCTTTTCTTTTATACATGAAAACCGTCCACCATGTAGGATGCATGTGTATGTGTAGTGCTTGTTTTTGATTCTCTTGATAGAGAACACACATGCATTGTCTTCCACTAGCTCATTCCACTAACTTGTTTTTGGAAAGAATAAACACATGCACATGTCTAGCTCCACTACTAATCAAAGTGACTCTTATTCTCATTCATCCACACATGCAACACAACACAAAACTCTCTTCCTCTCTCTCTAGTTACGGATTTCAGCAGCAACACAGGAGGGTTTTGAGCTGGTTTTTGAAGTTGTTTTTGGTGTTTTCTCTACCTAGCAAGAAGGTGTTTGCAATTAGCTTGGGGTATACAAGCTTGAGGGTTCCTTCCTTGAGCCTTGGCCGAGTTCTTGAGCATCTAACACCCTTTCTGTCGAGTTTTGCTGCTGCAAAAGGTATTAATCACAGCTCTATGTAGCTGTGATTTTATGTAGTTTTACATATGTTCATAGCTTGCTAATTCACATAAATGATCCTTTGTTCTTTGGGTTTGTTTTATACATTAATATGGTCATCTAATGAACATATTTTTCAGCTTATAAACAAAGTTATAATGCTATACTTCCGCTGCGTTTTCAGAAAGTTTAAATGGTTAAACTATGATTTTATGTTCTAACAAACCCTACAGAATCCACAGCCGGCTACTTTATTATTTGATTACATGTCAGCTCGGTCTTGACTTCATACACATAGTGATCACTATGGACTAGCTACCCATTTGTAAGGCCCACCTTTCTCAGGGAAGCCTCACAGTTGGCCATTCCAGCAAACATAGATTTAAAGCAATCATTTACTCATAAGTGTATAAATATGTATATTGCAGCGGAAAAATATACCGTAATTCAACCCATTACAACGTAGTTAATTAAATTATAAACATTGTCTTTAAACATCAAACTATTTAAATGTCCTTTTAAGCTTTTCTTTATCGGGGATGCCAGTCTTCTAGTGTCAAGAAGCTTCAGTCCCATGCCTCTATTCCATAAGCTCTAACTCTTACCTGTCAACTGATATGCATACAAAAGTCAGCTTCGCTGAGTGAATTCTAGGTTTACCTTACTAAATAACTTTCGTAAGAGATATTACTTTATCAGTTGAAAATAATCATTGTCTATATTATAAATACACACAAGCTATCACTTTATCATTACTTTATCATTTATTGTTATTTATTCTCTTTCTTAATCCGTCAATTCTCTGTCACTATCGTGCCTAGGCTCGCCTAGGACTTTACCGACATGCCAATTAAGGACTTACTGCCGTACCCGATCAGGCCATTATTGTCATGCCAATTTAGGACTTACTGACCTGCCTGTTCGAGCATACTTTATCACTTATCACTGGTGAGGGTACAACGAATGCAACCCTCCTTTATCAATTGCTTGCAAGGCTTTACTTTATCACTTTATCAACATACATGTTATTGGTCTCATAACCTTTCTTTATGTTTCACTGTCATGTTTAAGTTATACATAATATAACACAACACAATACATAATAAGAAGCAAACTCTTAGTCTAAGCATTCACATTTCATCAATCTGAGAGATAAACCAGATAACTGACCCTCCGCGGGACAGCGGGGGTTCAGGGGCGGCACCCCTGATAGCGGGGTTCTAGGGGCGGCAGCCCCTAG
This sequence comes from Flaveria linearis, assembly GCA_024085815.1. Taxonomy (NCBI): domain Eukaryota; kingdom Viridiplantae; phylum Streptophyta; class Magnoliopsida; order Asterales; family Asteraceae; genus Flaveria; species Flaveria linearis. Next base: position 37,262,498 of record CM044017.1, on the reverse strand, counting down.
TGGGGTCCAAGGGGCAACGCCCCGGCCTGGGCCGGGCTGGCAGGTCAGCGCGCCCGAAATTAATTTTACTATTTAAAGGGAACATTTTTCTTTAGGAAAATTTTTTCTTGATAAAAGGTCTCAAAGACCGTCATCATAAAAGTATGTAATTTAGTATGCATATCACCCCAAATCATTGAAAAACATGCGTAAAATAGGGGATCTAGAACTCACCTGAACTCGTCCAAGTAGCTTAAATTCTAAGTCACTTAGGCTATAGCCTGAATACTCTAGCTGCACGAAAGTTAACATGCAAAAACGTCATTTTCTTCGTAGTTTCGCCCATAGTTTCGCTACAGTGAAACTACAGGTTCGCCTGCAGTTTCGCTGGGCAGCACTTCTGCTAGTTTCGCTAGACAGATTCGCTATCTTGAGCGCCCAACTTTCGTTGGAATTCCCTATTCTCGCAAGGTCTATAGGTCAGTCTGGGTCTAAGCGAGATTACCGGCGAAACTATAGTTTCGCCCCAGCGAAACTGTAGTTTCGCTGGAACTTCTCCTAGTCTCGCTAAACTAATTGCAGTTTCGCTGGTTAAATGCTTAAATTCGCTGGATCGGGGCCCGTTTCGCTGGATGAACAGAAACTCAGATCCAGCCCATTTTTAACCCAAAATCTTAACTTTTTACCTCCAAATCCTTAGTTTACCTTCCATGAAACCAAATCTAAGCTTTTTACACGTTTTCATACGTAAAAATTCGACCTTTATGTTTTCTTTAAACTTTTTCAAACCCCAAACCCTAGAATCCGGGTTTGATCTACAGAAGGCCTTAGAGGCTTCTTCCTTACCTCGTTTTGTTGCTCTTTTCTTGTGTTTTGATGCTCCAATCCACTAGAACTGCAATCCTTCAAACCTTCAAGCTCCAAATCTTGAATTCTTCTTCACTTTCTCTCTCTACTTTCTCTCTCTACGAATTTGGTGGCTAGGGTTGAAATGGTGAAGATGGAGCTGCTCATGCATGTTTAAGGGCTGATTAGGGCCCTTAAACCCATCAAGTCTAGCCTATTAAGGCTAATTTGATCCATAGCCCACTAATTTACCCCCTTTATTTCTTAAATTAACCCTTAAAAGCCCATTATTATAGATGGCTCGTTTCGGGAAATTCGGGGTGTTACAAGTCTCCGCCCTTTATTTAGGTTTCGTCCTCTCGAAACCTGACTCGTCATTAAACAGATTGGGGTATTGGCGTTTCATTTCCTCCTCGGATTCCCAGGTGGCATCCGACCCTTTTCGGTGTTTCCATTGCACCTTGACTTGCCTGACTACTTTATTTCTCAATTGTTTCTCCTTCCGATCTAGTATAGCCACTGGTTACTCTACATAGTTCAGCTTCTCGTCCACCTCGATGTCATCTAGAGGTACGACTGCCTCATTTGGTGCTAAACATTTTCTTAAGTGCGACACATGAAAGGTAGGGTGAATCCCACTTAATTCTTCTAGAAGGTCTAGCCTGTAAGCTACGTCCCCAACTCATGCTAGTACCTCGAATGGTCCGATGAACCTGGGACTCAGTTTCCCCCTCTTCCTAAATCGGATGATTCCCTTCCATGGTGACACTTTTAGCATTACCCTGTCACCCACGCTGAACTCTATTGGTCTCCTTCTTTTGTCGGCGTATGACTTTTGTCTATCCTTGGCAGCCTTCATATACGCCTTGATTTTCTCCAACTTTTTAGTTGTGGCTTCCACAACTTCTAAGCTTCCTAGCTCCTTTTGTCCAACATCACCCCAACAATAGGAGTTCTGCACCGTCGACCGTACAATAACTCATATGGGGGCATCTTAATACTGGCGTGGTAGCTGTTGTTATAGGAGAACTCTGCTAGTGGCAGATGATCATCCCAATTACCGCCAAATTCGATAACGCATGCCCGAAGCATATCCTCCAGTGTCTGGATCGTTCTTTCTGATTGCCCATCGGTCTGTGGGTGGTATGCGGTACTAACATGCACCTCGCACCCATCTCTTCATTGAACTTTTTCCAAAACTTTGAGGTGAACCGCGTATCCCTATCTGAAACAATCGATACGGGCATACCATGTCGCGCCACAATTTCTCGGATAAATAGTTCAGCGAGCTTTTCTGAACTAATTGCTTCCTTGATTGGCAGGAAATGCGCACTTTTAGTCAGTCTATCAACAACCACCACCCATATCGCGTCACGGCCTTTTGTCGTGCGGGGTAGTTTGGTGATGAAGTCCATGGTACATGTTCCCACTTCCACTCTGGCACTTCTAATGGCTGAACATAACCATAAGGTCTTTGGTGCTCAGCCTTCACCCGTAGGCACGTGAGACATTTGTTTACATACGCAACCACATCTCTTTTCATCCCAGGCACCAATAATCTTTCTTCAATCATGGTACATCTTATTTGCGCCTGGATGTATTGAGTAGCGGGTCTTGTGCGCTTCATCCATAATCTTTTCCCGCAAGTCACCATGCTTCGGAACCCATATCCTGCCATGGAGGGTCTTAACGCCCACTGTGTTTTCTACCAATTCATCCACTTTTCCCACCATCCTTTCCTTATTGATTTGCTGCTCTTTTAAAGCGTCCATTTGAGCTTCGTTTATCATCCTCATAACATCTGGGGTCACTACCAGTTGGCACGCCTTCACCCGTATCGGTTCATATCCTTCCTTTCGGCTCAGGGCATCGGCTACCACGTTCGCCTTACCGGGTGATAATGGATTTCACAGTCGTAATCCTTTATTAACTCCAACCACCTCCTCTGTCTCATATTTAGGTCCTTCTGCTCAAAGAAATATTTCATACTTTTGTGGTCGGTAAATATGGCGCACTTAGTTCCATACAAATAGGGTCTCCAGATCTTTAATGCGAACACTACTGCGGCAAGTTCCAAATCGTGAACCGGATAGTTAACCTCTGTGTCCTTTAACTGTCTGGATGCGTAAGCTATAACTTTTCCTCTTTGCATCAACACACAGCCTAGCCCGCAGTAAGAAGCGTCGGAGTATACCGTTAGGTCTTCATCTCCCTCTGGCAGGGTTAGCACAGGAGCTTTGGTCAGTCTATCCTTCAATTCCAGAAACGCTTCTTCCTGTTCTTTTCCCCAGTTGAACACCATGTTCTTCCTCGTTAACCTTGTTAATGGGGAAGCTATCTTCGAGAAATCTTTGATAAACCTTCTATAATAGCCAGCCAATCCCAAGAACTACGGATTTCGGATGGCGTCTTTGGGGAATTCCATTGCGTAACTGCCTCCACCTTTGCTGGATCAACCATGACTCCTTCGGAATTTATAATGTGCCCTAAAAACTGCACCTCCCGTAGCCAGAAGGCACATTTAGAGAATTTTGCATACAGTTTCTCCTTTCGTAAAGTCTCTAACACCTCATTAATATGACAAGCGTGGTCTCCTTCATTCTTTGAGTATATCAAAATATCGTCAATGAAGACTATCACTGATCGGTCCAACATCGGGCGACACACGCGATTCATTAAGTCCATGAATGCCGCAGGAGCATTGGTTAGCCCGAAAGACATAACCAGGAACTCATAGTGGCCATAGCGTGTTCGGAAGGCCGTCTTTGGGATATCTTGCTCCCTTACCTTCAGTTGATGATATCCGGATCGGAGATCTATTCGGGAGAACCAGGTTGCCCCTTGCAATTGATCAAACAGATCATCTATCCGGGGTAGAGGTACCGATTCTTCACGGTCAGCTTATTCAACTCCCTGTAATCTACACATCCTCATGCTGCCATCCTTCTTCTTCACAAATAGCACGGGAGCACCCCATGGAGAAATGCTGGGCCTAATGAACCCTTTGTCAAGGAGTTCTTGCAGTTGTGACATGAGTTCCTTCATCTCGGAGGGAGCTAGGCGGTAGGGTGCTTTGGCAATGGGTTGGGCTCCTGACAGCAAGTCAATCTGAAACTCTATCTCTCTATCCGGTGGTATTCCGGGCAGATCCTCCGGAATACGTCAGGAAAGTCCCGCACCACTGGTACAATCGGACAACTCTTTCGCTTTATCTTTACATCCTTGACACACGCTAGGTAAGCTCCGCACCCTCGCCTCATACATTTCTCCGCCTTGATCACGGAAATGATCCTTGGAACCTTGCAATCGTTATCACCGTAGATCGTAATCGGACTACCATCTGGGGCCGTTAATCGGATCATCTTTTGCTGGCATACTATGTTAGCATCGTGGACAGCCAACCAATCCATCCCTAGTACGACATCAAAACCTCCTAAGGGCATGGCAAACAATTGTGCGGGAAAGTAATGACCTCCTAGTTTAATGTGGCAATCCTCTATCACTCGGGCTATTCTAATGGACTTACCATCGGTCGTTTCTACTTCGAAGGCATCATCTATTTTCTTAGTTTGAGCATCTAGTGTAGCACAGAAGGATACAGATACAAACTCTTACTGGCACCACTATCAAATAATATGGAGGCGCAAACATCATTGACAAGGAACGTACCTGACACTACGTCCGGGTCCTTCCTTGCTTCCTTTTTGTTCATGGTGAAAGCCCTTGCCTTGACCTTGGGCTTTCCATCATGCCCTTTGTCATCCTCCCCGCTAGTTCTCGAGCCTCCCGCCTTAGCTTTCTTGCAATCATTGCTGCGGTGCCCCGACTCGTGGCAGTTGAAGCACTTATCCACTTTCGGGCACTCTCTCGCCAAGTGACCAGTCTTCCCACACCGGTAGCACCCAGGCTACCCATCCGGCATTCTCCAGGATGCCTCCTCCCACACTTCCCACATTACTTAATTCTCTTCTACCCCCTTCACGATCGCTTGTTTTGCATCCACTCTCGTTTTCTTGTTTCCGGTTGGTAGTTACCACTTCCATACCTCTTCCCATTAGTGTTCCAACTTTCTTTGTTTCACCCACTGTCATCGGCCTACGATGATCGTACAACCTTCCACTGAGGTCCACTGCTGACCTAAAAGTACTAGGTCGAGCAGTGACCATGTCCCTACGAATGTCTAGAGGCAACCCTTGTATGTACCTCTTGATCCTTTTGGCTTTAGGAGTTACCAAATCAGGCACCAGGCGTGCCATTTCATTGATTTTGTAGTGTACTCCTGGTGAGTCATATTTCCAGCCTCCAAACTCACAAACTCTTGCTCGACCTTGTCAAGCTCTCTTTCCGGGCAGTACTCCTCTATCACCAACCTCTTCATCTCCGGCCATTTCATCCTCTCAATGGCCTCCTCTTCGTAAGACTCAGCAATGTTATCCCACCAACACAGTGCTGGATCCAAAAGGGAATGGGAAGCAAACTTCACCTTTTGGTTTTCACGGCACTCACTGATCTTCAGTACGGCCTCCATTTCCCTAATCCAACGCTGAGCAGTGGCAGCGTTACCAGTACCATCAAACGTTGGGGGCTTACACCTCTGAAAATCCCCGTAGCTGCACCCCTTCGCCCTCTCTTCCACTTCAGGGCCATCATGGTTACCCAGACGATCTCCCTCGTCGCTCAACTCCTCAGTCTTGACTGCCCCTTTCTTATCAACTTTTTCTGAAGCCATACTCTTCTTACTGTCGCCCTTAACCTGCTCCACAAATTCCGCAAGCAGAGCGGGCATCACTCCAGACAGGACCTGATGCACCTCTTGGGCAATAGCTTCCTTTACTGTCTCTTTCAGTTTGGCCTGATCAGGGGTAGACCCCTCGGCTCCCGTTCCTAACTCAACCTCCTCCTCCTTAGTCGGTTCCTCAACCGGCTTTCTGGTTGACCTTTTTGTTGGCTTCACAGCTGCACTTGCAGTTTCCTTTGCCTTAGTCGGGGGCCTTCCCCTAGTGCTTCTCCGGGTGACCATGTTGGAACTTCTTTCTTAGGTGCCATTCGTTCTACTTCCTATAAGATTCAGAATGTTAATATGGTCTTTCAAGGCAAGTTCAGTTCACGACAAGTTTTGTAATTTTTAATAACAGTGGCCAGTTGTGATTAACTACTTACAGAACTTCCCGTGCCATAAACTTTCCTATCCTGAACCACACCAACACCAGAACCTACTATACCTAGTCTATGCACGTATAAGTCACATAATTCAGATAGGCATCACAGATAACATTATCATACTCTACCTCGGCTCTAACTTAAATAAGAAGGCACTATCCACTAGAATAATACCTATAGCATATTTGTTACCTCTGGGCATGGAGCTTCTTGGACTGGCATCCTTGACACTTGGTCCCATTATCTGTTTAAGTTTAGGTTTATAAAATGGTTTTCCCAAATCCCTTAAACATTGGCTCTAATACCAACTTGTAAGGCCCACCTTTCTCAGGGAAGCCTCACAGTTGGCCATTCACAGCAAACATAGATTTAAAGCAATCATTTACTCATAAGTGTATAAATATATATATTGCAGCGGAAAAATATACCGTAATTCAACCCATTACAACGTAGTTAAATTAAATTATAAACATTGTCTTTAAACATCAAAACTATTTAAATGTCCTTTTAAGCTTTTCTTTATCGGGATGCCAGTCTTCTAGTGTCAAGAAGCTTCAGTCCCATGCCTCTATTCCATAAGCTCTAACTCTTACCTGTCAACTGATATGCATACAAAAGTCAGCTTCGCTGAGTGAATTCTAGGTTTACCTTACTAAATAACTTTCGTAAGAGATATTAGCTTTATCAGTTGAAAATAATCATTGTCTATCAAAATATAATACACACAAGCTATCACTTTATCATTACTTTATCATTTATTGTTATTTATTACTCTTCTTTATCCGTCAATTCTCTGTCACTATCGGTGCCTAGGCTCGGCTAGGACTTTACCGACATGCCAATTAAGGACTTACTGCCGTACCCGATCAGGCCATTATTGTCATGCCAATTTAGGACTTACTGACCTGCCTGTTCGAGCATACTTTATCACTTATCACTGGTGAGGTACAACGAATGCAACCCTCCTTTATCAATTGCTTGCAAGGCTTTACTTTATCACTTTATCAAGGTACATGTTATGGGTCTCATAACCTTTCTTTATGTTTCACTGTCATGTTTAAGTTATACATAATATAACACAACACAATACATAATAAGAAGCAAACTCTTAGAATATTGATGTGGTTAGTACGTTATGATCCAAGTCGGGTTATACCCAATAACAAGCTTAGCAAACACCAATTAATATTTAATTGATGATATGATCATGCAATTAATATTTACACCAATTTAGAAAATGGGTTTATAAATAAGTTGCATATGATATGGAACAATTTATTAGGATATTTTGTTCAATAATATTATTTGAAGTGTTATTTAAATTAGTTGTATAACACCAAATAATAATGAGAGTATACTACTTATACAATTAAACGGTTAATTGCATAAATTAGTTACAAGACTAGACAATATATGTGTGTTTAATGTTTGATTTATAAAAGAAAAACCTTTCTTTTATAACATGAAAAACCGTCCACCATGTAGGATGCATGTGTATGTGTAGTGCTTTGTTTTGATTCTCTTGATAAGAGAACACACATGCAATTGTCTTCCACTAGCTCATTCCACTAACTTGTTTTTGGAAAGAATAAACACATGCACATGTCTAGCTCCACTACTAATCAAAGTGACTCTTATTCTCATTCATCCAACACATGCAACACAACACAAAACTCTCTTCCTCTCTCTCTAGTTACGGATTTCAGCAGCAACACAGGAGGGTTTTGAGCTGGGTTTTTGAAGTTGTTTTGGTGTTTCTACCTAGCAAGATAAGGTGTTTGCAATTAGCTTGGGGTATACAAGCTTGAGGGTTCCTTCCTTGGAGCCTTGGCCGAGTTCTTGAGCATCTAACAACCCTTTTCTGTCGAGTTTTGCTGCTGCAGAAAGGTATTAATCACAGCTCTATGTAGCTGTGATTTTATGTAGTTTTACATATGTTCATAGCTTGCTAATTCACAAAATGATCCTTTGTTCTTTGGGTTTGTTTTATACATTAATATAGTCATCTAATGAACATATTTTTCAGCTTATAAACAAAGTTATAATGCTATACTTCCGCTGCGTTTTCAGAAAGTTTAAATGGTTAAACTATGATTTTATGTTCTAACAAACCCTACAGAATCCACAGCCGGGCCTACTTATTATTTGATTACATGTCAGCTCGGTCTTGACTTCATACACATAGTGATCACTATGGACTAGCTACCCATTATGTAAGGCCCACCTTTCTCAGGGAAGCCTCACAGTTGGCCATTCACAGCAAACATAGATTTAAAGCAATCATTTACTCATAAGTGTATAAATATGTATATTGCAGCGGAAAAATATACCGTAATTCAACCCATTACAACGTAGTTAAATTAAATTATAAACATTGTCTTTAAACATCAAAACTATTTAAATGTCCTTTTAAGCTTTTCTTTATCGGGATGCCAGTCTTCTAGTGTCAAGAAGCTTCAGTCCCATGCCTCTATTCCATAAGCTCTAACTCTTACCTGTCAACTGATATGCATACAAAAGTCAGCTTCGCTGAGTGAATTCTAGGTTTACCTTACTAAATAACTTTCGTAAGAGATATTAGCTTTATCAGTTGAAAATAATCATTGTCTATCAAAATATAAATACACACAAGCTATCACTTTATCATTACTTTATCATTTATTGTTATTTATTACTCTTCTTTATCCGTCAATTCTCTGTCACTATCGGTGCCTAGGCTCGCCTAGGACTTTACCGACATGCCAATTAAGGACTTACTGCCGTACCCGATCAGGCCATTATTGTCATGCCAATTTAGGACTTACTGACCTGCCTGTTCGAGCATACTTTATCACTTTATCACTGGTGAGGGTACAACGAATGCAACCCTCCTTTATCAATTGCTTGCAAGGCTTTACTTATCACTTTATCAAGGTACATGTTATTGGTCTCATAACCTTTCTTTATGTTTCACTGTCATGTTTAAGTTATACATAATATAACACAACACAATACATAATAAGAAGCAAACTCTTAGTCTAAGCATTCACATTTCATCAATCATGAGAGATAAACCAGATAACTGACCCTCCGCGGGACAGCGGGGGTTCAGGGGCGGCAGCCCCTGATAGCGGGTTCTAGGGGCGGCAGCCCCTAGTGGGGTCCAAGGGGCAACGCCCCGGCCTGGGGCCGGGCTGGCAGGTCAGCGCGCCCGAAAATTAATTTGAACTATTTAAAGGGAACATTTTTCTTTAGGAAAATTTATTTTCTTGATAAAAGGTCTCAAAGACCGTCATCATAAAAGTATGTAATTTAGTATGCATATCACCCCAATCATTGAAAAACATGCGTAAAATAGGGGATCTAGAACTCACCTGAACTCGTCCAAGTAGCTTAAATTCTAAGTCACTTAGGCTATAGCCTGAATACTCTAGCTGCACGAAAGTTAACATGCAAAAACGTCATTTTCTTCGTAGTTTCGCCCATAGTTTCGCTACAGTGAAACTACAGGTTCGCCTGCAGTTTCGCTGGGCAGCACTTCTGCTAGTTTCGCTAGACAGATTCGCTATCTTGAGCGCCCAACTTTCGTTGGAATTCCCTATTCTCGCAAGGTCTATAGGTCAGTCTGGGTCTAAGCGAGATTACCGGCGAAACTATAGTTTCGCCCCAGCGAAACTGTAGTTTCGCTGGAACTTCTCCTAGTCTCGCTAAACTAATTTGCAGTTTCGCTGGTTAAATGCTTAAATTCGCTGGATCGGGGCCCAGTTTCGCTGGATGAACAGAAACTCAGATCCAGCCCATTTTTAACCCAAAATCTTAACTTTTTACCTCCAAATCCTTAGTTTACCTTCCATGAAACCAAATCTAAGCTTTTTACACGTTTTCATACGTAAAAATTCGACCTTTATGTGTTTCTTTAAACTTTTCAAAACCCCAAAAACCCTAGAATCCGGGTTTGATCTACAGAAGGCCTTAGAGGCTGATTCTTACCTCGTTTTGTTGCTCTTTTCTGTGTTTTGATGCTCCAATCCACTAGAACTGCAATCCTTCAAACCTTCAAGCTCCAAATCTTGAATTTCTTCACTTTCTCTCTCTACTTTCTCTCTCTACGAATTTGGTGGCTAGGGTTGAAATGGTGGAAGATGGAGCTGCTCATGCATGTTTAAGGGCTGATTAGGGCCCTTAAACCCATCAAGTCTAGCCTATTAAGGCTAATTTGATCCATAGCCCACTATTTACCCCTTTATTTCTTAAATTAACCCTTAAAAGCCCATTATTATTAGATGGCTCGTTTCGGGAAATTTCGGGGTGTACACATTATATGCTTTGATTACAAAATCCGGGAATTTCATTACTGATACTTAATGTTTTCTGATAAACCTGTGAACTCACCAGTCTTGTACTGACTTTTGCATGTTTTCTCTCAGGACATTGATATGGCACGTAAGGGAGCACAGCATCCACTGCATGTCATTCCGCATTCACCTCAAACTGTTTTCCAGATTTAATTTTATGTACTTTACATAAATTGGATTTGACGCGTGTTTGCGTGTTCCAAAACGGTTGTTAAATGTTTTCCCATTTTCGCTTCCGCAATACTTAAATACAAGTTGGTTTGTTTTCTTATATGTTTTATAATTATCGAGTCTTTTGGTGTAACTGATGCTTATCTGAGATCCTGGTTATGTCACACGCCTGACGGTAAAACCCTGTTCGTGAAATTGAGGGTGTGACAGATTGGTATCAGACATTAGTTATAGCGAACTAAAATGAACCTTGCATCTCAATTGCATTGTATTTTAGACTATAGCTGGATTTGCATTAGTTACACACACAGATTACTAAGCTATACTTACTAAATTTGGTTGCCTGAGAACATTTGCTTTAACATATCCCTGTGAGCTTACGACTACAGGGATGGTGGCTCCGAGTTGCTGTGAGTCACGGGAGGGGTTACTTATGAATTTCCTGAACCTTACTGATCCTTTCGTATACTTTGATTGATCGACCCCGATATAATACTTAAATATTTGGTACTTCTATTGTTGATGACCACTGTACTTGACAAGATATGTTAGCCTGATAGGAGGAACCGGGGGTGATCATGCAAAGCAAATTACCATTACGGGTGCACACGTAATTGTAATTTGTCATGCATGCTAAGTCCGGTGAATTGGTCCGGTGATAACGTTATAGTCAGTATAAGCCATCATTTCTACACCTTGAGCAAGAAAGTCTCGGTTTTCATAGACATAGCTACTGATGTGGAAACTATCCTTCAAATCTACTTGTATGAATGCTCACTCTTACCTCGAATTCGGATAAAATTCAAACCATGACATGTGTCCTAATTCCTCTGATTCGAACTGATCTTCTAACTTGTCTGTTACTTTAAATTCTTGGACTTCTTTTCCTTTTCATTCCAAGACAAAGGGGTTATTTTCATGCGTACGATAGTTTTGGATTTTGATATCTGGTAGATTCTTTATTAATGGATGTTACGCCTCTGTTTAATTTGACTCCGGTACTGATAAAAGTTATGTATCCATAAGATTTAGCAAAGTACTAGGAATGGTACCTACTAACCTGACTTCTGAGTACACCATAGAAATAGCCGATGGTAGGACGATAACAGCAACCCAAGTGTTTAGAAACTGTAAGCTAGGCTTATCTGGACACACTTTCTGCATAGACCTTGTTCCTGTCACACTAGGAAGCTTCGATGTAGTAGTCGGAATGGATTGGTTATCCAAGAACAGTGCTGAGATCATTTGCAAGGAGAAGCTGATCAAGTTACCCATTTCGGACGATGAAATTCTTACAGTGAAAGGTGATAAGGTGGTTGCGGTGGTCGGCATCATATCATATTTGAAGGCTCAGAAATGTCTCAGGAAAGGACATCTTGCCTTGTTGGCACTTGTTACTGAAACGAAGACGGATGAAAGGCGAGTCGAAGATATTCCAATTGTGAGAGACTTTCCTGATGTATTTCCCGAAGACCTGCCTGGCCTTCCTCCACACAGGCAGGTGGAATTTCTGATTGAGTTAGCACCTGGAGCAGATCCGATCGCTCGGGTACCGTACCGTCTGGCACCGAATGAACTACAAGAGCTGTCTAAGAAATTGCAAGAATTGTTAGACAAGGGATTCATACGTCCCAGCTCTTCACCTTGGGGAGCTCCAGTGCTTTTCGTTAAAAAGAAAGATGGAACCTTTAGGATGTGTATTGACTACCGCAAATTGAACAAGGTGACAATCAAGAACAAGTATCCACTTCCACGCATTGATGACTTGTTCGACCAATTGCAAGGATCTAGCTACTATTACAAGATTGACTTGAGATCAGGTTATCATCAGTTGAGGGTTCGAGAGGAAGACATCTCCAAGACTGCATTCCGGACTCGCTATGGACACTACGAGTTCACTGTAATGCCTTTTGGGCTGACCAATGCCCCAGCAGTTTTCATGGACCTCATGAACCATGTCTGCAAACCTTATTTGGATAAGTTTGTCATTGTCTTCATTGATGACATACTGATCTACTCCCGTAATAAGGAAGATCATAAGGAACATTTGAGGACCATACTGGAATTATTGAGGAATGAACAGCTTTACACGAAGTTCTCAAAATGCAACTTCTAGATGCGTGAAGTGCAATTCCTTGGCATGTGGTGAATGAAAAGGGTACTATGATTAAAGCAATCAAGGATTGGCCGGCAAAAGACGCCTACTGAGATGCGACAATTCCTTGGTTTGGCAGGTATTACCGGAGATTTATCGAAGGATTTTCGAAATTGGCACAACCTCTAACTACCCTAACTCATAGGGAACAATTTACAAGTGGGGCAACAAAGAGGAAACTGCATTTCAGATCCTAGCCTTAGCCTTACCAGAAGGAACTGATGACTTTGTTGTTTTACTGTGATGCATCCATCCAGGGTTTGGGGTGTGTATTGATGCAACGTGACAAAGTCATAGCGTATGCATCTAGACAGCTCAAGGTGCATGAGAAGAACTACACAACGCATGATCTGGAACTGGGAGCTGTAGTGTTTGCCTGAAGATCTGGAGGCACTACTTATATGGAACCAAGTGCACGATCTATACAGATCATAAGAGCCTCCAGCACATATATGACCAGAAGGAACTGAATATGCAACAACGACGGTGGTTAGAATTACTCAATGATTATGACTGTGCGATCAAGTACCATCCGGGTAAGGCTAATGTGGTAGCCGATGCCCTTAGTCGTAAGGAAACCCTAAAGCATCGTCGGGTGCGCGCGTTGCAAATGACTATCCACTCTGACCTACCAGTGCAAATCAAAGCTGCTCAATCTGAGGCCTTGAAGACGGAGAATCTGAAAGTAGAATCCATGCGAGGCATGGAGAAACAGTTGGAGATTAAAGCTATGGAATCCGTTATTTTATGGAACGGATCTGGGTACCACAGAACGGGAATTTATGAGAGCTGATAATGGATGAAGCTCATAAGTCATGTTACTCGATCCATCCAGGTTCAGACAAGATGTATCAGGACCTGAAAGAATTTTGCTGGTGGCCGAAAATGAAAGCGGAGATAGCTACATACGTAAGCAGATGCCTAACTTGCTCCAAGGTTAAGGTAGAATACCAGAAACCATCTGGTTTACTCCAATAACCGGAAATTCCAGTGTGAAAATAGGAGCAGATCTCGATGGACTTCATCACAAAGTCACCTAGGACTCCCAGCGGATGCGATACCATTTGGGTTATAGTTGATCGCTTAACGAAATCCGCACACTTTCTGGCTGTCCGAGAGACTGATCGAATGGAGAAACTGACACGTATCTATTTAAGGGAAATAGTCTCTCGGCATGGCGTGCCGATATCTATCATTTCTGATCGTGACGCTCGGTTCACTTCTCACTTCTGGCAATCCTTACAACGATCATTGGGAACGCAACTGGATATGAGTACCGCGTATCACCCGCAGACCGATGGTCCAAGTGAGCGTACAATCCAGACACTGGAAGACATGTTGCGTGCCTGTGTGATCGATTTTGGCAGTAGCTGGGAAACTCATTTACCATTGGTTGAGTTCTCCTATAATAACAGTTATCACACCTCGATCAAGGCAGCTCCATTTGAGGCATTGTATGGACGTAAGTGCCGATCTCCTATCTGTTGGGCAGAAGTAGGAGAAAGCCAACTTACAGGACCTGAACTTGTGCACGAAACGACTGAGAAGATCGTGCAAACTCGTAACCGTATGGCAGCAGCACGTGATCGACAAAAGAGTTACGCCGACAAGCGTCGTAAGCCATTGGAGTTTCAGATTGGTGACAAAGTACTGTTGAAAGTCTCACCCTGGAAGGGTGTAATACGCTTTGGAAAATGGGGGAAACTAAACCCTAGGTACGTGGGGCTGTTTGAGATTGTCAAACGGCTTGGCCCGGTGGTATATCAACTGAACTTACCTGATGAACTCAGTGGAGTACACAATGTGTTTCACGTGTCAAACCTAAGGAAGTGTCTTGCTGATGAATCACTTGTTGTTCCATTAGAAGAACTGGAAATCGATGAACAACTACGTTTCACCGAGGAACCGGTGGAAGTCATGGACCGAGAGGTCAAGACACTCAAACATATTCGCATCCCTATTGTCAAAGTCCAATGGAATCAAAGCGTGGACCAGAGTTCACCTGGGAACGCAAGGATCAGATGAAGAAGAAGTACGACAACTGTTCAACGATCAGACACCAATTTCTTAAGAAACCGTCAGAAAACCTAGCGTGTCTATGTTCTGGATAACTGACCAATTGCTCATCACTCGTTTGTTAACCCTAGTGTTCTAATTTTCGGGACGAAAATTCCTTCAACAAGGGGATAATGTGACAACCCGAGTTTTTCGGTTAATACTATTTAAACTAACTTTCTCCGCTTATCGCAAATTAATCCATTTTATTATTATTTAAGAATAATGGAAATTATTATTATTATTATTATTATTATTATTATTATTATTATTATTATTATTATTATTATTATTATTATTATTAGTTTGAACCTACCCAATTACAACTTTTAAACAAAAGAAAACACACACAATTCATGTTTCCACTAAACCAACTTTTTAAACAACCACAACTTACAGACATTAATGTACATTTCACACACACATGAATGCCCATTATACTCACCCACATATCATACAATAAATATAATATGCAACTACAATTGAATATACATTCATAATTGATGGCTGAAATCATTCAACCAAAACCCACTAACTCCACTATAAACAGCTCCACCAACCCCTCCAATACCAAATAATAATGACATGAATCCCATTTAAATAACCCTCCCCCACACACACCGCATCCATTGTTTACAACCCAACCCAAAACTCTTCTTCTCCATTGAACACCCTCAAGAAAACCCGAGAGACACATCTGCCTTTCTCACCCGTTATCTTCTCGATGGCAACCTACCACCGTGCGCGAACAACCTCACCCGGTTATCTTCTCGATACCCTTCCGACGAGTTCAACCTTGCACTGACCTCTTTCTTCTCCCTCTCGCAGACCGACGAGCCGGTCGCTTCAGCCGACAGCAAGCGACAGCAGCCCCCGACGTCCTTCTTCCTTTCTCGTGACATCTGTGCCTCGGTGGTTTCAAGCCATCCTATTGACCGAGTCCTTTCTCGATAGGTAACGATCTCGGTCCCTCTCAATCTCTCTTGTTACTTATTTTGCAATTGGGATTTCATGTGGTCATGGGTTTCGATCACGATGAGCGAGTTTTGGGTACGTTGGGTAGGGGTTTGGACAACCTGTTTAAGCAAGGGTTGATATGTTTGAGTGGATTCATGGTTGTGCTCTCGGTAGACTATAACCGCAAGTGTTAAAGATGAGGGGAAGGGAAACTGACGCTTCGGGCAGCCTTACTGTAACATCCCACATCGGTTGGGAAGGGGAACGAAAGTCTACTTTATAAGGGGCTGGATACCTTCCTCATTGGACGCGTTTTAAAACTGTGATGGGGCTATTCTCCCCAAGTAGCGGACAATATCCGATGCGGTTTCCTGCTTGTTATAGTTGGTATCAGAGCCAGGGCCAGGCCGTTATGCCAGCGAGGACGCTGGTCTCCCAAGTGGGGGAGGATGTAACATCCCACATCGGTTGGGAAGGGGAATGAAAGTCTCTTTATAAGGGGCTGGATACCTTCCTCATTGGACGCGTTTTAAAACCGTGATGGGGCTATTCTCCCCAAGTAGCGGACAATATCTGATGCGGTTTCCTGCTTGTTACACTTGCTTGGGGTTCGAGGGGGGGGGTCGGGTAGAGTTCTGGTGGTGGGTATGTTTGCATGTGGTTTTCGGGAATGAGCATTTACGAGGGCTGCAGTGTGTGTGCATTTCATATTGTGTGTGGATGATGAATATGTTCATGGATGTATGTATGTATCTATGATTGTGTGCATATCCAAGAGCAAGCTTCTGTTGATTGTGTTTAGGTAAGGATTATGTGAATACACGGAGTATGTGTGTTTTCATATGCATATGTGATGAACTTATAAGGTAAGAAACATGTTGCATGCCCCACTCTTATATATAATTTTATGAACATGGTTGACTAACGTTTGTGTGGCATGAATATATATATTAGATGTAGAATATGTGGTTTGGTTGGGTTATGATTGTAAGCTCACATGCATATGTAATGTCAAATATAAAATTTGAGTGTGGGTCTATGAATAAAATATATAAATATATATACAGTTAGTGGGATTTTATTGTGTTGTTGATATGGGTCGTGCATGTGTGCATTTATATATGTATATGTGTATAATGCATGTGGATGTATGGATTACAGGGATTCAATGAATGCATTGTCTTACAAATGATTAAGGTTATTTTTTGATAACGTAATTTATTGATGACATATCGTATTAAATAAAAACAAGTTTTATAAAATGTGTTTTCACGTGATTTAAAGAAATGAAATCTTTTTATTAAAAATGCCAAATGTCAAAACACCAATAAATTGATTTGTAGTAATATAAAGCCTGCATGAGATTCGGGGTTGCGCGTCAAGTCGTCGAGAGTGCGAAACCTATTTTATTTATTTATTGGTTAGTACATAGTTAATAATTAGAGCATATGCATTAATTCAGGTTTCGCGGAATCATAACTGCTTGCGTGTGCTGTTAATTGCTAATTTCGTTTTAAGGTGAGTTTACAGCCCCACTTTTACTTTATACTCTTTTTGGGGAGAGAAACATGCTGCTTTCATAAACGTTACATTACATTGGGTTTTTATAATACCGCATATACATGATACTATAGTGTTATACTTTGCCTTTCGGACCGTAAATATGCAAATAGCGAGGTGATTGTTAGTAGATCTACTGGGATTGACATACCCTGCCCGGGCTAGTCGCGCTAGCTGGTCAAACGGGTGAACGGTTATCCTGTTTTACAGTGTTGTGGTGGGGAATCCACAGCCGGGCCTACTTATTATTTGATTACATGTCAGCTCGGTCGCGACTTCATACACATAGTGATCATTATGGACTAGCTACCCATTATATGCTTTGATTACAAAATCCGGGAATTTCATTACTGATACTTAATGTTTTCTGATAAACCTGTGAACTCACCAGTCTTGTACTGACTTTTGCATGTTTTCTCTCAGGACATTGATGTGGCACGTTAGGGAGCACAACATCCACTGCATGTCATTCCGCATTCACCTCAAACTATTTTCCAGATTTAATTTTATGTACTTTACTTAAATTGGATTAGACGCGTGTTTGCGTGTTCCAAAACCGTTGTTAAATGTTTTCCTGTTTTCGCTTCCGCAATACTTAAATACAAGTTGGTTTGTTTCATTATAATCAAGCAACTTATATGTTTGTAATTATCGAGTCGTTTGGTGTAACTGATGCTTATCTGAGATCCTGGTTATGTCACACGCCTGATGGTAAAACCCCGTTCATGGAAATTGAGGGTGTGACAGGAATCAAAATCAACCTAGAGCGATCGGGTCTCCTTTCAAGTTCAGAGATCATGCTTTGGCTTGATAGGTCGAAACACTACATTGTTTCACTCTTCAAGTTACTACATGCTTCTCACCACTTGATTACAACCTTGGTAAGTTGAAGATCAAGAAATGAGGATAGTCATCAAGGTGTGGTTTTCACTCCTAACTTGATGGTGTATTCCCATGGTATGACCTCTAACTTACCAATCAAAAAGCTCGATCCTAACTCATTGTTGAGGGTCCATAGAAATAAGACGAGTTAACTCACCATTAAGGTAAGGGACATCTCTCCTATCTTAACGGTGAAGTTTTACAAAAAAAATATAACAAGATGAACTTCTTCATCAAATCCAGAATTGATACAATTCATAAAAATGATATTATCATCAAGGTATGGAATTCACGCCTATCATGACAATTGAATTTCATAATAACAAGAAAACAATTGAAGATTGACATTTGTCACCAAAGTACGGGTTTTAAATCCTATTTTGGTGAGATCATGTCATTTGTTAAATGCAAGTTCCAAGAGAATAATTGAAGTCAGTCCTCAAGATAAGGAAATCACCCCGATCCAGAGGATGAAATTTCATAAAACACACAATTGGAAACCATTTATCGAAACGAATGAAGAATCATCACCAAAGTAAGGGCATCACCCCTGTTTGGTGTGATAGATTCTTTTAGGAGATACGAGTGTTCTTAGTCATAGGTTGACTTGCAAACACTTGCATCTCTCATGATGCAAACGGTATGAAGTTCGACATAACAACGAAAGGAAAATAATACTAATTGGAAATTCAGAAAATTTCAGGTTACATCAATGTAACAAAAGGGAAGATCATGCTTACAAAAATTAAAGGTTAAGATTCGAGGTAACAGAATTAGTTATGATGGTGTTCAAATCTTGGATGATTTAAATCGGGAAGACGAAATCAAGGACAAGAATAATGAGATGTGAACATTCGATTCACATCGAAAGGAAATACATGGACTTTTCAAGATATGAGGTCAACTATAACCTTATTGAAGACACACGTACCTATAAGTGATCACTCATCTCAAGGGTTTCAAGTCAAGTAAACGGATTCAATGATCGAATCAAATCACCATTTACACTTTGCCTAGACAAAGTATCCCGAGATGTAAGAATTTCACCTTACGGCCTGGAATGTCTTTAGTTATGGGACACACCCTTAAGAAGATTTGAAAACCATAAGTAACGATTTAAATTTTTGAAGACCATTCGGTTTAGATTCCCAATACCTTTGGGTGTATTAAGATCCATGTTCACATTGGTTAAGGTATAGAAATAGTTACATGAAACACTTAACGTGTAACGGTGTTTTAAACGTAAGAGTTGAAATGTAGGATGAGTTCAATATTAACAGGAACATTATGTAGGTTAAGAATGAGAAGATATTTTAACTTTGGTGATAAACCAGTTCAAGGATTTAAAGATTTTTTAGATACAAAAAGGATAGTTCCATTTGGTAACGCATTACCATTTGGAATCGTTGACACGTCAAGGTAATTTGACCCATTTGCCTTAGAGACTTGTGTATTGACCATAGTTTATCATTCATCCCAGAAATCTCCAGGTAAGCATGACTGGTCTCGCAATGAGATTTATACGATATGCTTGCCTTAGCCCGAAGGCCTTTTGCCAGGAAATCCAGAATACAGGTGTCTATGTGTCACATAATTTCTTTGGTTTATGAAATCAAAACCTTGATCAAATTTTCATAGATTAGACATAAAGTCTAAGGAATTGAACCCACGACGATAAGTATAGCCTCCACATGTCGTTGAAAATAAGTTTAGGAAGTTCATTTATCGGGGAGAGTCAAAGAGTCAAAGTTAAGTTTAGGGAGACAAGTAACTAAGTTTTAAACAATTAAAAGGCAATCCTATGCTAAAGCATCAAGTTGCACAAAAGGCATAGCATTATGTAGCATGCAAACATTATGTAAGCACAAAAATAAGGATCTTTCTATGAGGTTCATGCATCTATAGTCTAGGTCACCATTTCTAATAACCTAAATCCGTATAGTTATGGGCTCTGATACCAATCTGTCACACCCCAACCTTGACGGCGGAAACGTCGAGGTGTGAGAGTTAAGATCGTTCACAGCCACATAACGCTATTATTAAATCCAAATATGCTATTCATAAGTTTCAAAGGTAACATTACAAACATAAGTCTCAAAGAAATTAGAATAAACAAGCATAATAAGAAATATAACAAGCTCATTCATTTATTTAACTAGGTCCATTCCTATGTTGTACAAGCTTCAAAAGTGGCGATCAAACTTGAGTATTTCTTGAAACATATTAAAAATAAAATGTCAACATAATGTTGGTGAGATTTCTATAGTTTTCAATACATAAGTATATAAAGATGGCAATTCATGTTGTAAATTAGAGAACGAAGTAACTAGAGATGTAAGACAGAATGCACAATCAACCTTGAAAAAGTTTTACAAGTCTCAAACGTTAAAAGTATATACGATTAGCTAAGTGTACTTGGATCAACCAAGCAGGCTTGTCAGGCCCATAGATCTATGACGTCGCCATGCTAGCAATAGTTAATGGTTGTACATATATTCGACATTACATGGTAGCTACAAGTTCAACTAACCACAACACACAAGTAAATTGCCATAAGTTTACAAGTCTCAAATAAGTTTACAAGTGCAACGACAATAAGTTTAACATGTTTCACCCCAAAGTGTGAAAATAGGAAAAGGGGTATAGAAATACTCACTTGACGTATATTTGTATAAGATGATAATAAGGATTAAATGATGTTCCAATGAATTCTTTTACAAGGTACCTAAATGTATTTATTATAAGATTAAAGTTTAATAGTAAGATTAATAATTAGACGTGAACTAAGATTTCAATTGGAATTTAGGATAAAACCAAATGATGGAATCACTTTTAACTCAATGAAAAAGATTATACCATTTAAGTAATTTAATATAAAGAAATAAATTTAAAACATATAAAGTGTAAATAAACCTTATAAGTATTTGAAATAATCATGATTTAAACGTTAATTAAAGGTAACGTATAAATCAACAATAACTTATTAGTTTAAACCATTATGTAATGTAAATTTTATAAGAAATAATCCAAAATGACATTTGTAAATAATTTATGAATTTATAAAATATATATTTTTATCATGATTAATCTATAATTTAGGATAATGTGGTGTCAAATAACATTTTAATGATGTTAACTATTATTTAAAGTCTATATAAAAATAGAATAAAAGAA
Organism: Flaveria linearis; assembly: GCA_024085815.1. NCBI lineage: Eukaryota > Viridiplantae > Streptophyta > Magnoliopsida > Asterales > Asteraceae > Flaveria > Flaveria linearis. The sequence goes on along the minus strand of CM044017.1, from coordinate 37,241,225 downwards.
ATAAACTAAGTAGAACTTTTGTAAAATATCTTATATGAATATTAGAGTATTTAAAGAAATAAATTTATAGAAAAATACTTAGATGATTTTAAGAATAAATAGAGTTTACCAAAAATGATTTTTATAATTTAAAAGAAAAGGTAAAATAAAGAAAATGAATAAGGTTTTCCAAATTATGGTTTCTATAAATCCAGATTTGGTATAATATTATGAAAATGATTTTTAAATCATTTTAGTAGCATTTTTAAATTTTCCAGGAATTAAAAATAGCAAAAAAAACAAGTCTTAAAAAAATATGGCAGAGGCTCGGGTTCGAACCCGTGACCCCTTGCTTGTCCCTCTTACGCTTTAACCAGCAGGCTAGGGCGCCTGCGCCTGACCTGATCTAGTTCTAATTTGTTTTAACCAACCCGCACCCAAAACCTCCAATTTCCAAAGAACCCTAGAAACGATTTCGATCCAATTGAAGATCAATTCGAATCCGAAGGTGTTAGGATTCATAGGGCTTTTGCTCCCCATGTAGATACGAGTGTTTAGGTGTATTTAATTACCCGTTTTGATTTAAGATGATGGTAGGAACACACGAAGAACAAGCCGCGGCCGTAGGTGCACAATGGATAAGAAATCTTCAATGATAATCAAATTAAACTTGTGGGTATCTTCGGATTACCATTTAGACTAGAAGCCCCTTATCAATTTCAGTGTAGATGGGTCGGGGTTTGGATTTTGACAAGGTTGCAGGTCGCGGTTTAGAGGGAATCGAACGAGGTGCTTGTGTGGTTTTTCAGATGAAATTGAGAACAGTAATAGCTTAGGAACAGATAGATGGTCGTTCAGGTTCGATTGATTGAGTTATTATTGGGTTTAATTGCTTGAACGACTCTATCATTTAAGATGATGGTTACTAGAGTTCAATTGTTCCTTCCACCGGCTTTAACTTCAATTAAAACACATTAAAGGGTTCGAATCATGTTCACTAATCGATTTGAAACGGTTTTGGGCTTCAAATCGAGTATTATGGCCGATTTGGGGATCGCCGGAGTTTGCCGGAGCTCGGCCGGAGCCGCCGGCCGGAATACGGGAGTAGAGGGGGGAATGGGTGGGTTTTATTTAATTACAATTTGGTCCCTATGGTTTATGTATTTGTTATTTTATGTAAAAAACCTTTTATTTAAAGTTTTAACTTTGTCATAAAACACCCCCTCAACTTAATTAAACTTTAAGTTCTAATTATTTTTATAATCTATTAATTTTTTTAACTTTAATAAATTATTATTATTATTATTTTTATTTTTATTATCATTATTTAAATAATTAATTTTTAAATTAACTAAACAAGCATAGCAAGCCCTCAAAGTTCACAAATGGCATAAAAAAGTGCTTACAAGAATTTAACGAGGTTAACTTTTAATTAACGAAAATACGGAAGGTTACAGTACGTACACGGTCTTAACAAGTGGTATCAGAGCTTTGGCTCTTGATTCTTCGTGGATTCAATCGTTTTTGTGAAAAAGTCAATGTTTCTAATCTAAAGATCCGTGCTTTTTGCATAAAAATCCAGTTTTTACGTGTGCATGCCTTCAAAACTGAGTCTTTTTCGAGTTGCAGCCGTCTAGGGTATTCACAATTGTGTTTTAGGTCGAATTGTATGAAAAAGGTTAAAAAATTTCAAAGTCAGCAGCCTTAGTCGCACGATTGACTCAATCGCACGACTGAACTCCAATCGCCCAGTTCAATCGCACGATTGGCCCAGTCGCTCGTTCAATCGCACGATTATCCTAGTCGTTCTGTTCATTCGCACAACTGCCCTAATCGCCTGCCCAGTCGTACGACTAAGCTCAATCGCACATTTGAGTTTCAGTCGTCCTCTCCCAGTCGCATACACAGTTTGATTTTCAAGTTTAATATTAATTCATTATGGACTCAGAGAACTATGTGTTCTCAGCAGGTAAGGACTCCAGGATCCAGAACCTATTACTATTGGAAAATGAGATCGGGAACCATAATAAACCACCTAAGCTTTTGTCTCTTGATGAATTTCCTCAATGTAAGCAACGGTTTGAGATTCATCCTAATGGAGTGGACACAAATCTCTGGAATGCTATTGAGACTGGCTACAATATGCCAGTTGGAGTTGATGGTATACCCCTTACTTTGAGTGGATTAAGTGATGCACAAAAGATTGCATATAATGCAGAGAAGAAAGCCTATGCTATGTTGACACACTCAATTCCTAAAGATATATTCCATCAGTATTCAGATCATAAGCAGAGTAAAAAGTTATGGAATGCTCTTGAGAAACGGTATGAAGGGAGCACAACACTGAAGTCTTTGAAGGCCAAAGCATTAAAGAAGGAATTTGATAATTTTTTTACTATCGGGAACGAGAGTCTAGATGATATTATAGACCACTTCTATCATTTGATGAGTGAACTTCATACTCATGGTGTTACAATGTCTAAGGAAGAAAAAGTGGCAAGTTTGGCTAATGGGCTACCAGAGAAGTGGGATTCATTTATTTCCACTTTAAGATATAATTCAGTGCTGGAGACTTTAGATATCAATGATTTCATCATAAAACTGAGAGAAGAAGGGGTGAGACACAAGTATAAGGCCAAGAAGGGATCATACACTCAGGATCCGTCTATCTACAACGTGACTCCTACTGCAAAATCTTCCAGTGCCTGTTGGAGCATATACTGTCATATATAGTGTGGCCGTCGCTTGATGAATAGTCTAGGCTTAATGTTATACACCTTGTAAACACATGAAACTGGGTCATTCGCAGGAGCATATGCGAATGAGACTTAGTCGTACGACTGAGCCATGCTAATGGACCAGTCGTGCGACTGAGAGATGCGATTGGGGCATTCATAAGACTGAGCCATAAGAATGGTCCAGTCGTACGATTGCACCATACGCATGGTCCAGTCGTACGGTTGAACCATACGCATGGTCCAATCGCACGAATGGGCCCAGTCGCATCTAATATGGGCCGAAGCCTATATATACCAGTTTCAATGTGTAGAAACCAAAGGGTTTTGATAGTGTGCCCGGCGCCCAGGCACTGCCGGATAATAGGGGAGATCATGCTCGATCTCCCCTTGCCAAAAGTCTTGATTCTTAAGTTGTAACGAGCTTAAAATCGTTATGTTTTATCAATAAAATCATTCGATTATTGTTCGTACTTTTGTTTATCTTTTGGTTTTTCTCCTTCCGTCAAGAACACGCTCGGATGTTTACCGATCCAGCGACTTCACAGTGCCCCTCTGCAGACTGCTTTTGTATCTAATACATCTGCAACTGGTCAAAGATCATTGTCTGGTGGTGAGTCAAATGTTACATCAGAGGTTCAACACAGTACTACAGAAGCTCAATCGACGAAGTTAGTGACAGAAAATCTGGGCAATGTAACTGTGGAAGTGGCTAAGGAGCACATGGACTTACTTGCTGCTATGGTTCACTCTTATGATGGATTAGTAGCAGGAAAGATTAGTAACTGCCAATTGGCTGATGAAGACTATGAGCAGGTGGATGAAAATGAATTGGAAAGAATGGACATCATGTGGGCTCTCGCGAGTGCTGTGCGACGAGCAAAGAAGTTTGTTAAGAAGACGGGACAGAATCTGGTGGCTACTAAAGATACTATTTTTGGATTTGACAAGTCAAAGGTCACATGTTTCAACTGCGAGGAGAAAGGACACTTCAAGCGAGAGTGTGTTAAACCGAAGAAGACTGGAAATGGGAAACCGTTCTCGTCCTTCAACAAACAGGATAAAGATAAAAGGATAGCTTCAAGAAGCAATGATTCAAAGGCATTGGTTGCTCAAGGTGATGAAGGACAGGGCTAGTCCTTCCGATTTTTATCTGATGGTGAAGCCAACATTGCTCTCGTTAATGATCTGAATGATGACTCTGCGAGTGAGGGGGAGAAGTCAGTAGAGCTGGATGCTAATGAAGCCTTAGCTGCTGTTGATCAACTCGTTGAGGATGAACTGAATGCAGAATCTGAAGCACAACAGGAACCTCAAACTGATTTCATGGCTGGCACGTCTACATCTGCACAGGTAGAATCAAAAGATGATCTTTTTATTAAACATGCTTGTGTTGATTGTCATAAATTTAGGGAAAGCATTGATTTGAAATTTGCTAGGTTGTTAGATCATAATGATAGCTTAGTAAATGACTTAAAATTGTGCACTGAGGCTAATAGGGTGTTAAAACAAAATAAGAGCAGCTATAAGGAGAAAATTAAAGCTTTAAAGAAACAACAAGAAACTGAGGTTGTCACGTTTAACCAAGAAAATGATATAAAGTTTTATTTAAAGACAATTAAGGAAAATAAAAGGACAGAGCTGTTTTACAAGTTGAAAATGAGTCTTTACAGCAAAAACTCCACAGTCTAGCTACTTCTTCTCATATTTGAAAAACTTGGTTAAGGAACGCAACAACGGGGAAGGGCTGGGTTATAAGGTTGTGCCCCCACCACATGAGATTCTTTTGAACACCAAACAGCGACCAGTTAATAATAATCCCGTAAAGGACCATGTGGCTACTCCTCTGGTTAGTGACCCAGATACTGCAGTTAAACCTGCTCCTCCTGTTGCTAATCAGAAGTCATCAACTTCAGGCACAAAAGACCAGACTGATAGGGTGGAAGAGGATGTTAATGTCACTTTTGGGTTGAGTTCTAAATCTATTGACACACAACGTAAGACTTTAAAATCCACTCAATCTAAACAAATTAAGCAAGATCAAAATCATCCAAAAAGACAAATCAACCATAATGTTAAACAAGTAAAATCTGTCAAGGAAGGTGAAAATCAAAGGACTGAGACCAAAAAGTCCTTACCTGAAGTTTACTCCCCACTCCACAAGAGATCTCCTAGTCCTGTTGAAAGGAGATCATGTTATACTTGTGGACAATGAGGTCACATCTCTTCAAACTGTCCTCGCTATCAGACACCTAAAATTAAAATTGAACTAGATAATGAAGTTAAACAGTTTTCAAAACAGAGATCTAAGACTCCTGTTAGGTCTAAAACACCTGCTAGGTCTTATACCTCTCCTCAACACCACAGACAACATAGACAAGTCACTGGTAAGTCTGTGATGCCTGAGGTGAAACCTGTTTTAGAAACTACACCTAAGGTTCAAACTATAAATCAGTCTTCGGTTTACCACAAACAATCCTTTCACAAGGATGGTTTGTGGAAAGCAAAAACATCTGAAGTGTTTGAAAGCATTGATAAGTTGAAGGTTGAGGTCCCACCAACTGATAAAGGATAGTGGGTTGAGTTTGTGATGTGTGATGCCTCTGGGAAATCCAAGCCAGTCAAGGCTTGGGTCCCCCTCCTTAACTAATTATTTTCTATTACGTGCAGGTTGTTCGCTATAGTGCCTCTACCAACACATGGATTGTAGATAGCAGGGCATCTAGGCACATGACGGGAAATCAGTCTCTCCTTTTCAATGTCAAACAAATTAAAGGGGGACACGTTTCCTTTGCTGGAAACAAAGGAGGATACATTACCGCACAAGGTGAAGTAGGTAATGCAAAGGTAAGATTTGATAAAGTGAATTTTGTTCAACAATTGGAAAACAATTTGCTTTCAGTGTCTCAGATATGGGACAAGGGCTTCAAAGTGATGTTTGACAATCAGAAGTGTTACATTCTGAAGAAAGAGATGGAGATTCCAGGGGAGCAGGTATTAATGTCAGCATCTAGGTATAATGACCTGTATGTTTTAGATATGTCAAATGCTTCTACTACTGAGTCTACTGTTCAGTGCTTTTTGTCTAAAGCAACAGAGAAAGAGTCTATCTCATGGCACAGAAGAATGGGACATATAAATCACAGGAAGATGAATCATTTGATCCATAACAACTTAGTTGGGGGAGTTACTGTAAAGAACTTCAAACTTCCTGATTTTTATGTCTCATGCAAGAAGGGAAAGTAGACCAGGAAGTCTTATAAGACCAAGCACGTTAACTCTATCGAGATGCCCCTGGAGCTATTGCATATGGATCTATTAAGTCCTATCAGCACGAAGAGTATCGCCGGAGATTGGTACTGCTTTGTAGTTACAGATGACTATTCACGATTCTCCTGGGTGATGTTTCTGAAAGCTAAGTCATAAACTTTTGAGTCATTCAATGTTCTCGTCATAACACTGGAGTCCCTCTACAAGCTAAAAGTGAGGAAGATTCGTTCAGACAATGGAACAGAGTTCAAGAACCAGTGGATGGATGCTTTCTGCAAGGAAAAGGGAATCGTTCTTCAGTTCACCTCTGCATACACGCCATAGATGAATGGTGTTGCTGAACGGAAGAATAGGATCTTGATCGAGACTGCTAGGACTATGTCGGCAGATTCAAAGCAGCCAATACAGTTCTGGAATGAAGCTGTTGCCAGTGCTTGCTACACACTTAATCGTGTGTTAGTAGTCAAGCGGCATAGGAAGACTTGCTATGAGTTGCTTCAGAAGCGCAAACCAAACCTGGAGTATCTGGAACCATTCGGAGCTCCATGTATGTTGCTGAAGAAAACTCAGGAGGGCAAGATCAGCGAGAAAGCCGATCAAGGGATATTTCTAGGATATAGCATACCAGACAAAAGAGTTTATAACAACTCGACGGGTCAAGTAGATGTGTGGTGCAACGTAGATATACAAAGATACACCACCCCCTTGCTGGAAAAGGTCCTTCGTCATTCTTCGATTACGATGGCTTTTTCAAATCCTTCAACCTCCCTCAGCTTGATTCAGATGACGAGATTGCTGCCCAGATGATGTACGACGTCCTAAATACACCGAATCTGGATATCAGCAATATGACACCAGCCAGTGGTGCTTCGGGTTCTTTAACACCCGCTCAGGACGAGACTGATGACTCATCAGATGATGACGAAGCAGCTGAGACTAACAATAAGGATAATGTAAATCAAGAAGATAGCTCCTTAGCTGCTGAACAAGCATCTGGAAATCCGGATACTAAACCTGTTGTCACAAATCTTGATACTGAAGTTGTTGTTCCTACGACACTTGTGACAAGGATCAGTGTGAATCATCCCCCCGACTCTATCATTGGGGATCTTCAATCCAGTGTGCAGACCAGAAATCAGCTGTACTGTGCTGATTTAACACCCGTATTTTCTTTTTAAAGAAATAAAAGAATAAAAGAGAAAGCAAAAAGGAAGAAATGAAAGTCAACCTAAATTTCAGGGGTAAAAAGTGCCAAAAGGACAAAGAAAATAAAAGTTGGTGAATAAAGGGGTATGGCCGCCCATTTTGGCCTGTCAAACACTCTCATTCGGTTTTTTTTCAAAAGAGAAATAGCAGAGGCATCGGTTTTTAGAGAGAGAAAGAAGAAGAAATCAAATTCAAGGTAAGAATTAGTGTTTTTAAGTTGTGTTTTGGCTAAGAAACCGAGAATGCATGTTCTTATGTGTGTGTTTTTGTGTTCGGGTGTGTTCATTGGGTTTTATAGGAGCTAAACTTTAGCAAGCGGGTTTTTGAACAAGTCATACCCGAGAGACTGCTAAGGTGAGTTCTAGACCCCGGTTTTTACTTGTTTTAAACTCTTTTGGGGCTGAAAATGTATTAAACGATTTTTACCATGTTTATCTATTGATACCCGTATGTGTTTTGGCATGTTTGATGATGTTTATTAGATGTTTATGTGTAGTTTATGCTTAGAAGGACCTTGGTAAACTTAGAACATTTAGGCCTGATGTTTGGGTTTGGAAATATCATAGTAATAAGCTGGACAGAAGGTTGATGAGCCTACATAGTAGCCTCTTACGCCCAGGATTGCCTTTGAAATGTTCTAAGTAGGGTCATGAGTCCAAATAGTTCTCATATGCCTAAACAGTACCTAATACGCCTAAGGCTCATGAGCCTCAACAGTGCTCATGTGCTTGAAAATGACTTAGAAAAAGTTAAGTGTAAGGTAATATGCCCAAACAGGGCTCTTACGCCTGAAAAATAGGCTTAAAACCTAAGTGTAGGGTAATGAGTCTAAACAGTACTCTTGTGCCTAAAATAATGACTTAGAAAACTAGGTATAGGGTAATATGCCTGAATAGTACTCATACGCCAGAGATTTTGACTAAGTACAGGGTAATGAGCCTAAACAGTGCTCATACGCCTGAATAGCTCATACGCCTGAATAGCTCGTACGCCTAAGGTGAAAAAGTTTATAAGTGTAGGCTGGTGAGCCTACAAAGTGGTGAAAAGCCTGAACAGGGCTCATGCACCCAAATAGGGCTCTTGCGCCCAAACACTTAGAAATTTTACAGAATTTTCTGGGAGTCTGTGCTTTAGGGTTTGACCGAGGTTGACCAAGGGCCTATTAATGATAATGTTTCATGCATGATATGACTACTATGATTGTTCCATAATATAGTTATTGCTATTATTATTATTATTATTACCTATAGTATGTGACTTTACGTGGTATGTTATTATCGTAACGTAAAGTAAAATATAATAATAAAGTAAAAGAGCGACAAAGAGAAGAAGTGGAACATAAATAAAATGTTATTAAGTCTTGCAACCACATAGGAGGGACACGACCATGTTGTCGTTAGCTCAACTGTGTTGCGGGTTAGCTACCCTTTTATGCACACAGGGTCAATCGATTGAGATTGGCAGGACCTTTGTAGCGTGCCCTGGGTGATTGGGTCGGCCTTGTACACAGTACACATAGCCCTTTCGAGGGATACTGTTGACCCTTCGGGGAACATAGTTGGCCCTTTCGAGGGATACAGTTGACCTTTCGGGGAACATAGTTGACCCTTTTAAGGGAATATAGATGGCCCATCACCTGTTTTCCATCGCGCACATAGTTGGGGCATTGCGTACTGGTCCGCATAGACAGTGGAACATAAAGTTAAAAAGTTTACAGACAATGCATACAGTACAGAGATCGAACAATAGTTGTTCATACAGTTAATGCGTGCTCGCATACACAGTACAGAGTTGTATTTTACAGAAAAGAGTATTTTCATAAACTACACATATAAAGTATTTTATTACGTATAAAACTAGAACTCACTCACCAACGCTGACTTTTATACATTTTCAGTTGGCAGGTAAATATTGCTGAGGATGGCACGAGGATGAAGCTACTTGGCAAGACAAGGCTAACATCCATCCGTATTTTGATTCTATTGTTGTTTTGTAATGTAATTGAACAGTCTTTTTGTAACTCCTGAACAACATTGTATTGCTTAACAACAGTGGTTTAAAGTAAATAAAATGGTTTTATTATATGAAATTCCGTTGTGTATATTATGAAATGAATATTAATAGGTAACTATGATGCAATGAATGACCAACTGTGAGGTACCCGGGATCGGGGGCCTTACAAGTTGGTATCAGAGCCATAGTTTAAGTGAAACGGGTAAATTTTCAAAATAAACCTAAACTTAAACTGAAAATGGGACAGAAAGAGGGATGTCAGCCCGAGTAGCTCCGTGCCATCAGGTATTTCTTTTCTTAAAAGTTACCCGGTATTATGTGCGTGTGCTATTTCACTTATGTGATTATAGTAGATTTAGACACTGATGAAGTCAGGATAGGAAATGCTTGGGGTGTGAAAAGTAAGTAAGTGGCTAATCACAACTGGCCACTGTAATTAGGGACTTACTATACTTGACATAAACTGAGCCATTACCTTGAATGACTGTGTTAGTGTTTGAATCTTATAGTGCTTAGGAAATGGATGGGAAGAAACCTTCCAAAGCTTCTAGAGGTAGAGGTAGACCGTGTATGACCAGGAGCAGTGCCAAAGCTGCTGAGACGACCCATGAGAACCCTGAGGTTTCCGACCGGACTGAAGGAAATGAGAATGCCAGCCTGAATGCCTCAGCTAGGGAGGCGATTGCAAATGAGGTACACCAGGTCCTGCAGGTAGTTATGCCATCTGTAGTGACCGATGTTATTCGAGCTGTGAGGAATGAGGAGAGAAAGGAGAAGGAGGACAGGAGAGGGTCAACTGGGAAGGAAAGCAAGGGAGGAGAGGACGATCCCGATCATGTAGTAGGGGTGACGACCAAGGGATGCAGTTACGGGGCATTCCAGAGGTGCAAGCCCCCGACTTTTGATGGAAATGGCAATGCTGCCGCCGCCCACCGTTGGGTAAGGGAGATGGAAGCAGTACTCGAGATCAGCGAGTGCCGGGAGGATCAGAAGGTGAAGTTTACCACCCACTCCTTTACTGACTCCGCACTATACTGGTGGGACAACATCATACAAGCTGAGGGTTCCAGGGCCATCGGGAAAATGCGATGGACAGAATTGAAGAAGCTGGTAATTGAGAAATTCTGTCCTCATAGGGAACTCGATAAGGTCGAGAGGGAGTTCCTACAACTAGAGGCGGGAACCATGACCCACCAACAGTACACTACCAAGTTTAATGAGATGGCGAGGCTGGTGCCGGATCAGGTCACGCCGGTGTCTCGGAATATCAACCGGTACATTCAGGGACTGCCAGCTGACATTCGCAGGCACTTGATCGCTGCTCGACCGAGCACCTTTAGGTCGGCAGTGGATTTGGCTGGAAGACTTTATGATGAAAGGGAAGTGATGGTGGTGGAGGCAAAGAAAGCCAGTGGTGCTGACCGGAATTGGAATAGGATGTGGTTCGGGCGTGGCGGTTTTACCCCGAATAACAAGAAGATGAGAAGGGATGACCGTAAAGTGGGGTCATCAAGCTCGGGACCCGATAGGTGTGACAAGTGTGGGAAGGAGCATGGCGGTGAATGTAGATGGGGGTTAAACGTCTGTTTCAAGTGTGGGAAATCCGGTCATATGGCTAGATACTGTAAGGCTGCGAGGTGTTTCAACTGCGGGGAAATTGGTCATATGAGTAAGGATTGCAGGAGGCCGAGGGTTGAGAGCTCTGGGGCAAAGAAGACGACCGGGACTAAAGGGCAGAAGGTGAGTGCCAGAGCTTTCACCATGACCAGGGAGGAGGCTAGGACGGACCCCGATGTTGTGTCAGGTATGTTTCTAGTAGATCAAACTCCTGCTTCTGTGTTATTTGATTCTGGTGCTAGTAGGAGTTTTATTTCTGCCAATTTCTGTGCTAAACTGCCTATTAGTAGTAAATGCATTGATGAGCCCTTTGACGTAGAAACTGCTATTGGTAAGTCCACTAGGTTTAAAAATGTGATAGAGGACTGTGCCATAGAGTTAGAAGGTCATAGGTTTGCTGCTAAGTTACATGTGATGCCCCTAGGTGGGTTTGATGTAGTACTAGGGATGGATTGGTTAGCAACCCATGAAGCGAATATCGTATGTCGTAAGAAAATGATTAGACTGACGGCACCTGACGGAAGTCCGGTGACAATATATGGCGAGCGGGTTATGACGATTCCAAAAGTAATTTCGATGGCGGTGGCGGGAAAGTGCATGAGACGTGTATGTAGCGCTTATCTAGCCTACGTGAAGGATGTGGACACGTCAACACCATAATTGTCCGATGTGCCAGTTGTGTGTGATTTTCCCGATGTGTTTCCAGAGGACCTATCGGGTGTGCCACCGGATCACGAAATCGAATTTCAAATTGACTTGATACCCGGTGCCCAACCTGTCGCTAAGGCACCATATCGACTGGCTCTGACTGAAATGAAGGAGTTAATGGAGCAACTGCAAGAATTGCTCGATAAGGGTTTCATCAGACCGAGTATCTCTCCTTGGGGTGCTCCAGTCTTATTTGTGAAGAAAAAGGACGGTAGCATGAGAATGTGTATCGACTACCGTGAATTGAACAAGTTAACGATAAAGAATCGGTATCCGTTACCGAGGATTGACGACTTGTTCGATCAGCTCCAGGGTGCCAGTTGGTTCTCGAGGATAGATCTTCGATCTGGCTACCATCAATTGAAAGTAAGGGAGCAGGACATTCCTAAAACAGCTTTTGTACGCGTTATGGACACTACGAGTTTCTTGTTATGTCCTTTGGTCTAACCAACGCGCCAGCTGCTTTTATGGATTTGATGAATAGAGTATGCCGGCCAATGCTAGACAAATCAGTAATTGTGTTCATCGATGATATCCTGATTTACTCAAGGAGCAAAGAAGAGCATGCCGGTCATATTCGGGAAGTGTTGGAGACTTTGAGAAAGGAGAAACTGTATGCTAAGTTCTCCAAGTGTGCTTTTTGGCTACGCGACGTGCAATTTCTAGTTCACGTGGTAAATGCAGAGGGAATCAAGGTGGACCCAGCAAAGGTGGAGGCCGTGATGCAATGGAAGTCTCCTAAGACGCCATCCGAAATTCTTAGCATCACCTTTGATGAAATTGGCGGGCTACTACAGGAGATTTATTCAAGACTTCTCCAAGATAGCATCACCTTTGATGAAATTGACTCGCAAGGACGTGAAGTTCGTGTGGGGGAGAGAACAGGAGGATGCCTTCGAGGAGTTGAAGACGAGATTAACACAAGCTCCTGTCTTGACATTGCCCGAGGGAAATGACGACTTGGTGGTCTATTCGGATGCATCTTATTCTGGGCTAGGTTGCGTGTTGATGCAACGTGGAAGGGTAATAGCTTATGCATCTCGACAACTGAAACCCACGAAGTCAACTAGCCTACACACGATCTAGAGTTAGCCGCGGTGGTTTTCGGGTTGAAGATTTGGCGGCACTATCTATACGGGACTAAGTGCACCATCTTCACAGACCACAAAAGGTTGAAGTACTTTTTCGAGCAGAAAGATCTAAACATGAGGCAGAGGCGATGGTTGGAGCTCATAAAGGACTATGATTACGAAATCCATTACCATCCGGGCAAGGCCAATGTGGTGGCAGAAGCCCTTAGCCGAAAAGAAAGGCCCGAGCCGATCCGGGTGAAGGCTTATCAGCTGATTATGACCTCCGATGTGATGACACAGGTTAAGGAGTTCCAAGACGAGGCATTGAAAGAAGATCGTCTTAACTCCGAAAGGATGAGAGGTCTAGTCACTGAATTGGGCGAGAACACTCTTGGTGTTAAGACACGATTCGGGCGGATGTGGATTCCTCGATACGGGGATCTACATGGGAAGATTATGGACGTAGCCCATAAGACTCGATACTCCATTCATCCCGGTGCTACCAAGATGTATCACGATATGAAGAAAGAATATTGGTGGCCGGGTATGAAACACGATGTAGTGGAGTACGTGAGTAAGTGCCTTACTTGTCTCCAAGTGAAGGCGGAACACCAAAAACTGTACGGGAAAATCCAACCGTTGGATATACCCGAATGGAAGTGGGAGCATATCACCATGGACTTCATTACTAAGCTACCTCGCACATCGAGGGGATGCGATACTATTTGGGTGATTGTCGACCGACTAACAAAGAGTGCCCACTTACTACCGATCCACGAGACGTATTCATCCGAAAGATTGGCGGATCTGTTCATCAAGGAAATCGTAGCTCGTCATGGCGTGCTAATGTCTATCGTGTCGGATCCTGACACTCGGTTTACATCGAAGTTTTGGAGAAGATTCCATGATGCAATGGGGACGAGGCTACACATTAGTACAACCTATCATCCTCAGACGGACGGTCAGTCTGAGAGGACGATGTCAGTCTGAGAGGACGATACAAATACTCGAGGATATGCTTCGGGCGTGCGTGATCGATTTTGGAGGAAGTTGGGACGACCACCTGCCGTTAACAGAATTCTCGTACAACAACAGTTATCATGCCAGTATTGGCATGCCACCCTACGAGATGCTATACGGTAGGAGATGTAGGACGCCCGTGTGTTGGGGAGACATTGGGCAGAAAGAGTTAGGAGGTGTTGAGGTGACCGAAGCTACGACTGAGAAGTTGGAAAAGATCAAAGCCTTCATGAAGGCGGCGAAAGATAGACAAAAGACGTATGCTGACAAGAGGCGAAGACAATAGAGTTCAAGGTTAGCGACCGAGTCATGTTGAAGGTCTCATCTTGGAAAGGAATTATTAGATTCAGAAAACAAGGTAAGTTAAGCCCGAGATATATAGGACCTTTCCGAATCGTCGCACGAGTAGGAGAGGTAGCCTATCGACTTGAATTGCCAGATGAGTTAAGTGGAATTCATCCCACATTCCATGTCTCCCATCTGAGAAAGTGCTTAGCTGACGAAGATATGATTGTTCCACTAGAGGATATTGAAGTAGACGAACGGATCAATTACGTTGAGCAACTAGTGGCAATCATCGATCGTAAAGAAAAGAAGTTAAGGAATAAAGTGGTTCCTCTTGTGCGTGTACAGTGGTAGCACAGAAAGGGATCCGAATCCATATGGGAGACTGAGGAAGAGATGAGGCAGCATTATCCTCATCTGTTTGAGGAATAACAGGTTTCGAAGACGAAACCTATATAAGGGGGTGGACTTGTAACACCTGTATTTTCTTTTTAAAGAAATAAAAGAATAAAAGAGAAAGAAAAAAGGAAGAAATGAAAGTCAACCTAAAGTTCAGGGGTAAAAAGTGCCAAAAGGATAAAGAAAATAAAAGTTGGTGAATAAAAGGGTATGGCCGCCCATTTTGTCCTGTCAAACACTTTCATTCGGTTTTTTTAGAAAGGGAAACAACAGAGGCTTCGGTTTTTAGAGAGAGAAAGAAGAAGAAATCGAATTCAGGGTAAGAATTAGTGTTTTTAAGTTGTGTTTTGGCTAAGAAACCGAGAAATCATGTTCTTATGTGTGTGTTTTTGTGTTCGGTGTGTTCATTGGGTTTTATAGGTGCTAAACTTGTAGCAAATGGGTTTTTGAAGAAGTCATACCCAAGAGACTGCTAAGGTGAGTTCTAGACCCCGGTCTTTACTTGTTTTAAACTCTTTTGGGGCTGAAAATGTATTAAAATATTTTTACCATGTTTATCTATTGATACCCGTATGTGTTTTGGCATGTTTGATGATGTTTATTAGATGTTTATATGTAGTTCATGCTTAGAAGGACCTTGGTAAGCTTAGAACATTTAGGCCTGATGTTTGGGTTTGGAAATATCATAGTAATAAGCTGGACAGAAGGTTGATGAGCCTACACAGTAGCCTCTTACGCCCAGGATTGCCTTAGAAATGTTCTAAGTAGGGTCATGAGTCCAAATAGTTCTCATATGCCTAAACAGTACCTAATACGCCTAAGGCTCATGAGCCTCAACAGTGCTCATGTGCTTGAAAATTACTTAGAAAAAGTTAAGTGTAAGGTAATATGCCCAAACAGGGCTCTTACACCTGAAAAATAGGCTTAAAAGCCTAAGTGTAGGGTAATGAGTCTAAACAGTACTCTTGTGCCTAAAATAATGACTTAGAAAACTAAGTATAGGGTAATATACCTGAATAGTACTCATACGCCTGAGATTTTGACTAAGTACAGGGTAATGAGCCTAAACAGTGCTCATACGCCTGAATAGCTCATACGCCTAAGGTGAAAAAGTTTCTAAGTGTAGGCTGGTGAGCCTACATAGTGGTGAAAAGCCTGAACAGGGCTCATGCGCCCAAGTAGGGCTCTTGCGCCCAAACACTTAGAAAATTTTGCAGAATTTTCTGGGAGTCTGTGCTTTAGGGTTTGACTGAGGTTGACCAAGGGCCTATTAATGATAATGTTTCATGCATGATATGACTACTATGATTGTTCCATAATATAGTTATTGCTATTATTATTATTACTTATAGTATGTGACTTTACGTGGTATGTTATTATCTTAACGTAAAGTAAAATGTAATAATAAAGTAAAAGAGCAACAAAGAGAAGAAGTGGAACATAAATAAATGTTAATAAGTCTTGCAAGCACATAGGAGGAACACGACCGTGTTGTCGTTAGCTCAACTGTGTTGCGTGTTAGCTACCCTTTTATGCACACAGGGTCAATCGATTGAGATTGGCAGGACCTTTGTAGCGTGCCCTAGGTGATTGGGTCGGCCTTGTACACAGTACACATAGCCCTTTCGAGGGATACAGTTGACCCTTCGAGGAACATAGTTGGCCCTTTCGAGGGATACAGTTGACCCTTTGGGGAACATAGTTGACCCTTTCGAGGGAATATAGATGGCCCATCACCCGTTTTCCATCGCGCACATAGTTGGGGCATTGCGCACTGGTCCACATAGACAGTGGAACATAAAGTTAAAAAGTTTACAGACAAGGCATACAGTACAGAGATCGAACAATATTTGTTCATACAGTTAATGCGTGCTCGTATACACAGTACAGAGTTGTATTTTACAGAAAAGAGTATTTTCATATACTACACATATAAAGTATTTTATTACGTATAAAACTAGAACTCACTCAGTAACGTTGACTTTTATACAATTTCAGTTGGCAGGTAAATATTGCTGAGGATGGCACGAGGACGAAGCTACTTAGCAAGACAAGGCTGACATCCAACCGTATTTTGATTCTATTGTTGTTTTGTAATGCAATTGAACAGTCTTTTTGTAACTCCTGAACAACATTGTATTGCTTAACAACAGTGGTTTAAAGTAAATAAAATGGTTTTATTATATGAAATTCCGCTGTGTATATTATGAAATGAATATTATTAGGTAACTATGATGCAATGAATGACCAACTGTGAGGTACCCGGGATCGGGGGCCTTACAGCTGACTATGCTGCAGTTATGGAAAAGGGATATGTCAATGACGGGGCTTTCTCATGTTTTGTTTCTGAAATCGAGCCTAAGTACATCAGTGATGCCCTGAAGGATGAGGCCTGGGTCAACGCTATGCAGGAGGAGCTGCTACAGTTCAAGAAGCTGGGAGTGTGGACACTCGTTGACATGCCAAAAGGAGTGAAGGTGATTGGTACCAAATGGGTACTGAAGTGCAAGAAGGATGACCAAGGTGTTGTTATCAGAAACAAGGCATGGTTGGTTGTTCAAGGATTCAGACAAGTCGAGGGAGTCGACTACAATGAAGTGTTTGCACCAGTGCACGAATGGAAGCGATTCGGATATTTCTGGCCTACGCATCTTACAAGAAGATCAAAGATTATCAGCTGGATGTTAAGAGTGCATTCCGTCATGGGAAATCCGTGAAGAAGTCTACGTCAGTCAACCCGAGGGATTCGAAGATCCTTATCATCAGGAAAGAGTCTACAAGTTGGACAAGGCTCTGTATGGGCTACATCAGGCTCCTCGAGCTTGGTATGAGAAGCTCTCCACCCATCTCTTGAAACACCGTTTTCACAAGGTGTGATTGACTGCACGTTGTTCATTAAAGAGAAAGATGGAGATTTACTAATGGTGCAGATCTATGTGGATGATATCATCTTCGGTTCCAGAAATGAAGAACTGTGCAAAGAGTTTGAATCTGTGATAAAGGCAGAGTTTGAAATGAGTGGCATGGGAGAAATGAAGTTCTTCCTGGGATTACAGGTCGATCAAACACCAACCGGTATTTTTCTGCATCAGACTAATTATGTCGGAGACATTCTTAGTCGCTTTGATATGGAAAATGTCACTGCTGCCGGTACCCCACTCGCCACAAATCATGATGTGGCACCTGATAAGAATGGGGATTTGGTGGATGCCACTATGTACCGTGGGATGATCGGATCTCTCATGTATCTCACTACCTCGCGTCCAGACATCATGTATGCCACATGTCTATGCTCCAGATATCAAGCCAAACCAAAAGTAATCATCTGATCGGGGTGAAAAGGATCTTTTGTTATCTGAAAGGTACTCCAACACTGGGGTTGTGGTATCCTCATGACAATGACTTTGAGCTAACGACGTATAGTGATTCAGACTACGATGGCTGTAAGATGAACTTCAAGTCTACATCAGCAGGGTGTCAGTTCATTGGAAGGCGTTTAGTCACCTGGCAATGCAAGAAGCAGAACTCGGTTGCTTTATCAACCTGTGAAGCTGAATACGTTGTTGCTGCAAGCTGCTGCTGTCAGATTATCTGGATCCAACAGCAAATGCTGGACTATGGTTTGAAATTTTCTAACCCCCTATATATGTTGATAACTCTGCTGCCATAGCTGTAACTAAAAATCCGGTTCAACACCCTAAAACAAAACACATCGGCATAAAGTATCACTTCATTCACGACTGCTATGAAAAACAATTAATTGATGTGGTTAAGATAAACAAGGATTTTCAACGCGTTGACCTCTACACCAAACCATTTGATAAACCCAGATTTTTCTATCGAGGTCAACGGCGTGAAAAAGAAAAGTGACTTAATTTCAGAAGACACAGATGCCTAGTCCGACACGTGTTTATTTTTAGTTTATTTTATTTCTTTTAATTTCCTTGTCTTATAAAAATCCAAAAACACAAAAAGATTTTCTGTTTTAGAATTTTAAAGGAAGATTAGGTTAGGTTCAGTATTTATTTACTAAAAAAAAGAAAGGGGGAGGGAAGATAAGCTGAAAAGGCAAAGACAACAAAACTAAGAAAGTGATTCAGCAAATTGGAAAGTGATAGTACACAGGCATCAAGTTACTTGGGACACCAAAAAGATTTTCAAGTTTTCAATTTAGTTTAATTAAATCATAGAAATTGTCAGTCAGAGAGTTTTGAGTCTAACAAATTGGGAAAATGATAGTACGCTTGCTTGTAACTGTAATTATACGAAGAAAGTCAATCTAGGGAGGTGTTAGTTCATAATACGATGTGTCGGTAGATTCAACACAATAGACTAGTAGACATCATTGGTGAACTAAATTTAAACTAATATGTTCAACTGACTGTGGGTTCCCATCTTATCACTGGTTAACACAATCAATTATTTCCAATAAGGAATGACGAGCAAATAAACGCCACTAAAAGTGTGCGGATGACCAAAAAAGAGCAAAGCACGAAAAAAAGTGAAAATAAACACAATCAAGCTGATAACCTATGTTATTGGTGCGTTATGTGCAAAGAAAAAAAATTAAAGATGCTCTAACAAGAAGATAGGTTGTGTGCCTCTCTGCTGTGCCATGGTACTGACCTGAGGATAAGCATAACCTAGATATTCTAGAATTCATTGTTGTTTGCCACCACTCTGCTGTGCGATGGCACTGACCTGAGGCTTGGCTTCTCCTTGAAAGATCTATGAAAGTCTCTTCTTGTCAATATACCCGTAGACCGCTCAAAAGTCCTCTAAGGAAAGTTGATTACCATATAAGCCTGGGATCCACAAGTGTTGGTTGAAATAACGTAACCTAATACATACCAATGTGTGTCAAAAGTCTGTGTATAGATTTAAGTGGACAAGTATACTGACAATCGTCGTGGCTACACCGCCTGATGTTCAAAATCAATGTGTGTTACATAACAGATCAAGCATGATTCCCAGTTAGAACAGAGAAGTCTCAGATGAACGAGAAACTGTGATATGTAAATATGTTAGTTTCAATTTCAATCTATATATAAAAGTTTCAAGTAATTTAGTCTATGCCTGTCTGATTCCATATGAATCTGTCTTAGAAATGATGTTAATGCTAAAAGGCTTTTCTACCCAACCCTATCAAAAATCACAAAAACATGTTTATTTGTTACTTAGTTTAGTCTTTCAAATTATTTGCAAATTGTGTCAGTGTCGGACTGTGCTATGTTACTCATTGCTGTGAATGTCACAAAAAGAACTTAACGTTAATCTTAAATCAATTGTTTCTGAAAAAGTAAAGGATCATGTCTGAGATGATCGGGTGGATAAATGGATCATGTCTGAGGTGATCGGATGGATAAATGGATCACATCTGAGGTGATCAATAGGTTGTAATCTAAAATTGATCATGTCTGAGATGATCAACTGCTCATAATGTTTTATCTACTGATAAATGGAACTAAGTGCCGGGCGGTAAAATGGTCAAAATGTCACAAGTATGGCCCATTCGCACGACTGGACCATAAGTATGGACCAGTCGTACGATTGGATCATACGTATGAGTCCAAGTCGCACTAGTGGACCATGCGAATGAGCCCAATCGCACGATTGGAGGTGACCGACTATGACAGACGTCCGAATGAACCTCAATCGTACGATTGGAGGTGAATGATTGGGTGAATCGCACGACCGAGGCTTAGTAGCACGACTCACTCATGCGACTAGGCTCAGTCGCACGACTGGAGGGTGCCCTAGAAGGTGAATCGGCCTCAGTCGCTCTACTCACCCAAATCGCCCTTTATTCGTACGACCTAAAGAACCTCTGCCAAAATTTCATTCGATTCACGTTTACCATATATTCTTGAGTTCTGACATTCCATATTGTTTATACAGGTATAAATCGAGGTGGTTCATCAATAAAACCAAGCATTGGCATCAAGAATCACTCAAATTTTGACCTAACAGTAACCGAGGACTAAAACAGACAAATAAACCATCTAAACTGAGCTATAAGATCAAACTAAGCTTAAAAGATGCTATATCGGACTGTTCCGAGTGTAATTAGCCTAAGCACAATGCTTAACATCAAGTATAGCTCAAAAACATGAATTTGAATGTTCAAACGGTCGAATAGGTGACTGGACACACTGATGAACTTCAATTGTACGACTGAGCTGTCCGATTGGCTCAATCGTATGAGTGAGATGGACGAATGGCACAGTCGCACGACTGAACCATGCGTATGAGATCAGTCGGACGACTGAGGTAAACGCATAAGAAGACATGCGACTAAATCCAATCGCATGACTCAGTCGTACGAATGAACTCAATCGTACGACTAGATCTCAGCCGCATACTCCAATCGCACGACTAGATGTCAGTCGCATTGTTCAGTTGTACGACTAAACCAATTTTTCAAGTTCATTAACCGAAATCAGTTATCTTAGACAAGTACTAATGTTTATCTGTTTTATGTCACGGATGGCTAGTCGGTGGCCTATGAGCACCAAGCACAATATATGTGCTCATCTAGATCTGACTTCTCGCAACGCTGCGGACGTTCTGGGATTATCAGTTTTCTACGCCGCTCGAGGATCTACCGAGCGATCTCAGCGCAGAGTACGCCTTACAGATCGATTCAGCAGGCGTTTTGGGAAAACGCTGTTGTAGACAGGTCCATAGAGCCTCACACTATTCGGAGCTCTATCTTTGGACAAGATATTGAGCTAACTGAGGAGGATGTACGGATTGTTCTTGAGTTTGGGGACGATACTAACTGCCCAACGAGACTACATCCCCTTACTGTCCGTGGCTGCTTAATGAGGACGAAGTACTCAGGGGACATCAACACAAGTATGCTAACAAGAGCAACTTGTGCCCCCAGTTCAAGTACCTTGCCCATGTTCTTCTACGTTGTATAGCCTCGAGGAAGGGAGGATTTGATGAGTTGTCTGATCAGATGTAGAATGCATTTGCTGCATTGGTGTTGAACTTCCCGT
Organism: Flaveria linearis; assembly: GCA_024085815.1. NCBI lineage: Eukaryota > Viridiplantae > Streptophyta > Magnoliopsida > Asterales > Asteraceae > Flaveria > Flaveria linearis. The sequence goes on along the minus strand of CM044017.1, from coordinate 37,219,916 downwards.
TCAGCTTCTCCAGGATGATCCTCACCTACTTGGTGGAGAACATCAAGGCCAAGGGGAAGGAGAGCTTCTGCATGTACCTGACATTTATCCAGATGATCATTGATCAGAAGCTCCCCCAGCTGCCGAAGGAGAAAGAGGATGCGGTCGTATTGGAGGTTATGGATGATACGACGTTGGGGAGAATGAAGATCTACCGGGGCAAGCAGGTTAAGCACCTGGTGAGGAGACTGTTTGGGCATCTAGCCCGGGAGGACTACATGGCACCGGCAAGACGTAAGTGGCACCACGACGATAGTGACTCCGATGTGGAGCACATAGTGCTCCCTTGTGATCAATCAGATGATGATGATGGTGATGATGGTGGAGATACAGGTTTTGAGACCACTACTGCAGATGTTACATCTCCACCATCCCCACAAGAGGATTAGAGACCGCTAGTTTCCATCAGGACTTTCAGGCCGATGAGGATGAAGAGTCTAATGAAGAGCCTCTCACCCGGACAGTTGGTAGCCGGGTGGTTGCTACGGAGCAAGGCGTTAGGGCGGTCGGTGGACACCTGGGAGGGTCTGGGGGTTCTACTATCGACCCATCATATACCCCAGACTCTCCCAGTAGCCGAGGGGGAGCCTCCGGGTCCAGGGGACTCGGAGGAAGCGGATGGCTCAGCCACATGGGCTGAAGCCCAAGCGAAGGAAGATTACCTTGCTTAAAACCTCATCAGCCACCACTACTACCACTCCACCATCCTCTACCACAACACCACATACCACTACCATACCACCCTCCACAACCATTACTCATACATCTCCACCCACTCATACACCTCCACCTATATTCACCACCACCACCGCTACCACCACCCGACACCAAGCCGGAACCTCAGCAGCTCCATCAGGATCGTCTCTACCCTCCAGTGGGGTAGAGGAACAGCTTGCAGCACTTAACCGAATGGTACTAAAGCTGTTAGCTGCCGATGACGAGAAGACTGCATGGCTAAGACAGTTAGAGGAGCTTACTGCTGCCTAATTGCTGCAGATCTCTCAACAGGCACAGCAGCTACAGGAGTAGACCCAGCAGATGGCCGCTCAGAGGCTAGAGCTCACCCAACTCTAGGAGCAAAATGTCATATCTTATAAGAAGATTAAGGAGTTGGAGGAGACCAAGAAGACCATCCTGCTCAAACTCAAGGGCACTAAGGATGAGCCTCTGAAGATAAGAGAGGGAGATGGCGATGATGGTGATGATGAAGATAGTGATGATGAGGGAGATGACAGTGATGAAGATGATGATGATAATGGAGATGATCAAATAGAGGAGGGGCACAAGGATGATGATGATGATGATGAAGATCCAGCTACAAATGCTGCGAATCCGGGTCAGGAACAACGAACAAAACGAAGACGAAGACCAGGGATCTACATCAGCCCCTCCATCATCACTTACAGCTGAAGCTCACGAGCAGATTCAAGGCAAAAGTACAGATTAGATGTTTTATTATTCAACTTTTGTACTTGAATCATCTTCTGATGTTTATGTAATTAATGTAAATATTTATTATTTAATGTTTGATTATCTTGATTACATACTAATGATTGTTATGCCTTATGTCTAAATCAAGCAGATCCAGCATTTCAGCAAGATGAGCATGGCGTTGCTCCCCTCCAATAGATCAAGTCTCAACTCACAATGATTCTTGATCTGCAGGGGATCGTCAGAAGGGCTTTGAGTTATACTCCTAAAGAAGGAGAAATAATTCACGACCTAACTGACGAGCAACTTGCTGATATGTTTCGGCTTAATCTAGATGAGATCGTGAAGGATGCTCCAACGTTTGATGATGATAGTGATGAAGAGGTTAATGACGTTGAGGAGATAGAGATTGAAGATATCACCGATCAGCACTACCCTAAATACGTTGACCGAGAGGGAAATGTGTTTCCTGATCTGGTTAACACTCTCGGCAGTGATATTTTGGAAAAGCTGAGTGATAAAGAGAAAGAAGCAGAAGCATCAACTAGCCAAGCCCAAGCCTTGGACGCTGATGTCGATATTCGAAAGGCTGAATGGGCGGCGTGCTTTGCTGAGATCCGAGTCCAGCGCGCTACAGCCAAGCAAAGTACCTACACCAAGCTCTACAAAGTCAAGAAGAACATGAAGGTGTCAGGGAAGATTATTGCATGGGCTCATTTTGAGGATCTTGGAGTTTATGCTGTAAAGAGGGAGAGGGGAATCGAGTACTTCAGATTTCCTCATGATCTGAAGACTCTCCCCGGGTTCGAGCTCAACCAGCTGGCACGCCTGAAGTTGCTCTACGCTGACTCGAAGAAAATGTCAGGCTGGTTTGAGGCTGCAGTGAAAAGGGAATACAGGACGAGATGGGTAAACTTCAAGCCTCAGCAGGCTACGAGGTACCTCAAAAGCTCTGAGGTGAGTCCCATCACTGGTCAACCAAAGATAGTCCTGAAGTGGCGCCCTCCGCGCACGATGTCAAGAATTCCTTTGAGGGAGATGCCACAGGACTTTACCCCATACTTTAAGTGGTGGTACTATGACTGGTGCTCTGGAGATGCCGTCATTGTTTTGGACAGGGAAGGAACGGTGGACACAATAAGGGTGTTCGACCCAATGTGACTTATCAACTTGTCAGCTTCAGATGTCTATACTCTGTACAAGTGGCCACTATTTTTAATACCCAGGATATAGTGCAAGCACTACAGTTTCAGCATGTCATACGTCTATGCTTCGCACTCAATATCCATGCTGGGGTTTTGAAAGAGGAACGGGTTAAGAAGTTTGAAGAGTTTAAGAAGGAAGTCAAAGATTAGCTAGAACTAGGTCCAAGGGGGAGTTTGTGGTACACATATCCCTAGTTCTAGTTCTAATGAGCTTAAATGTAATTGACTTTCATTTTGTTACACATATGTAATGTTTGATCAATGTAATGAAAACTCTTTGATTGATTGTGTATTGGTTGCTTAATGTTTTATATATTTATATCATTGTATGTTGCATACTTATACGAACATGTTATATAGGTTTACAGTTGTTAGATATAGTTCTGAATTGTTAAAGGTCCAGGAATGTGTTTAACTAAGTATCCTGTTTCAGTCGCACGACTGGACCATGCGAATGGGCCAATCGCATGATTGAACCAGGTGATTGAGTCAATCGCACGATTGATTCATAAGACTGACTCAATCATACGAATGAACCAATCGCACGACTCAGTCGCATGACTGAGCCATACGCATGGCTCAGTCGTACGAATGAAAGCTGTAACCTATAAAACCACTTAATTCGTGAAAAAAAAGACTTCGAGAATTCATAACCCTAGCCGTCCAAGTTCGTCCAGATCGTCCCTTACAAGTTCATAGATCATTTCTGATCATTCCTAGTCTGTTCTTAACATATGTTAATCGTTAGGTTTGATCGGATTAACGATATCCCTGATTGGATCGCCAATCAAATAGAATTTCACGCTATTTGATTCGGTTACATGTCGAATCAGTTAGTACTCCGTTCGTACACGGGCCTATCATTTCTTAATTTAATCTTCACGTTCCCACGTAAATTCGGGTCCTCATTTTGAATTCGATTTCACTTTCACTATTGGGATCTTACTTCTTTTCAAACTTTTTACTTCCCTGTCAATAATAGCTACTGGTTCTTCTACAAAGTGAAGGTTTTTTTATCTATTTTGATTTCTTGGATTGGAACCCTTAATGTTTCATCTATTAGAACTTCTTTAAACTAGTCACATGAAATGTGTTGTGTATCTCACTTAGTTCTTATGGTAAGTCTTACTTGTAAGCTACAGGACCAATTCTCTCTATAATAGCATATCTAGGGTTTAATTTATTTCTTTTCCTAAATTGGATAATTCCCTTAGATGGTGATACCTTGAGATACACCTTATCTCCTACCTGAAGTTCTAAAGGTTTCCTCCTTTTGTCAGCATAACTCTTTTGTCTATCACATGCTGCTTTTAATCTGTTCTTAATTCACAAATCTTATAAGTTGTCTCTTGTATAAGTTCTGGACCAGTGAGTTGTTTATCCCCTACCTCATTTAGGTGATCTATACTTCTTCTGTATAAAGCTTCAAACGAAGCTATTCTAATACTAGAGTGATAACTGTTTATTGTATGAAAATTCAATTAATGGTAAACGGGTGTCCCAGTTACCACCAAAATCTATTGCACAAGCTTAACATATCTTCTAGTGTTTGTATGGTTCTTTCCCTTTGTCCGTCTGTTTGTGGATGATAAGTTGTACTCATATTACTTGAGTTCCTAAGGCTTTTTGTAATATCTGCCAGAATCTTGAAGAAAACCTACTATCTCTGTCAGATATTATTGATACAGGTATTCTATATCTAGACACAATTTCTTTCATGTAAATTTTTACTAACTTTTCCATCTTATAATCTTCTCTTATTGGTAGGAAGTGAGCTGACTTAGTCAGTCTGTCTACTATAACCCATATTGTGTCATATCCATTTGTGGTTCTAGGCAATTTAGTTACAAAATCCATAGTGATCTGGTCCCATTTCCATTCTGGGATTTCTGGTTGTTGTAAATATCCTGAAGGTTTCTGATATTCAGCTTTAACTCTAGAACAAACATCACATCTTTCTACAAATTCAGCAACAGATCTTTTCATACCTGGCCATCAATATTGACTTTTCAAATCCTTGTACATTTTATTATTTCCTAGATGTACTGAATATCTAGACTTGTGTGCTTCTTTTAAGATGATTTCTCTTAACATGTTATTGTTAGGAACCCAATTCTTTCTTTAAATCTTAAAATTCCATCCTGACCTGCTTCAATTGTTTTCTTTGTCCTATTACTTCTTTCAGGTCGTCTTTCTGTTGCGCTGCCTGGATTTGACTTAACAAATCTGAATGTATTTCCATTCTCATAGCACGAACCCGTAATGGCTTAGTTCTTTCCTTTCTACTGCTACTACATTTGATTTTTCTGGGTGATATTTGATTTCACAATCATAATCAATTAATAACTCTACCCATCTTCTTTGTCTCATATTCAACATCTACTGATCAAATATATGTTGTAAACTTTTATGATCCGTATAAATTATACACTTAGTTCCATACAAGTAATGTCTCCAAATTTTTAGTGCAAACACTACTGCTCCTAATTCTAAATCATGTGTAGTATAATTCTTTTCACTACCTTGAGTTGTCTAGATGCATATGCAATTACTTTGTTCCTTTGCATTAAAACACATCCAAAACCTTGACGTGATGCATCACAATATAATGCAAAATCGTCTGTTCCTTCTGCAAGTGCTAAGATAGGAGCACTACATAACTTGTCTTTTAAGAGTTCAAATGCCTGGTTTTGTTTTTCTCCCCACACATACTTCCTATCTTTCTGGGTTAATTTTGTCAAAGGTTGAGCTATTCTTGAGAAATTTTCTATAAATCTTCTGTAATATCCTACCAAAACCTAAGAATTGTCGTACTTCAGTTGGTGTTTTGGAATTTTCCATTTCTTAACTGCTTTAATTTTTGCTGGGTCAACTTGTATTCCCTTCTAGTAACTACATGTCCTAGAAATTGTACTTCTCTTTTTCAAAATTCACATTTTGAAAATTTGGCGTACAATTGTTCTTTCCGAAGTAATTCTAAAGTTAACCTTAAGTGTTCCTCATGTTCCTCTTTACTCTTAGAATAGATTAAAATGTCATCTATAAAGACTATGACAAATTTATCTATATATGGCTTGCAAACTCTATTCATTAAGTCCATAAATACTACAGGAGCATTTGTTAACCCAAATGGCATTACAAGGAATTCATAGTGCCCATAACATGTTCTGAATGCAGTCTTGGGAATATGTTCCTCTTGTACTCTTAACTGATGATATCTAGATCTTAAGTCTATTTTGGAAAATTAACTAGATCCTTGTAATTAATCAAATAAATCATCAATCCTAGGGAGAGGATACCTATTCTTTATGGTTATCTTATAGTTCCTGATAATCAATACACATTCTGAATGTTCCATCCTTTTTCTTAACAAATAGAATGGTGCTCCCCAAGGCGACACACTAGGACGTATAAACCCTTTATCTAATAATTCCTGAAGTTGACTCATCAGTTCCTTCATTTCTGTTGGAGCTCAACGATATGGAGATTTGGCTATAGGGGCAGTTCCTGGTATTAACTCAATCTTGAATTCTACCTGATGAGGGGGTGATAATCCTGGTAATTCATCAGGAAATATCTTTGGTTATTCTCTAACGATAGGAACATCTTCTAAAATTTTCATGTCCAGGTGTGTATCTATTATGTGTGCTAGAAATATTGAACATTTCATTCTCAAATATTTTTGTGCTTTCTTACATAAAATTATCTTTACAGTACCCCTAGGTTGTTCACCATATATGGTAAGAATTGTATTATTCTTATTTGTAGGGATTTTAATCATTCTTTTTCCACAAATAATTTTATCTTGATTTCTACATAACCAATCCATACCCACAACAACATCAAAACCTTCTAATTCAATAGGAATCAAATCAATATTAAAACAGTGATCGTCCAAAATCATAGTGTAATTGGAAATGACTTCACTAGTCTTAATTATTTTTCCATCAGCTAAATCTATCATAAATTTATTTCTCAACTTTTCTGAGGTTAGGTTAAGCAAAGACTTAAACGCATGCGAGACAAAACTACGTGTAGCTCTCGTATCAAATAACACAGTACGTGTTGATTATTAATAGGAAACGTACCCGTTACTACTTCTGGTTCTTGTCATGCTTCCTCAGTTTACAGCACGAAAGCTCTACCATGCGGGTTGCTTGTGGGAATCTTCTTCTTTAACTTCGGACATTCATTGCGAAGATGATTTTCATTCCCACCTTGATAGCAGACTGATTTAGGGTTTGCAGGTCCCTTATAGTCTCGGGATATATGTCCCTTCTTCTTACAATTATAACAAATTATAATCATGCACTTACCATGACAGTATTTCTTACAATTATTACACCGTGGTTGTCCTTCCTTTTGAGGTCTCCTTTCTTGTGTAGCTCCTAAGAAATTTCTCATTTTTCTTATTTCCTATTCTTGTATTGGTCAAGTAACCATTTCTGATCATTTCATCAGTCAAACTACCTACTAGTGCTACTGTTTCCTGAAAAGTTTTGGCATTGCAGATTTGACCATTCCTCTTATATGTGGTACTAAACCCTAAATATATCTGCCTATTGTTTTTGGTTCTGGAGTTACTAGATGTGGTACTAACCTAGATAGTTCGTTATACCAATCAGTATATTCCCTGTGTGCTGGATCTTTCATTTCTAATGTCAAGAATTGTGTTTCTATTTTCTCTATCTCGTTGTAAGAATAATATTTTTCAATTAGTAGATTCTTAAATTCTTCCCAGCTGTACCCGTTCACCACATGTCTTCCTTTGGTTTGTCCCTTCATTTTCCACCAAGATTGTGCCTCACCCTTCAGAGAATGTGAAGCAAACAAAGTTTTGTGATTATCAGCACAGTTGCTAAATTCTAGTACAGATGCCATCTTTTCGAGCCAGCGTAAGGCTTGTATTGCTCCTCCCGTCGAATTCCCGTGGACTGCAAGAAATGAAGGTTTTATAAGAACATCCCTTCTTGAGTTGATCTGCAATTTCTCCCTCTGGATGTTCTTCTGTGTTGGCATTTACTGGTTCCTCATTTTTAGGTGGTACATCTCTAAAATTAAGATTTTATTGCAATTGGGCTATTAAAGTTGGTATGGCAGCCTCTAATTGTTGGTTCACTATTTGAGAAATTCTTTCGTTCTTAGTGGTTGTGGTAGCTTCTGGCGGAGCTTCGTCTCCTAGTCTGGTTCTTGGTCTTCCAACGCGTGCAGTTCTCCTTATTGGTTGAGTAGTTCTTTTTGGCGGCATATTTCACTATATTTTAATTATGTTATTATTTTGAAAAGAATAAGTAAAGATACACATAGTTTATATAGTAAACAAATATTTCATTAGTCTTATCATAACAGAGGATAACTTAGTATATATCTTTATTTTCTTATTCTTATAGCATACATTAAGTTTTCTAGATTTCTAATTTCCCCAAACCCAATTCCATAGTTTGTGAGGATGCTGTTATCTTTCTTTCTTCCTTTCTTGACTTCTGTTTTAATTATTCGTACTTCCCGTTGAATTTTCTTAACTTTCCTTAGTATTTGATTGGTTGCCTTTACTTGCCAATCTTCCATCCTTTGTCTTTTACCTTTTTCTTTTTCTGTCTCAGATTCATCAGATTGCATCATTTTAGAATTTAAAGGAAATCTTGTTGGGTTTGGATTTCCTGTTTCTTGTATTTCATCAGCCAAGGGTTTCTTGTCATATCGTACTCTCTTTCTAGGAGTCTGGATTGTATAACCTCCCATTCTAACTGGTGCACGTCGCATATAAAACTTTGGTGATGCTTGGATCTTGGTTTCAGATTGTGGGGTCTCTATTTGATTTGTTGGTTCTATCTCAGGTGTTGTCTCTCTATGATCGAATAGTCAGTTTCATTATTGTAACTTTTAGTTTTATCAAAACTCATGCTACAAATTCTTACAAATTTAACGTAGGTAAGTAACATAGAATTCATAAAAATTGCATGTATGAATCATACAGATTTCACGTTTAATACTTACCTTATAAATATAATCACGTAAAGAAAATAATACCACTTTGATGGTCAATCAACTTGTAAGCAAAGAAAACAATATCACTTGAGTATTTAATTAACTTGTGAGTTTATGGTTATAGTCTAGGTATTTACTAATAATACCTGATTCTCTATAACCAATGGCTCTGATACCAACCTGTCACATCTCGACAGAAGCGTGAAATGCTTGGATGTGACTCCTTGGCTCAAAACACAATGATTATAGACAAACACATATAATAGCAAATTTAAACATAAAATATAACATTTCATATGTAAAGTCCGTTTACCAGTTACATAAGGTTTACAAAATTTGTTTAATTAAAGACTATTACATGTAACCTTTTATAACATTTATAACTGTTTCACATATCTTTAGTAGTAGTGAATATGTGATCCACTATTATACTACGCACGAATATGTTAACAGTTATTTTCACACAAGTTCTTCCAATTACTTCGCCCTAACCGTCGTAAACATCAAATGAGCACATAATACTGTTAGTTATTTTGTTCTCCTGAAAAAGCATACTAAAAACTGTCAACATAATGTTGGTGAGAAACATAGGTTTAATAACTCAAATAAAACATATTGATGCAACATAAATAAGATTACAACCAAACCTACTTATATGCCAGGTGATTTATAACTGTCACAAATATAAATCATAGAAATCAGATAATATAGCATCACAACACTCATCCTGTTTGTCACATCCCGTGGAAGCGTGAACGAGACGGATGGAATGTGACTAGCTTTTATCAGAGTGTAGTGGTTTATATTAAATAAACACAGATATAATCGAAACATAATACATACATGCTTTTTATTACTTAATATTCGAGATTACATCTTTTACAAAATATATCAAAATTGATGTAATAAATTACAACTAAGTTACAGCATGTCTAAATCTACGCAGACCCATCCTACGACTTCGCCCCAACCATCATGAATCTCAAAGCTGAAATCAAAGGTGTTACTCATTTCCTGAAAAAGTACACTTAAACCAGTCAACAAAAATGTTGATGAGAACATAGGTTTAATCCAAACAAATATTTTGTTGATGTGTTAATTACAACCAAACCTGCTCACAACATAATCATACTGTCACGAAATAATAAAATCAGATAATATTACATCCTAACCCCCATTCGATTAGATGCAGGAAAATAGTAGCAACCCTCATCCGGTTGGTACAAATATCCTCCTAAGTAGCGCTACTAATATTATCGACCGGTTCCTCATTCGAACTAATGGTTGTGTCACAAATGACAGTAAGCAAAGAAAAATATTTTCAAAATAACACATCAACTCAAAGTATACTTTTCCCCGAAAACGTTACGGAATACCAAATGGTTGAAAACGGGCTATGAACTCACCGTGTCTTCTCACTTGAACCTAACAAGATAGTTCACAGTGTTAGACAATACTTTAAATATTTTTCTGGTTTTCATTGACTGTAAAAGATTATTAGAAACACCTTTGGGTTTCTAAAAATTCTTAATTCATAATAGTTTGTGATTTATTCAAAAATCACACAAAATAGTTATTGATGTCCGAAAATCACCAAATTTGTTAGAACATAAGTTTGGACAGTTTGTAGCTTTCCAAAATTTCATGACATTAAATTCTTCACAAATTATTTCCCATAAATCCCACAATATTCTCAATATTCATCATAATACTTTTGTTGTCCAATAAATCTTCAATATTTTATATAATTTTTTCCAAAAAGTCAGTAACATCACATAATTTTTATAGAATCCAACTCTTGACAGATTATTTTCTGTAAATTTCATAATATTCCCATAAATAGTTAAAAATAGCTTCTGTCCACGAAAAATTCCCAAAATGTTACAGAAGATTTCCCAAATAGAATCAAGCATCATATAATTATTTCAGAGTCCAAGTCATAACAAATTAGTTTCTATAATTTTCACAATAATTGACATATTTAATAAAAATATTCATACTGCTCCATAATTTATGAAAATAATATATTCTTCAGTATATTCATCAATATTTCATCTATGATTTTATCCGAATTTATTATGTACTTTAAGTATTTATTACAATTTATCTACTGCAGAAAATATAAAAATTCGTATCTTAATCATAATAAGGGATAAAATTCTGAAATAATTCTAGAGGTCTTTATACCTCAAAAGAATCATTCTGTAAATTTATCAGAATTTTCCCGATTTTATTTCTATTTTTGATATTTTCTTCTATTTTCTATTATAAAATAATTTATATAAATTTTTTTTTACTTATCAAAATTTTATCAAAGTTTCCAGTTTATTATTCAGAATAAAAACAAGAATTTTCCATGTTTATTCCCACAATTGCTTTCATTTAATATTTACTTGATTTTTCTTAATAATTATGATATATGTTTTGTAAAATTCAAATATATCTTTCTAAATCATAAGTTTCTGAGTTTTGGAACTTATTATTCAAGATTTATGATTTAAAGTTTCCCAAAATTGGTTTTGGGTGGTTAAGCCCTTATATACATACATATCAATATGTATGTATATATATGTTTTGTTAGCATATATGTAACTACACCTTTTTATCACCTTAGATGATGTGCTTGATGGTATTTCAACTCCTGGAATCCAAGGACAAGGCAGCGAGGATCGTGGATGGTGGTGGATAATGATGGTTGTTGTGGTGTGTGGTTGTTTTGTTATTGTCGGGTTGTTGTTGTTAATGTTGTTAATTGTTGTTTGTGTGGTACCCGAGAGTGAGAGAGCAGTTTGATGGTGGTGATGTTTGATGAACAAACCGAGGATGAGAGGGAATAAAAGGTGGCTGGAGGTGGTGGTGAAATGGTTGAGTGATGATGATGTGTGTATATAGATCCGAGAGAGGGAGAGCAAAGTGATGATGTTTGTTCAGGAGGTTTAGACTTTTATAAATGAAGCTTCAAAAGTCCCGTGGCTTTAAGCAATGCATGGATCGGTTTAGATGGATGACTCACCAAATGGTAGCTTAGGTGTCCTTGGATTCATTAGGAGGTGCCACATATCCTCCTAGCAATGATGAAGATTCATGTACCTCCATGGTGGTTTGAGGTGGCGGTTTGTGGCAATGGGTGTAAGAAACCGAGAGATGCATGAAAGTGTTTTCCAAATTGACCACCTAGCACTTCTAGTAATGATTATGGTGGAAATGGTGTGTGAACACAAGAAAAACCCGATGCATGGGTGTGAAAGCAATAAATGGTGGTGATTTTAGTGAGATGCATGCATGTGTTCTTAGGATGTCCACCTAATCATCTAGTAATGATGATAGGTTGACTTAGGATCATAAGGTTGCACTTTGAGAAACAACCGAGAGGTGTTTTGGGTGTTGATGAAACTAAAGCTTCAAGTTTTCATTGAATTTGTTTTAGTAAGGTGGTGAGAGGGAACAAAAGAACATGATAGCTAGTTCTATAAGGATAGAGTTTGACTTTTAGAGGTATGGCATTGATGTAGGGTGATGGTTTTAGTTAGGTGTACCAAGAGGGTTTGGGTTTGGTGGTTTGGGTTGATGGTTTTCGATGGGTAGTAGTGGTTTGGGAATTGTTAGTCAATTGATGGTTTTAGTATTTTTAATTTAGGTTTTTATGTTTGTTTGATTTGGTTATGTTTATTGATGTTTTAGTATGTATATATACGTATATATAGACATATATTCACGTATGTATATGTAGATTCGTAGCATAAGTATATATATCCATAGTTTACACATATAACACAATTAATCACAAGTTCAATATACGTGTATCTATGATTTATTTATATACACGTAAACATATATATATATATATATATTTTAACCGTACCCAAATACAGCATACTAAAGAATTTTCCATGTATATATACATATGTAAACATGCTTACGTAAAATTTTGTATTTATATACTCGTACGTGTGGATTTCGGCTATATAACATACATGCACACGAGAATTCTCAACTTACATATATGCATGCAAACATGCATACGTAAATTTTCATATATAAGCATGCATGCAACCATGCATAAGTATATCCGATTATAATTCTTGGTTGTAACGTAATAAAAATGAATAAAAAATTTCGACGTAATATATATAATAATAAAATATTTTTAGGGTTGTCACACTGTTGGTGCAGAAAATATTTTTCCTAAGTAGCGCTACCTATATTATCAGACGGTTCTTCATCCGAATTAAGGTTGTCACTTACGGTAATATGACAGCCTTATCTCAAAAAGTCTTATTATTTGCATCCAATACACAAAAACAGTATGCTTTTCCCCCTAAAGTTTATAATATAAAACGGGCTATGAATCTCACATGAATTCCAGTGACAACCTATAAATTAATTATAAGTTAGAAAAGTAAATTTATTTAAAATTTTCAAAACCTCAGTTAAAAATTCTAAAACAGTAACTATGATTGTTCAAAATTTTTAAAAACTAATAGCAACCTCATCAGAAAATATCAGTAATCATATAAAAATCTCAAGTATTAACTAATTTTAGATATTTTTCGGGAATTAATACAAACTCAACATAAATTAGCAAAAATATCTACTATTACTGGTAAATTCCCAAATTTTTCCAGAACGATTATTTTATAGTCCATAGTATCTCATAAATTCTTTGGTTAATATTTCATAGTAAATAATTTACTGTGATTTTCCCAAAATTTCAAAAATTTAGGAAAAATAGTTATATATTTATAAAAGCTACTAAATTTACCCATATTATACATATCAGAATATTATAATTTATGTGAATTTTACATAATTATTTCAAAGTTTATGTAGTTCTTCCGATTTTTCTATTTCAGAACAGTATAAAATATAATCTCAATAATATTAAGAGTTAAATCATGAAATTTTCTGGAGCTTCTACATTATATCTAATTATCTTATAATGTTCTCATCGTTTTTCCGGGTTTGGTTCTTCCAGTTAGTATTTTTCTTGTTTTTCCTTAATTAAATCATATTAATTAATTTACTTAACTTCAATATACCAAAATTTACAGATAAATAACTTCAGTATTCTAAACATATTTCTATGTTTATTCCCACAATCACAGTCATTTAAGTATTAAATCTGATTTTCACAAAACACTAAGATTTAAATCATTTTGTTTGAAATTTCCTTGTTTAATCATCTTGATTTAATACCATTAGTTTTCTTAGTTCTTTTCATTTATTCTTACCAAATAACAAAGATAAATAACACATGGTTATGGGTTTATTTGATGATAAACATGTATGTGTTTGTTTAAACACATACTTACTTAAATTAAGGTTTCTAACCTTGTTTGTTTGAGAAGAGTGATTGGTTAGCTTCTAGAATTCTTGATGTTCTGAGTTTTTGGATGAAGGTTCTTGATCCTTGAAGGTGTACTCTTAGTAGAAGATGTGTAACACCCCAACCCGGAGAGGCTGACGTGTCACTATTACAGATCAAATCAAAACCCATTTCACGATATAAAGAGATTGTCAAAAGAAATAAATTCAAACAAACTCCATAATCCGAAAGAACCTAATTAAGTTGTTCATTACATCAATTTAAGTAAATGTATTCTTGATCTTCAACCACTCTTCACTGATTTCCCGGATTACCCTGATTACCTACAATCAAATAAGAAAACACCACAAAGAAAATACGGCTGAGCCAAAAGTTGCTCAGTGACGGAAATAACAATAGTAACAATACGAAGCATAAAATACTTATATCTGAATACTGAACGGATCATATGATACTGAAACGGAAATCTGAATCTAAACATATAATGCTGATACTGAACTGAACATGTAATACTGAACTGAACTGATCTACACGACGCGTATATACAAACAAAATAAGTCGTGTAATATAAGAAGTACCCAGAGCCAAAACTGAACTGATTAGTACATAGCTAGCTAGACTATGCACTAATGAGATGGTGTGTGGGGCGTACACACATGATTCCATCCCCCGGAACTGAACTGAACTGAACTGAACTAGGATCGATCCATCCGCCTCCCAGATATTATGGCCAAAGTACTACCTGAGTACTAACGTGTTAACGGAGACGCCGTGAACTATTTATTACACACCGTCACGAAAAGTGTCACATCATTGACGCCACAATGACATGTCGGAGAGCTCGGGTAACAGAGTATCAATCAAATGGTAGTACAACTACCAACATATAACGTATCAATGGAACATTTATAGGAACATGCAATAATGAGCACAATTCATAAAATATATATTGCATGCTACAGGTCTCACTAAATAACACTAATGAGTCGAACGAATCGGGGCATAATTAAATAATAAGGATATACGACTAATAAAGGCTAAACATTCATATTAACGGAAATAACGTATCAAAAATCCGTACTACAAAGTAACGGAACAGAATTTATACTATGATAAAGATAACCAAGAATCCGTACCTTATACACGAATGACAATAATCAGAAAAAGGCTTAGGCTCGGTTAACGCCGCGAGAACCTACAATAACGTAACGCAAATTATAATCTGAAAATTCCAGTTCTGCCCTTGTCTTTTCGCACTCGTTAAAAATACTAAACGACGTTTAAAAATTCTGAAAATCTCCAGTTTACTATATTAGTGATTTCTAAACAACTTTCATTTAGAAAAGTTTCTGATTTGGATTACCGAAATATGAGAAAAACGTAGATCTTTACAGCTGCGCAGAACTGCTAGCTGTTACGAAAACGACTGTTTGGAGGTCTAAACGAATGAGTTTTTCGATGTTTTATATATCAACAGATTCTTCTTTCGACGAACTTCGTCATGGACATAAGGTTTAACTGTTTGGATCTGTTATGAAAAAGTTATGGCCTCCGTAAGTTGGCTGTAAAATACGTATGGATCAAGGTATTTTAATAAACCGTAAAAAAATCATTTCTGGTTAAAACACATCCGTTACAGGTTTGGAAATATTTTATAAATAAGTATAACTCATATTTATCCGTAATTAAAGATAATACGGTGTTCAATAACAAATCAATAATTTAAACTATTATTTAAAGTCCATTTTTATAAAAATGGCTATTTTCAACATTTATAAACATTTTTATAAATATTGTTAAGGTGTTTGTAAACATTAAATTTATAGAAATTTACTAAATAACCTTTAAAATAAGGAGAGTTTATAAAAGTTTCTTTTATAATTTTAGAAATTTTACATATTTATTAGAAGCTGGAAAAAGGCATAAAAAAATAATTGGAGGTGCCGGGGTCGAACCCGGGACCTCAAACCCACACTCCTACTCCATTACCAGTAGACTAAAGGCCTTGGCCGTGTTATGAATCAGATTTTAAATCTTAAAACCAGTCTTTAAACAGATTCCCAATCTCCCTTCGAACCCTAACATGATTTTAACCCAAATCGAACCTCAAATGGATGTTGTGTATGAAATCAAGCTTAGGGCTTTGATTTCCCACGTGAAACCGAGTGTGTAGGTGGTTCCAATTACCTGGTTCGTTTTGGAAGGGTATCAAGAACAATCGACGAACAGTCGCGGTTGAAGGTGCCCGGTTTGCTGTGCAATTGGTGATGAAAATCCAATTAAATTGGTGAACAGCTTCAACTAGTGTTCTTGATACAAAGCCTCAAGTTAATTTGGGATTAGAACGTGCTTAGGTTGGAGTTCCAGAAAGTTGCAGGTCCGCGATGAACAGAGGTGATCGGAGGTGTGCTTTGTGTGTTTCTTAGAGAAATTGAGCTAATGGTATTTTATAAATGATCAAAACATTTGATGGTGCTCGATTAATTTGATTATTAAACGCGTTTTAGTGCGATTTGAATGTGGGTGTCGGCCGAAAGTAGGGGAATGGTGGAACGGTTCCAAATCGCACTCAAATATCAAATTGCAGTGGGTCATGGGTTCGTGACAATCATACGAGTGTGTCGGGCATTTAATTTGATCAAAATATCAAGCGGTTTTTTGGCTGTGGAGCTCGCCGGAGAGCCGACCGGCTTTGGCCGGAGATACTCGCCGGAAACGCGGGTAGAGGAGAGAGAAGACAGATTTGGTTTTAAATTTTACACAAATAGTCCCTGTGGTTTAATGTTTGTTTTATTTGTGACAAAACTTATAAATTTAAGTTTTCAAAGTGGCACAAATGCCCCCTGAACCATTATTATTATTATATTATTATTATATTTATTATTATTATTATATATTATTATTTATTATTATTATTATTATATTTATTATTATTATTATTATTATTATTATTTGTATGGGTATTATAATTCTACCCCCCTTAAAACAATTTCGTCCACGAAATTGCTAGGTACAGATTGAACAAGATGTGACATAACGTACACGGAGTAGTAACAAGCAACAAGTGGACGAAATCACTCATAACTATTCAATTGCTGAAACAGAATCGGTTTGATAAACGAAATCGTATAAGAGATGACTAATGTGATGTTCAAGAAACAGATAACTAATAACCTCTTAACTGATAACAGAAACATATAAAAGATAATGACTAAGAGGTAAACAGATACGGATATTGAGAACGGATTTCATCTTCTATCTCCCATGTAGCTTCACGTTCGGAATGGTTTTTCCATAATACTTTAACAAAAGGAATAGTTTTCCTACGCATAATGCGCTCTTGTCGGTCAAGTATGGCCTCGGGTTCCTCCTCAAACGATAAGTCTTCACGAATCAAATGAAGTGGGTAGTTAACCACATGAATAGGATGAATTGTATCCCCTTAAAAGAGATACATGAAAGACGTTATGCACATGTGACAGTTGAGGTGGTAAAGCCAAACGATACGAAACCTCGCCAACTCTTTCTAGGATTTCAAAGGGTCCGATAAACCGTGGACTAAGTTTCCCTTTTAGACCAAAACGTCGTACACCTTTGCAAGGCGAAACCTTCAGGAATACTTTGTCACCGATCTTAAACTCCAAAAGTCGGCGGTGTCGGTCTACATAGCTTTTCTGTCTACTTTGAGCTTTTTTAACTTTTCTCTAGCAATAGCAACTTTTTCATTCGTGATTTGAACTAACTCGGGTCCTTCGATGACTTTTTCACCGACTTCTTCCCAATAAATAGGTGCTCTACATTTACGACCATACAATAATTCAAAAGGTGCCATGCCAATGCTAGCTTGCCAACTATTGTTGTAAGCAAACTCGACCAAAACAAGTATTCATCCCAGTTCCCAGTCCACTCTAAGGCACAAGCTCGAAGCATGTCCTCAAGTGTCTGAATAGTACGCTCCGACTGACCGTCAGTCTGCGGATGAAACGCCGTACTAAACCTCAACTTGGTACCCCATGCAGCTTGCAAACCCTTCCAAAAACGAGAAGTGAACCTCGGGTCTCGATCAGACACAATAGACACCGGAGTGCCATGAAGTCTAACAATCTTTGTGTAAACACTTCAGATAGTTTGCTAACCGAAAATCCTTGCTGAATTGGGAGAAAGTGAGCTGACTTTGACAATCTGTCAACGACAACCCATATCGTATCATTTTTCTTAAATGTCCTTGGCAACCCTGTCACAAAATCCATGGAAATATCATCCCATTTCCATACAGGAATAGGTAGTGGCTGAAGCAAACCACTAGCTCTTTGATGCTCAATCTTGACCTGTTGACAAGTAAGGCAACGACTAACATACTTAGCCACATCCTCTTTCATTCCATTCCACCAAAAGTTCTGACGAAGGTCCCGATACATCTTAGTAGATCCAGGATGAATAGAAAACGGAGAACTATGTGCCTCAGCTAATAACGATTCTCGTAGAGAAGAATCATTAGGCACACATAAACGTTTACCACACCAGATTACCCCATGTTCATCTACTCTGAATTCTGATTGTTTACCAATCTCCACATTCCGTAAGATTGCCCAGAGTTCACCATCGTCTTTCTGTGCGTTCTTAATCCGGGATATTAAGTCTGACTCAATCTGGAGTGTAGCGAGATATCCGTTGCTCTTGCCAATATGTAGGCCAATACCCAATCTATCGAGGTCGGTAATATTCTGAGGCTGTAGCTGTAGGGAGGCTAGTGTTCCTGAGCTCTTCCTGCTAAGAGCATCAGCTACCACATTGGCCTTTCCCGGATGATACTGAATGTTGGCATCATAATCTTTTAACAACTCTAACCATCTTCTCTGCCTCATGTTTAGTTCTTTTTGTGTGAAGATATATTTCAAGCTCTTGTGATCAGTAAAAATATCACAAGTATCTCCGTAAAGATAATGACGCCATATTTTCAACGCGAAAATAACAGCAGCGAGTTCAAGATCATGCGTAGGATAATTTACCTCGTAAGGTTTCAACTGCCGTGAAGCATAAGCAATGACCTTACCATGCTGCATTAGCACACATCCAAGTCCCTTTTTAGAGGCATCGCTGTAGATCTGATATCCACCCGTGCCCGATGGAAGTGTGAGAACAGGAGCAGACACCAATCTTTTCTTGAGCTCTTCAAAACTTTTCTCTCGTTCGTCATTCCAAGAGTACTTAACCCCTTTTCTTAACAGTTGCGTAAGGGGTAAAGCTATAACAGAAAAACCTTCAACAAATCTGCGGTAGTAACCAGCAAGGCCAAGAAAACTACGGACTTCTGTGGCTGAGGTCGGTCTAGGCCACTTAGTGATCGCCTCAACTTTAGCAGGGTCCATCATAATACCCTCCGCAGAAACGACATGACCCAAAAGGCTACCTTGCTCAGCCAGAATTCACACTTTGAAAATTTGGCATAAAGCTTTTTTCACGTAGTGTTTCGAGCACGATACGAAGATGATTCTCATGCTCCTCCTCACTTTTAGAATAAATTAAGATGTCGTCGATAAATACAATGACGAACTTATCGAGGAACTTGCGGAAGACTCGGTTCATTAGGTCCATGAATACGGCCGGGGCATTAGTTAACCCGAACGGCATAACCAGGAACTCATAGTGACCATACCGAGTACGGAAGGCAGATTTAGGGACGTCAGACTCCTTGATCTTTAACTGATGGTAACCAGACCTCAGATCGATTTTAGAGAAACACTTTGCACCCTGAAGCTGATCAAATAAATCATCAATACGAGGCAGAGGGTAACGATTACGGATAGTGATCTTGTTGAGTTCTCTGTAGTCAATGCAGAGTCTCAAAGAACCATCTTTCTTCTTCACGAATAGGACCGGTGCGCCCAAGGCGAGACACTTGGTCTAATAAATCCCAAATCTAGTAATTCCTGTAACTGCTCCTTTAACTCCTTAAGCTCCATAGGTGCCATACGATACGGTGCCTTAGAAATCGGTTCAGCACCTGGAATAAGATCAATAGTGAATTCTACCTCGCGATCTGGTGGAAGTCCGGGTAACTCCTCAGGAAACACGTCAGGAAAATCACATACAATCGGATAATCAGATATGTTCGGCTTTTCAGAAGATGTAGCTTTCACTGAAGCTAGGAATCCCACGCAACCGCGTGATAAGAATTTCTGAGCCTTAAACGCAGAGATGGTTTTCAACGATTTCCGAGGCTGAGTCCCTTGATAAACGAGTTCAGGGCATTGAGGATTTCCAAATAAACACGACGAGTCTGGCATTCTATAGTAACGTGATGTCGAGTTAACCAGTCCATACCAAGTATGACATCAAAGTCACTCATTTGCATAGGAAACAAATCAGCTTTACGAATAATAGACTCGATTCTGATCGGACAATCTCTATAGACATGCGAGATGATAGTCGACTCCCTAATGGAGTCGTAATAGCAAAGGTTTTTTAACGTAGTCGGTGTAGTCCTTAAGTACTTAGCAAACAAAAGAGATACGACAGAATGCGTAGCGCCCGTATCAAACAAGACATAAATATCCCGCTTTCCAATGCAAAGGGTACCGGAGATCATACCTAGGGCGTTTATTATCAGTATCGGATAAGACATATATATGCATATAATACGTTGCTAACTAAGGGTGTCAGAAATATACCTGGTGCGTTAGCCGCTTCATTTGCAGTGAGCGCAAAAACTCGTCCTCCAGTTGCAGGTTTAGCTTGATTCCCTCCAGCGTTATTACGAGGGTCGCGCTGAGGGCAATCCCTAATCATGTGTCCTGCACGTCCGCATCGAAAACATAATCCTCCGGCCAGACGACAAGCTCCCTTATGAAGTTTCCCGCATGTGTTACACTGAGGGATAGCATTCCGATCCTGATTAGGGTGCTGCTGATTTGGTGGTTGAGCACGAGTAGAGGCCTGCTGAGTCTGATTATGAGTTGATTTTGTTCTGGTTTCGATTTTTCCATGATCGTGAGTTATTGTTGTTGTTGCGATCGAAACGGTTTCGACGGTCTCGTGGTGGTGAAGACTGATTCTTATTCGTATGAGAAGATGACTGATCATGGTCATTCTCTCTAGGCCGCTTGCGGTTATCATCATACGACTTCCTTCCATTCTTCTTATCATTATATAAGTTTTAACACATCAACCACTTCATTAATATCTTTAACCGATGATTCAATATAAACTTTCGATCTCTTTCACATATGGCCCACTGAAAATTTTCTGTCTGCTCATGTGGTGAGCCTGCAGATGCACCAAGAAAACTTACCAACCGCGTAAATCGTGTCTTGAAATCTGTTATGTGCTCGTCATCCCTCTGTCTAATATTAGCATATTGTCTACGATACTCAGTGCGGTCAGCAGCAGTGAAGTATTCCTCATAAACATTCCTCGGAATTTATCCCAAGGAAGTGTAGCTGCATATTCGTTTCCTCCTCTAGCTTGTTTCACAGTCGTCCACCATCTGTGAGCATCATCTTCTAACTTGTAAGTAGCCAACCTTACTTTGTATACGTCCTCAACACCAAGTACCTCAAACAATTTCTCAATATGACTGATCCAGTTTTGCACCTCGACCGGATCATTGGAAGTACTGAAAGACTTAGCCTTTGCTTCTGAAAACGTTCCAACCAGACATGAATACCATCACGGGTGGTGGTGTATTATCACTGGAAGGTGCTCTGTGTTGTTCCCGCCAGAAGGTGGCTCTGAGTTATTTCCACGGGTGGAGGTCTGTGTTGTTTCCTCCGAATTTGCCTGTTGCATCTGCTGGATGACTGTTTGAGCAGTCTGAGTCATCAGATTAGGGAGTATTCCAGAAATAGCAGCGTTTACGGCATTAGCAACGAGGGTTTCAAGAGGAGTATCAGATGAGGGGCCATTCGAGTTATTGCGTTGTTCACACGTCTCTTAGGAGCCATCTGAAATGAAGATACACGTGTGAATACTGGAATTTGATTGGGAACAAAATTAGATCCTAACCCAACGTCTACCATTACCTCACAAGTTATTATTAATGTTTAAGTTTTCTACAGGAAAGAGCCTTTGCTCTGATACCATAACTGTAACACCCCAACCCGGAGAGGCTGACGTGTCACTATTACAGATATCAAATCAAAAACCCATTTCACGATATTAAAGAGATTGTCAAAAGAAATAAATTCAAACAAACTCCATAATCCGAAAGAACCTAATTAAGTTGTTCATTACATCAATTTAAGTAAATGTATTCTTGATCTTCAACCACTCTTCACTGATTTCCGGTACCCTGATTACCTACAATCAAATAAGAAAACACCACAAAAGAAATACGGCTGAGCCAAAAGTTGCTCAGTGACGGAAATAACAATAGTAACAATACGAAGCATAAAATACTTATATCTGAATACTGAACGGATCATATGATACTGAAACGGAAATCTAAATCTAAACATATAATGCTGATACTGAACTGAACATGTAATACTGAACTGAACTGATCTACACGACGCGTATATACAAACAAAATAAGTCGTGTAATATAAGAAGTACCCAGAGCCAAAACTGAACTGATTAGTACATAGCTAGCTAGACTATGCACTAATGAGATGATGTGTGGGCGTACACACATGATTCCATCCCCGGAACTGAACTGAACTGAACTGAACTAGGATCGATCCATCCGCCTCCCAGATATATGGCCAAAGTACTACCTGAGTACTAAGTGTTAACGGAGACGCCGTGAACTATTTATTACACACCGTCACGAAAAGTGTCACATCATTGACGCCACAATGACATGTCGGAGAGCTCGGGTAACAGAGTATCAATCAAATGGTAGTACAACTACCAACATATAACGTATCAATGGAACATTTATAGGAACATGCAATAATGAGCACAATTCATATAATATATATTGCATGCTACAGGTCTCACTAAATAACACTAATGAGTCGAACGAATCGGGGCATAATTAAATAATAAGGATATACGACTAATAAAGGCTAAACGATTCATATTAACGGAATAACGTATCAAAAATCCGTACTACAAAGTAACGGAACAGAATTTATACTATGATAAAGATAACAAGAATCCATACTTATACACGAATGACAATAATCAGAAAAGGGTTAGGCTCGGTTAACGCCGCGAGAACCTACGATAACGTAACGCAAATTATAATCTGAAAAATTCCAGTTCTGCCCTTGTCTTTTCGCACTCGTTAAAAATACTAAACGACGTTAAAAATTCTGAAAATCCAGTTTACTAGACTAGTGATTCTAAACAACTTTCATTTAGAAAAGTTTCTGATTTGGATTACCGAAATATGAGAAAAACGTAGATCTTTACAGCTGCGCAGAACTGCTAGCTGTTACGAAAACGACTGTTGGAGGTCTAAACGAATGAGTTTTCAATGTTTTATATATCAACAGATTCGTCTTCGACGAACTTCGTCATGGACATAAGGTTTAACTGTTTTGGATCTGTTATGAAAAAGTTATGGCCTCCGTAAGTTGGCTGTAAAATACGTATGGATCAAGGTATTTTAATAAACCGTAAAAAAATCATTTCTGGTAAAACACATCCGTTACAGGTTTGGAAATATTTTATAAATAAGTATAACTCATTATTTATCCGTAATTAAGATAATACGGTGTTCAATAACAAATCAATAATTTAAACTATTATTTAAAGTCCATTTTTATAAAAATGGCTATTTACAACATTATAAAACAATTTTATAAATATTGTTAAGGTGTTTGTAAACATTAAATTTATAGAAATTTACTAAATAACCTTAAAATAAGGAGAGTTTAAAAGTTCTTTTATAGTTTTAGAAATTTTACATATTTATTAGAAGCTGGAAAAAGGCATAAAAAATAATTGGAGGTGCCGGGGTCGAAACCGGGACCTCAAAACCACACTCCTACTCCATTACCAGTAGACTAAAGGCCTTGGCCGCGTATGAATCAGGTTTTAAATCTTAAAACCAGTTTAAAACGATTCCCAATCTCCCCTTCGAACCCTAACATGATTTTAACCCAAATCGAACCTCAAATGGACGTTGTGTATGAAATCAAGCTTAGGGCTTTGATTTCCCACGTGAAACCGAGTGTGTAGGTGGTTCCAATTACCTGGTTCGTTTGGAAGGGTATCAAGAACAATCGACGAAAGTCGCGGTTGAAGGTGCCCCTTCAAGATTAATTTTGGGATTAAACGTGCTTAGGTTGGAGTTCCAGAAAGTTGCAGGTCCGCGATGAACAGAGGTGATCGGAGGGTGCTTTGTGTGTTTCTTAGAGAAATTGAGCTCACTGGTATTTTATAAATGATCAAAACATTTGATGGTGCTTGATTAATTTGATTATTAAACGCGTTTTAGTGCGATTTGAATGTGGGTGTCGGCCGAAAGTAGGGGAATGGTGGAACGGTTCCAAATCGCACTCAAATATCAAATTGCAGTGGGTCATGGGTTCGTGACAATCATACGAGTGTGTCGGGCATTTAATTTGATCAAAATATCAAGCGGTTTTTTGGCTGTGGAGCTCGCCGGAGGGCCGACCGGCTTTGGCCGGAGATACTCGCCGGAAACGCTGGTAGAGGAGAGAGAAGACAGATTTGGTTTTTAAATTTTACACAAATAGTCCCTGTGGTTTAATGTTTGTTTTATTTGTGTACAAAACTTATAAATTTAAGTTTTCAAAGTGGCACAAATGCCCCTGAACCATTATTATTATTATTATTATTATTATTATTATTATTATTATTATTATTATTATATTATTATTTTGTATGGGTATTATAAGATGTCTAGATGATGGTATGTGTTGATGATGTAAAACCGAGAAAGATTGTAGAGGTGATGGTGACCTTAGTTGATGATGGTGGTGAGTGCATGGAAACTGAGAGAAAGATGGTATAAGGTGTGGATGATAGCAACGGTGGTGTTAGGGTGGTGATCGTGGTGTTGGCGATGGTGGTGCTTGTGGTGGCTTGCGGTTGCGGATGGCAGTCGAGAGAGGAAGGGAGAGGTGTCGTGAGGTGATGGTGGTTGTGTTGAGGCCATCGGCCGAGAATTGTAATAGTGTAGAGGTCATGATTACCTCTAAGTCTTAGACTTATGAGGTGGTCATTATAGGGTGTTTAGTTGGCCATTAGGGTAGGAGGTGTCAAGCTCCTAGATAGGTTTAGTGTCATGGTTGCAGGTGGCGGTTTAGGAGAAAGATTGGTGTCCAAGTTGTGGCTAGGTGGCGGATGGGTTGCTAATTACATGATTAATCATTAAGGCAAGGTTTAACTAGTGGTTTAGGTTATAAATCGGTTGTTATCTTCATAATGATCCGAGATTACATAATGGTTGTGTTTGTTTGATGTTTAGATGGTTAAGAGGTGATTTGTTTTTGTATGTTTCAATGGTTTGATGATATTTGATTCAACTTAGTTCATATGTATATGTGTGTCTGATTTTTAGATACATATATATACATGCATACGTAAAATGCATGCATGCACACTATCACATATATATTAACATACTAAACTTATATACACATATATTAACATACTAAACTTATATACACATAAAATTTTATCATGAAAGTTACTTATCAATGTGGAAATGTTCATATGAAATGATTCATAATATATATGGTAATGGTTATTTAGATATATACATGCATGCACACGTAAATAATACATACATGCATAGTATACATACATATAATTTACTCATGTATATATGTAAGGTAACTATAATATATATTAAGTGATTAAGTGATAACCTTAATTATTGTCTAACCTGAAATTTAGGGTCGTCACAAGTGATGAGCTGTTGTTGTAACTATTTCATCTGCTGAGACTTTGTTATTGTTTGTTGCTTATGTCGATGATGATGAACGTGTGTTCATCTGATAGTTTTCTGATGTTGGATTTTACCTCTTTTAGGACTGTTGGTTTACAAGTTATAGTCAGGTGATACTTTGTTTGTTTGTTGGTGATCTGTTCTTGTTGGGTTAGATTGTGGTTTATTGGTGTCGATGATGATGGATGTTTGTCCGTCTGAGGCCTTTTGTTTTGTTTGTTTCGTGGCTGTGATGATACACCATGACCAATGTCGGTTGTCTTGGCTTGGAATCCGTTTATGATGTGCAGCCGCAACCTTATTAGCGCCTTGTTAAGTCTAATAACATTTTATTAAACTGATCCTGGTTAAGTGTTCAGTGCTGCTGAACTATTGGGTGTCCGTCTCAACCAAAGTGAATCAATATTCTAGGTGGCTTTTAATATAGACGTGTTTGTTGGCGCCAAATGCGAGGCGCATTATTTATTTGGTGGTGGAGAGTGTGAAGGGCTAATGTCTGAAGTTTGTATTTGCTTGGTTTGTGCTTGAACACTTAGGATCGCTAGCTAGTCATATTATCCTCATCGGGGAGAGCCACAGTTATTAAAAGAAAGTCTTATAATGGGGTGCTTGCTCTACCGCGATAACAGTGGTTGGAGTTATGGCTACTCCCCTGATAAGTCTAATGTAGAATAAATACTGAACCTTATTATAAACGGGACGGTTATGCTAGCTCAGGGGCAATGCTAGGTGCCCATAAGGTCTTGAGATATGACTCCATGACATTATGCTAGACAACTAGCTTGAGCCTTCAAGAAGGTTAAGGAAAAAAACTAGTAGAAGTTTGAGTTCATACTTGAGACAATATTGCCATTGACACTAAGACGAGCCTCCTTCGAAGATTTCTTATACTCAATCTCAATGAATGAGAAATAAAAAACTAAACACATATTATTCTAAATTAAAAGGTATACAAAAAGATTAGAACTATTCTCATAATTATTATTTTTCTTTATCAATTGACAGCACTTTTATAGTTTTATAAAGTTCTGTATCAACTCAATAAACGTGTAAAATGTGTTTAATTAAATTACACAAAATAATAACAAAAGTTACACTTCGATTTATCATCTTTTGATAATTTATTTCTTCACATTAATATAACATATTTTAATATAATTATAATCATACATTATTGAACTTAATTATATATAATATTTAAAATCAAATTTTATTAATATTGTATAACATCTTAGATATTAAAATGCATGTTAGTGTGGACACCCTTTCTTCCATGACCATTCCTTTTTTAATCTTTCCTCTTATATATATACATACATTTCTGTTTTTCCTTTTCCATCAAATTATACAAAAATCCTCTAACTGAGTGTGTAAATTTGTGTGTTTTTCCTTTGCAATAAAGTCCAAATCAAACCAAACCAAATACTTGATTTTGGTTGCTTTAATCATCGGTTTAAGTTCTACCTACTATTGGATTTGAACCAATGACTCCCGCCGTATGAAAGCAATACTCTAACCGCTGAGTTAAGTAGGTCATTTATCTTCACAAAGATAAGAATTAGATATCAAACAGACCTCCCCAGAAGGTAATTTTAATATTTCATATGGCGAAGGCATATTCTTCTTTTTTCTCTCATATAAAAGCCTCATTGGCGCCAAGCGTGAGGGAATGCTAGACGTTTGGTAATTTCTCCTCCGACCAGGATAAAAGATCCCATTGAAGCGGCTGATCCCATGCATAGGCTAATCACACGATAACTCCAATAATCCAATTGTTAAATAAATTGGGCCTTGTAATAATTCTTATCAGAAAAAAAAGAAGTTTTTTTCAAAATATGTTTCTTTCAATTACTCTGTTTAATCTAGAATAGAACCTTGAATCTATAGAATTGTAGGGGCGGATTGGGATTGTTTAAGCAATTCACGTAATTGTTGACCTCTTGCTAATTGATTCTGAGTAGCTTTATCGAGATCAGAAGCAAATTGTGCATCCAAATTTGGAGGCACCAAGAATTTTAATTAATCATGGGTAGTGATACTATTGCTGACGGCTATGCTACCGGAGGCTCGGGGAAGTTAGAATAGGAGAGCACTCATCTTGGGGTGGGCTTACTACTTAGATGCTTTTAGCAGTTATCCGCTCCGCACTTGGCTTTGCCGTGGGCACAATAACCGGTACACCAGAGGTACGTCCTTCCTGGGGATTTATATTGAATGTGTCTCACAACCAAGAATAATTCAGAGGGTCATTTCGGTTTGGATCTAGGACAATAGGTGACCCGAGATCTTTGATAGTGGCGGTATCCACTCATATGGCCATGTTCTATTCGGAGGAATAAAATAAAATTGTCTTTCGGAGAGATGGCTGAGTCAAAGCAGACATATATGAAACAAGTATAAAAAAACTCTTTTAGGGATCTTTTATATGTATCAAAATATACACAACTCAATTCAATAAAAGAATAATAAAAAGATTTTTTTAGAAATTGGATGCAGTTACTAATTCATGATCTGGCATGTACAAAATGAAAACCTCATTCTCGATTCTACAAGAATTTTTTTGAAAGCCTTTCATTTGCTTCTCTTTACACCAACAGAAATCATAAATTTCATACACAATAAAAGGGATATCATCGATTTTTAGTGTGACAACCCGGAAAATTTCGGTAAAATTTAGGATTTAAATTTTAAAAATTCTAAAACTTGTATATAATTATTTAATGAATAAGTAATATAATATTAATAACAATAATGTTAATAATAATAATAATACTAACAATAACAATAATAATAATAATAACAATAATAATAATAATTAACAATATTAACAACTTAGAATTAAAGTACAGGGGTTAATTTTGTAGTTTTTAAAACCTGATTTAAAAGCTTTGGCATAAAATAATAACAGTACGTGTCACACCCCCGCTTAGAGCGGAAACACGAGGATGCGACGGACGGGATCGTCATAACACTTGGTATAATTACAGAGACATATTACATGCAAAATCCTCGTGTCATGACGTCGCCCGACACAATGGTGACTTGTGTCGTGGTTAGTCAGTTCCACGACTATCATAGTCTTAATGTTTCTAAAATTCCATATACACAGTGTTCAGATATAACAGTAAATGATATACAATACAAATGCAGTCTATTGAAATCCTGGGGTCTCTGCTAAGGCATCAGCTCTAGCTATCCTCTTTGTTTATGATTACCTGAAAAGATATGCTCAAAAATGGTCAACATAATTGTTGGTGAGTTCCGCAGGTTTAAATTGAAAACATGTAGTTGATGCTGTATAGAATTTGATATGGAATCATACTGTAAGTAAAAACCACATAACATGTGTTTAAGACAACCAAACCTAATGACAGTTATGCATATAAATTCGTCGGAATATATTCACCCATGGCCTGATTGCTGGCAGCTGTAGTCGGTAACTCACAAGTTAAACCGATCTGTCGAGGGTGGGGGTGTCAACCCAGTAGTACTACCAATACCTATCCGTTCGTTCCCAAACCCGGAATTAATGGTTGTAAGAATCATAGAATAACACCATGTATGTATTAGAATATAAGAATAGTATCACATTGATTCCAAGTATGAAAATTGTATGTAAGATTTTACAGCATCGAAAACGGGTGAGCATACTTTTCCCCCAAGTTTGAAAAACATTGAAACAATTATAAAAGCATAAAAAGGGGCCACGGAAACTCACCTTGGATTGATGTAATGTATATGAATAAGAACTTCAAAGAATTAGGCAATGCACGATCAAGCACGATCAATACCTATTATTAATTGTAACTAAGTCTTTAAAATGTGTTTGTTGCGAATAAATATTTTGGTGAGATTCGGGTTGGTTTGGTTTAACACGTGATACGTACACAAATGGATGTATATATGTTTACAAGATTTCTATTTGTATTAATATAATTATCAATAAGTATTAAACTTATTAAACAATTATTTATATATTTCGATTCCATTAAAAGGGTTTTCATATTTGTATTTAAATATTTTTAGAATTAATTATAATAATGACGTGGTTTAACTATATAATTTATAATTATCCAAAGATAATTACAAATAAGGATAATCACAATTATAGTATTTTGATTAATAATAAGGTATTAATCTATATCCTTAGTTAAAATTTATTTTACAAGAAATAACCCACAATTTTTATTTATAAATAGTTTATGAATTTATAAAACATATTTAAAGATAATATAGCGTTTATCTTATAGAAATAATTATTTATAATATTTATAAATAATATTTATACAATTTTCATGATTATTTCATAGTTAAACTTGATTTAGAATTTATTTTATAAAAATAAGTATTTTTATTATTTTTAAATAATATTTTATAGAAATCTATTAAAGTTTTTAAATAAAATAATTTTACAGAAAATTATTTTGTAAGATTAAAGTAAGGAAATTAATAAATTTATTTTATAATTTTTAGAAATTTTCCATATTTTTATTGTATTTAATAAGCTTTTAAAAAAAAATAAAACAAGAAAAAGGGGTTGGCCCGGGTCGAACCCGGGACCCCAAGCTCACACACACGCACGACAAACCACTGAGCCAAGGCTCTGAACAGCGATAAGACATGGTTTTCATTAAATTTAAACACTGTTTTCAAAAATTACCCCAAATCCGAAGAACCCTAATTCGATTTGATCCAATTGGAGATCAAATCGATGTAAATCATGAAATTAATGTTAGGGCTTTTAATCCCTATGTAAAATCGAATATATAGGTATGTTCAATTACCTGTTTCAAATTGATTTGATGATAAGAACAATGAAGAACAAGCCGCGATATAACCCGAAATCGAATGATGATCAAACGATGATGAAAACCAAATTGCTTGCACAGGAAGATTAGAATTATGTTAAGGGTCGAAATCCCTCTGTTAATTTGGGTTTATAAGCTGTTTAAGTGGGGTTCCGATTGAGTTGCAGGTCGATGATGAAGGTGATGATCGACAGTGGTGTTTCGGTGTTTTTCAGATCGAATTGAATTCACCATCAATTTATAAACGATCAAATGATCGTGAGTGCGTGTTTAATTTAATCACAGTGGAGCTTTTAGTGGTCGATTAGTGGGTGGTCGGCCGAAGTGGGTTAGGTTCAGTGGAATTTGCACCTAATCGACACTAATATTCAAATTTGATGTGGCCCCGAGTTCGAATCAATCACTAGAAGATGTCGGGACAATTTAATCGAGTTAAAAACGAGTGGTTTGGCCGTGGTGGCTCGCCGGAGCCGCGGCCGGCGGCGAGTTCCGGCGACCGGGATCGGGAGAGAGAAAGACAGAATTTTAAATACATTTACACAATGGTCCCTGGAGTTTGTTGTGTTTATTATTTTATGCTTTAAGTTTATAAAACAAGTTTTGGAAATTACAAAACTTCCCCCTGGACTTATAAATAAATTCTTATAAATTATTATTAATAATAATATTTTCATTATTATTAACATTATTATTTTTAATAATAATATATTATTATTATTGTTATTATTTTTATTATTATTATTAATATTATCATTAAATAATAATAAAAATATAAAAATAAACTATAAATTCACATAAAAATTATATTAAATCATGAAAATTTTCGGGTTGTCACATCATCCCCCTGTTAGAGGAATTTTCATCCCGAAAATTAAGATGTACTCGCAACATTTTTGAAACGGCTAGGATACTTACGCATCATTTCGTCCTCTCGTTCCAAAGTGAACTTAGGACCATGCCGGGAGTTCCACCGAACTCTGCCAATCAGAATTTTTCTATGCATAAGTTGTTTAACTTATCGATTCATAATTTCCAGAATATAATCTCGTGGTAAGGTAATGTCTAGAAATCAAGATAAGACCAACAATGATAAGAAAGGTTAGAAATCAAGATAAGACCAACAATGATAAGAAAGGTTATCCGTCGGAATTTAAGAATCCCAAACGTCACCATATGAAACGATCTTAACGCATATTTTGTGAATATGTATTTCTCCTTTGACCAACCATCGGTCTAAAGAAATAATAAACTATGCGAAGATCTTGGAATGAGTTCACGAGAATGGTTAAGAATATTATTAAAACAGAAATGAATCACTCATTCGGAATAACGATTGATTGTTTTAACGTCATACCACAGTGTACGGATATTTGAAACGGATGCAGGTTAATTTCTCGACGTCGTGAGATAATGGGTTTGCTATTACATAAAGATTACTCTGAACCTTTCCTTGGTGGGTAAACTTGATAGCATTGCTGATCAAGTGGGTGAGAATTCGTCTAATCCGTAAAGCATCACCGTTAACCTCCACTAGGACATCACCTCTTCTTGACCTAAATTTTGTGGCCTCCAACCTCATAACTCCTGACTCAACTTTGAAAAGTCGAGGATGTCACTAATAAGTTGAAGGACTAGATCGCCTGAAGACAACATGACACTCAAAAGTTGTTTCTGATTTTTATCAAGTTTTGTTGTTGATAGCATTTCTGCTATGCTAACGACCCTGATAATGGAGATCTTATCTCGTGTGACATGGTTGCTAGCATTTGTTTTGCTCTCATCGTTTCCTCTGTAAGTTTTATTAAGTTCCGTCTCTTTGGCCTTCTGTACAACTATTTCTTCCCTTAGTTTTGCCATCTTTTCTCTCTTTTTCACCTGATCAGTGATTTCCATGCCCATGTAATTAACACAAATTTTCTCCCCATCTTTGCTGAACACGAGTTCAACATATATTAAGAATGTTTTGGCTCCAAATAACTTAGTCTCAAAAGTATTTCCTCTCTTTGTTGGTAACTCTCTTCAGAACTTCTCTTTTAAAGTCTTGTTGTTCAAATTCAAGATAGAATTTTAATGATCTTCAAGGTTAAGGATCAAAAGCGGTTCAAGGAGTGACGCGAATAATAGGAAAGGTATTTGTAAACATGTTTTGCAAGGTAGCAATTTCTGTTTACATACGCAGTTCGACAATCCATTAGTTCAGCTGAGAACATTTACGTGACCAGAAAGTCATGTTTATAAGTTGATAATATCTTCAGCAGAGGGATTGTTTAGGAAGGCTACCATCGCACAATCACGTTTTGATGATAACTCAAATGAAAGTTGATAAGTAAGGAATAAATGTTTCCATATAGCTAGGTCAAAATATGAGGATAAAAGGAGAGAAATCGATTTAAGAATTTTAAGTGCTCCAAGCTTGGAATCCAAATCAACTTAATACGATCGGGTCTCCTTTCAGGCTCAGGAATCATGGTTCGGCTTGGTAGGTCGAATTACCAACATCGGTTCATCCTTCAAGTTACTTCATCCTTCTCGTTACTTGATTACAACCATGGTAAGTTGAAGATCAAGAGTTGAGATTTAGTCATCGAGGTATGGAATTCAAACATCGAGGGTAGATATTTGTCACCAAATACGGGTTTCGATCCTATTTTGGTGAGATCATGTTGTTTGTGAAATGTGAATTTCAATGAGAATAATTGAAGTCAATCTTCAAGATAAGGAAGTCACCCTAATCCAGAGGATGAAATTTCATAGAACTAACAAATGGAAACCATTTATCGAAATAGAGAATCATCAAAGTAAGGGAATCTCCCCTGCTTTGATGAAATAGAATCATTTAAGAGATACGAGTGTTCTTAGTCATAGGTTGACTTGCAAACTCTTGCATTTCCCACGGTACAAGCAGTATAAAGTTTGACTTTACGATGAAAGGAAATTAATATCAATTAGGAATTAGGAAAATTTCAAGTTACATCAGTGTAACAAAGAAAAGATCATGCTAACAAGCTTAAGATCAAGGTTTGAGATAGTAGAGTTTGTTAGGATGATGTTCAAATCTTGAATAATTTAAATCAGGAAGACGAAATCAAGGACAAGAATGATTCGACATTATAATGAGATGTGAACATTCGATTCACAATCGAAGGGAATACGTGGACTTCTCAAGATATGAGATCAGCCATAACCTTATTGAAGATATGCGTACTTATAAGTGGTAACAAGGTTATGATTAGTTTATTCGATTATTGAGGTGAGTGACCACCTATAATATAAAATATTCAATTAACAAAGTATCCCGAGATGTAGGAATTCCACCCACAGCATTGCATGTTCTGGGTGGTGTGACACAGACTTGATGAGATTTTGGAAACCACGAATAACGAGTCAAAGCTCATTTTGAAAATTATTTGATTTAGGCACGCAATGCCTTGACTATGATTTTAAGATTTGTGTGTGCTTTGATAGGAATCAAAGTATAAAAAAAATCACATATGGTTTTACTTATCAAGTTCCAATAACCCATGCTTCGGTCCATTAGGATCATTATGTAGCCTAGTTTAAGCACATTCTTAGTATACCGGTGATGTTTATATATAGGGTTCCCCGCAGCGTTCCCACCACATCCACGATATACTTTGAAATATACTTAAACTAGTTACATAACATCTTAATTTTCCTTAGCATCATCCTAAAGAATAACGTAATAAGAGCCACCGCAACTACACTGTTGTATAGGCGGTTTACCAGTTATGAATGGCTACAGTCAAACCTATACATCGGTTCCACACGGGAATTGATGGCTGTAAAGAAAACATTCCCAAAGTGTAAATAGTTTAATGTGACGTAGCAAGATCCACAAAGCGCATACGTATAGTTTATATGACGTAGCAAGATCCACAAAGCGCATACGTATAAGTTTATATGACGTAGCAAGATCCACAAAGCGCATACGTATAAGTTTATATGACGTAGCAAGATCCACAAAGCGCATACGTATAGATTACAACCAAACCAATCCTTAGGTCCCATTACTGGAACTAATGGTTGTAATGGATGCTCGGCAAAGAAGAACCACAAAGTAGGCCCACATAGAAGAACCACACCGCCGAAAGCATCCACGATCAATAGCATTCACAAGTAATCATCATACGACACTTAGCATCAAGTATTAACACATAATAGAGTATAGCCACCAAGTAACATATAAGGTAGCAACATAGCATAGAGTTAAGAGTCATAATAGCATCATGCCTCAGACAATCAGGATCATCACGTAGCCCAGTTTAAACACATTCTTGGTATACCAAGGATGCTTATATATAGGGTTCCCCGCAGCGTTCCCACCACATCCGTGGCATACCTAGAACGATGCCTAAACCAGTTACGTGACATCCGTTTATCCTTAGCATAATCTTAAAGAATAACGTTTTGTATGTGTAGAGAGTATCATTACTCCTCTACATTTATGTATTCCACTTTCATTCTAAGCATTAATCAGTGGTTACTGAAACGCTAAGTGGAGATATTTCTCATAAGGTCAATATTATAATTGGAAATACTATGAAGGCTCTAAGTAGGACAGGACTTGAGTAAGTGTGATAATGTTTGATTGCCTTCAACAAGGACTTATAATGTTTGATTGCCTTTAACAAGGACTTATAATGTTTGATTGCCTTTAACAAGGACTTATAATGTTTGATTGCCTTCAACAAGGACTTACTAGAATTATGACCCTAGCACCCTAGGGTATAGAATAGAAACGTGTGATACTCATGATCGTTACCTCATGGTAAGATTAGCTAGACTTCTCATGCATGGCGAATTGCAATTACGTGTGCACCCGTAATGGTAATTGCCTTGCATGATTACCCTTAGCTTCACTTACCCCAAGTTAACATCATAGTATTATTGAGCATAGATTTAGTGATGTCCTTATGTCCATGAACCCATAGTATTCCATTATTAGCATGTAATAACAACTAGATTTCCAAGCACATAAGCACATTAAGTCTAATGATAACTGCATATCCGTCATACTTTCAGGATTTCAGTCATAACTTATGATAGGGTCGGTTCAATATCCGAGATCGACGCTACGCGTGATCACCGAAGTTCCCTAATAATATGATGTTGTGCGCATACAAGCGTAAAGTTCTTAGTATAAAATTATCCCATGGAGAAAGACTAAGAGTAATAATGTCTTCCCCGGGATGTTCAGATAACACGTGTACATGTATAAAATCAAGTATGTAGGACATACTTGTAGATTATTAGGTATATAGGAATATACCCGTATATTAAGTTCATAGACTTAATATACTTGACCCATTTGCCTTGTAGATTTGTGTATTGACCATAGTTTATCACTCATCCCAGAAATCCCCAGGTAAGCATACCAGGTCTCGTAATGAGATATATGCGATATGCTTGCCTTAGCCCGAGGGCCTTTTGCCAGGAAATCCAGAATACAGGTGTCTATGTGTCACACAAATCATGAAAGACATTTAGGTAAAATCAAATGCACACAATCCCTAGCATGCATTCTATATGAAGGTGCTTAGGTTATAGTCTAGGTCGAATTCTCCACCTAAATCTCTATAACCAAGGCTCTGATACCAATCTGTCACACCCCCGCTTAGAGCGGAAACACGAGGATGCGACGGACGGGATCGTCATAACACTTGGTATAATTACAGAGACATATTACATGCAAAATCCTCGTGTCATGACGTCGCCCGACACAATGGTGACTTGTGTCGTGGTTAGTCAGTTCCACGACTATCATAGTCTTAATGTTTCTAAAATTCCATATACACAGTGTTCAGATATAACAGTAAATGATATACAATACAAATGCAGTCTATTGAAATCCTGGGGGTCTCTGCTAAGGCATCAGCTCTAGCTATCCTCTTTGTTTATGATTACCTGAAAGATATGCTCAAAATGGTCAACATAATTGTTGGTGAGTTCCGCAGGTTTAAATTGAAAACATGTAGTTGATGCTGTATAGAATTTGATATGGAATCATACTGTAAGTAAAAACCACATAACATGTGTTTAAGACAACCAAACCTAATGACAGTTATGCATATAAATTCGTCGGAATATATTCACCCATGGCCTGATTGCTGGCAGCTGTAGTCGGTAACTCACAAGTTAAACCGATCTGTCGAGGGGGGGGTGTCAACCCAGTAGTACTACCAATACCTATCCGTTGGTTCCCAAACCCGGGAATTAATGGTTGTAAGAATCATAGAATAACACCATGTATGTATTAGAATATAAGAATAGTATCACATTGATTCCAAGTATGAAATTGTATGTAAGATTTTACAGCATCGAAAACGGGTGAGCATACTTTTCCCCCAAGTTTGAAAACATTGAAACAATTATAAAAGCATAAAAAGGGGCCACGGAAACTCACCTTGGATTGATGTAATGTATATGAATAAGAACTTCAAAGAATTAGGCAATGCACGATCAAGCACGATCAATACCTATTATTATTGTAACTAAGTCTTTAAAATGTGTTTGTTGCGAATAAATATTTTTGGTGAGATTCGGGTTGGTTTGGTTTAACACGTGACACGTACACAAATGGATGTATATATGTTTACAAGATTTCTATTTGTATTAATAAATAATTATCAATAAGTATTAAACTTATTAAACATTATTTATATATTTCGATTCCATTAAAAGGGTTTTCATATTGTATTTAAATATTTTTAGAATTAATTATAATAATGACGTGGTTTAACTATATAATTTATAATTATCCAAAGATAATTACAAATAAGGATAATCACAATTATAGTATTTTGATTAATAATAAGGTATTAATCTATATCCTTAGTTAAAATTTATTTTACAAGAAATAACCCACAATTTTTATTTATAAATAGTTTATGAATTTATAAAACATATTTAAAGATAATATAGCGTTTATCTTATAGAAATAATTATTTATAATATTTATAAATAATATTTATACAATTTTCATGATTATTTCATAGTTAAACTTGATTTAGAATTTATTTTATAAAAATAAGTATTTTTATTATTTTTAAATAATATTTTATAGAAATCTATTAAAGTTTTTAAATAAAATAATTTTACAGAAATTATTTTGTAAGATTTAAAGTAAGGAAAATTAATAAAATTTATTTTATAATTTTTAGAAATTTTTCCATATTTTTATTGTATTTAATAAGCTTTTAAAAAAATAAAAAACAAGAAAAGGGGTTGGCCCGGGTCGAACCCGGGACCCCAAGCTCACACACACGCGCGACAAACCACTGAGCCAAGGCTCTGAACAGCGATAAGACATGGTTTTCATTAAATTTAAACACTGTTTTCAAAAATTACCCCAAATCCGAAGAACCCTAATTCGATTTGATCCAAATTGGAGATCAAATCGATGTAAATCATGAAATTAATGTTAGGGCTTTTAATCCCTATGTAAAATCGAATATATAGGTATGTTCAATTACCTGTTTCAAATTGATTTGATGATAAGAACAATGAAGAACAAGCCGCGATATAACCCGAAATCGAATGATGATCAAACGATGATGAAAACCAAATTGCTTGCACAGGAAGATTAGAATTATGTTAAGGGTCGAAATCCCTCTGTTAATTTGGGTTTATAAGCTGTTTAAGTGGGGTTCCGATTGAGTTGCAGGTCGATGATGAAGGTGATGATCGACAGTGGTGTTTCGGTGTTTTTCAGATCGAATTGAATTCACCATCAATTTATAAACGATCAAATGATCGTGAGTGCGTGTTTAATTTAATCACAGTGGAGCTTTTAGTGGTCGATTAGTGGGTGGTCGGCCGAAGTGGGTTAGGTTCAGTGGAATTTGCACCTAATCGACACTAATATTCAAATTTGATGTGGCCCGAGTTCGAATCAATCACTAGAAGATGTCGGGACAATTTAATCGAGTTAAAAACGAGTGGTTTGGCCGTGGTGGCTCGCCGGAGCCGCGGCCGGCGGCGAGTTCCGGCGACCGGGATCGGGGAGAGAGAAAGACAGAATTTTAAATACATTTACACAATTGGTCCTGGAGTTTGTTGTGTTTATTATTTTATGCTTTAAGTTTATAAACAAGTTTTGGAAATTACAAAACTTCCCCCTGGACTTATAAATAAATTCTTATAAATTATTATTAATAATAATATTTTCATTATTATTAACATTATTATTTTAATAATAATAATATTATTATTATTATTGTTATTATTTTATTATTATTATTAATATTATCATTAAATAATAATAAAATATAAAATAAACTATAAATTCACATAAAAATTATATTAAATCATGAAAATTTTCGGGTTGTCACAGTACGAAACTCCAGGGACCAAACGTGTAAATTTTCTTTTAAAACCCACCCCCGCCCGTCACCCTCTCTTCACCGCCGGCCACTATTCCGGTGGCCCTCCGGCGACTCCAAAGGCCGCAATCCACTTGATTTTTGATCAAATAAATCACCCCGACACAATCTAGTGCATGACTCGAACTCGTGGGGTCTTGAAAATTGAATAATGGTGTCGGTTTGGTGTGGTTTCCACCTTCGACGAAAGTCGGCCGACCCACTCACAAAATGCGGCACTAAACTTAATAATAATCAAAATTAACTCTGCACTAACGAAAGGATAATCGATCATGATGTTCCACTAAATTCAATTTAGTATAAAACGTACACAAACCCCTCGTTCGAACACCACCAATACCCGCGACCTGCAACTTACTAGAACGCCACTCTCCAGCCTTTGTAACTCGAAATTAACAGAGGGTTTTTGATCACAAGCATTATTAGAAACTTCCTGTTGAAGGAATTGGATTATAATCACCGTTGGGCATCAATCGAACATCCAGAAGCCGCGACCTGTTCATCGTACCATTCACCTTCAATTCGAACACAAATCGGGTAATTTAACATACCTATACACTCGGTTTCACATAGGGAACAAAAGCCCTATGTTTAATTTTATTAACAACTTCGAATCGATGGTCAATTGATCAAGAATTGAAACTAGGTTCTTGATTTGGGGGAAAGGCTTACGGGTTTGTTTAAAACTAATTGGAACCATTGTTTACCGCGGCTGCGGCCTTGGTTCACTGGTTCCCCGTTTCCATGCTACCCTTGAGGTCCCGGGTTCGAACCCGGGCAACCTCTTTTATTTTTTTAAAGGCTTTTTGGACTTTTAAAAATTACAGAAAAATTATAAAAATTATAAAAATAATTTTTATAAATCTTGTTTTATTTTTGAGCATTAAATAATTTTCTGGATTATATTAACGTTTACCAAATTATTTACAAATATGATTTATTTTATAAAATATACTTTAAATGAACGGTTTAGAATAATATTTTGTAATTATCTTCGGTAATCATACGGGCTTATTACATGTTGAACATCATCGTTACATCTAAATTCATTTATAAAACACTTAATAATTTATCAAATAGAAATATGATATTTATTTTATAAATCTAATTATTTAAACAAACACATAATTCTATCAAAACCTTAATCCATATTCTAACGTTAATCATATTATAAACTCGTAAATAATAATTAACATTAACTATGTTCATACTAAACGAAACACAGGTTAACTGAAATTCTAATCGTCGTGCGAACATTATTTCTTTGCAACGCAATCAAGGTGAGTTTACAGCCCCACTTTTACTTTATACTCTTTTTGGGGGAGAGAAACATGCTGTTTTTATAAACTTACATTACATTGGATTTTTGTAATACTGCATATACTTGATACTATGGTGTATACTTGCCCAACGGACCGTTAATATGGACTTAACGAAGTAATTGTTAGTAGTACTACTGGGATTGACATACCCACCCGGGCTAGTCGCGCTAGCACAACGTTCGTCAAACGGTGAACGGTTAGCCTAATTACAAGTGTTGTGGTGTGTGATCCACATCCGGGCCTGTTTATTTATTTGATTACATGTCAGTTCGGTCGCGCCTTCATACACATAGTGATCATTATGGACTGGCTACCCATTATATGCTTTAATTACAAATCCGGGAATTTCATTATACTTGACGGATTAATAAATCCGGGAATTTCATTATACTTAACGGATTAATAAATCCGGGAATTTCATTATACTTGACGGATTGGTAAATCCAGGAATTTCACTATACTTGACGGATTAATAAATCCGGGGATTTCATTTATACTGACCGGATTAATAAATCCGGGGATTTCATTATACTTATCGGATTAATAAATCCGGGGATTTCATTATACTTATCGGATTACTAAATCTGGGAAATTACATACTCGACGGATTACATAATCCGGGAATTACATACTTGACGGATTACCTAATCCGGGAATTACATACTTGACGGATTTCATAATCCGGGAACTTCATTACTGATAATTACTGTTTTCTGATAAACCTGTGAACTCACCAGTCTTGTACTGAGATTTTTGCATGTTTTCTCTCAGGACATTGATGTGGCACATTTAGGAGCACAGCATCTACAGCATGTCATTCTGTATTCACCACAAACTGTTTTCAAGATTTAGTTTGCATTTACTTTACATAAACTGGATTGGACACATGTTTGTGTGTTTCAAAACTATTGTTGAATGTTTCACTATACTCGCTTCCGCACTACTTAAATACATTTGGTCTGTTTCCTTAAAATTAAGCACTTATATGATTTGTAATTATCGATTCGTTTGGTGTAACTAATGCTTATCTGAGATCCTGGTTATGTCACACGCCTGACGGTAAAACCCCGTACGTGGAAAATGAGGGTGTGACATTTAGATAGGAAATGTAGTTCGTTTTTCCGTTATATCCTATTTGATCACAATATGTATATAATACACGATATGTCCACGATGCCCTTAAAGTCATTTGCTTTTTAAAGCAATACTCTTGTGTAGGTAGTTCCTACCGCTGAGTTAAGTAGGTCATTTATCTAACCATAGGATTTATACTTTTCATTTGATTTCTTTAACTATTGATAAGAATTCAGAAGTCAAGTTTCATTTAAAGTACTTAATCATTTTGACTGACTGTTTTTACGTAAATTATAAGTAGAAAAGCAGTAGGAACTACCTACACAAGAGATTTTTTTAAAAGTGTGTCAGGATCTTGAGTCTTTCTTCATTCATGGTTTTCCTCAACCTCAAGTTTCCAAAAACTTCATGAACACTTTGTAAAAACCCTTCTTCCATACACTTTATAAATGTGGATGCATTGAGATTTCATATATTAGTGTTGCAGTTTGGCCTGAATTTTAAAGAAGGATGCTAGGTGTGAAATCAAGAAATCTTGGAAGAGTCCCGGCGACAAGATGCGGAGGTGCCACCACCACCACCATCGGTGGTGGTGGTGGTGTGGTGGTAGGGATGTTGGTATGGGTGCTTGGGATCTCAGGCCTTGTGGAATGATGTGCAGAAGAGGAATTCAGATGTTAATCAAAGTCAAACAGTAGCTCCAACCATCAAAGTCAAAGTCAAATATGGTTCATCTTATCATGAAGTACACATAAAATCTCAAGCAACTTTTGGTAATTTATCATTAGATTATGTTTATTTACATATTATAATTATGTAATGAAAGGTGTGATCAAATGGTCTTTGTTCTAACGGTATCTTAGTGTATAAAATGATGTCTCTACATTGAAGATCGATGGTTCATGTCTTCTATTTTGATGCATGTGGGGTCTAGTACCTATTCTATAAGGCTGGATCCACCCTTCGTGGTAGTAGTAGTGAAAAGACAGTAATAACCTTGTTAATATGATTATCTTTTAAAAGTTCATCTGATATTAACATGCAAGTATATAACCATATATGGTTGTTAATCTAAAATTTAACTTTGTCACGTAGGAGATT
Source organism: Flaveria linearis (assembly GCA_024085815.1). Taxonomy (NCBI): domain Eukaryota; kingdom Viridiplantae; phylum Streptophyta; class Magnoliopsida; order Asterales; family Asteraceae; genus Flaveria; species Flaveria linearis. The sequence goes on along the minus strand of CM044017.1, from coordinate 37,177,354 downwards.
TGAAGAAAGTGTTAGCAGGGTTAACGGGATTGAACCCTTTGGATCAAAAGCTAGTATATAGAGACGAGGTAAGAGACTCAGAAGTATATTTGGATGTAGCGGGAGTCAAAGACGGATCAAGAATGGTACTGTTTATCAATATATCGACCCAAGAAAACAGGCTTGTCGAGAATCTCAAAACTGCGAAAACAGATAATGCTAATAAGCATTTAGTCGAAATCAGTTCGGAGATCGATAAGCTTGTTAAACAGGTACACGTCTCTAATTGTGTTTCAAAGCTAAATGAGTCGAGTTTTGTGATTTATCGATAATGTTTTAACATGTTGTATATAACAAACAAATTTGTAGGTCCGTAATTTGGAGATGGAGATTTATGATGGAAAGAAAGTCGTCGAAAGGGTGTTGTTGAATTTGATCGAGTTGTTTATCTTGCAACTCATCAAACTAGATGGAATTATAGCACATGGTGATGTGAAGTTGCAGAGGAGAATGCAGGTACAAATAGATCGCTCAAAATATTAATTTGATGTTGTAGACTTTTTTTGAGGTTCAAAATGGTAACAAGATTCAACTTATACCTGACAAAATATTAAGTAGACTTTGGTGATATGAATAGTCGTATATATTAGTAAATGCCGTTGAAAGATTTGACCATAAAAATTAAAATATTTAAAAGGTAACGTGAGTCATACGGAAAAAAGTTATTTTTATGATACTACAAAAGCACATATAGGATTTTTGATATTCTTTTGTTTTAAATATAATTTTAGGTAAAACGAGTGCAGAAAAATATAGAATTTCTTGATATGCTGAAGATTCACAATTCCAAAATAGCAAGCAATGGTAACGAGGGTAATGTATGAGCTCTACTGCAAATCCTTTCAAGTAAAAAACAAGGCGAGTCATGGCTACGACACAACGGGACATATTTTGATTCACGAAAGTTATCTCAAAAGAAAAATTCACCAAACAACGAGTTAAAGAACATGAACTCTTGCGAATTTTTGAATAAAATGACGCCAATAATACTGTGTTCTCTTTTGGTATTTAGCTATGATTTTTGGGCCTGTTCCTTTATTTTGGTTAAAAATCGTATTTCTTGTTTGTATATATGATATGGGGATAATCAAGAATTACTTTTCCGTGTTTTATAAAATAGGTTTATATCGACTTTATATATTTTTAGGTACTTATTTCCAAAAGTCAATGGCAATCAAATTATTCGCACTAACATCAACCTATGGGTTTATTTCCTAATAAAATTTATCCAAAAGTTGGTAAAAATAAGCAAATCAAATATGTATAATCAAAGCATAAAACATTTATGTTGTTTTGAAAAACAACTATAAATATATTATATTTGACCCTGGGTTTTGGCCGTAGATTATGAAGGCACAGTATTAAATAAAATTTATATCAAAACGTAGATGAAAATAATCACATTCCAACGGTACATTCTTAAAAAACTAAAAGATTTAAAAATCTTGAACGGGTAAGAAAACTAAAAAGGTTATAAAATCGTTTATAAAGGAATTTTAAAAAGAAAATAGTTAAAAAAACACAAAAGTATAAAAAGTGAACGGTTTGGGAGAAGATGTTTAGTAAAAACATATGGTTTTAAAACCGTTCATTTTTATACTTCTTTTTTGTAAACGTTTCATTTTTCTAAAAAACCAAAACCTTTAAAATGGAATGGTTTATTAAACTAAATAGTTTATAAAACCCTTTATAGGAAACGTTCACAAAAAGTGAACGGTTTTTAAAAGATTAAATTAGAAACACAATCCATTGTCCAAGGTTGGTTTCGAATAAAAAATAAGTACATCATAACAGGAACCAGTAAGATGCAACTCGCACTACGCCACAAGGAAAACATCTATCAAAAAACATTGATACACAAGTGCTAATAATCCACTCCGTCTAGTTGTGTGAATCCCTCAACAACAAGCCTCACCTTGTAACCTCTTCATTCGGCTTATACTTGACGTTGTATGCCGAGTATAGCTTTCTTACCACTCGGTAAGTGTTCGAATGTCCAAGTTTCCTTTTGTTTAAGAGCATGTATCTCTTTCTTCATTGCTTCTCTAGTTATGATCACATGTAACTTCATAAAATTTATTTGACTTATCATGGGGATTAAAGGTTACCAAATAGGCTTTCTCAGAGTTTGAAAATTTATCGTATAAATGTAATGGGCTAGAGGATGCAAATAGAATCCATTTCATTCTTGATGATTTCTTTCCATTGAGATCATTTTAAAGAGGTGACAACTTCTCTAGATAAGTTTGGTGCTTACTCTTAACTATAAAACATCAAAGCATCATAGTGTAGAATAGATTTGTAGTAATGTGGACCACGATTTCTAGGCTTTTGAGAAACATTTGCTTGTAATGTGTGGACACATCAAAGAGTATTTGGTATAAATGACTTGCGATAGTTTAGCTAGTGAAGTAAGGTAGGATAGCAAACAAACGGTAAGGAACGGAGTCAGAAACATTAACTATTTTTTAGTATTACGACCCCACTACAAGGCGTGGTTCTTAATACTAGTTGTAAACATAAACAATTGTAAAGTTAAAGATTAAAAACAATTCTTTGAAAAGAATTACAGACATTAATATTAACAAACTCCTTTTTCTATTTATCTAAAAATCTAACAAAATTGTTTAGATAAATCTTTGTTGATTTACATATATTAGATTTAGTAAAGTTTAATAACGCTCCGAAACCTCAAATAATTTTAGTTTTTCTGTAGTTGAAGTGTCTATATATCTTCATTAATTTCTTTCTCAACTGCATATGTCTGCATCTATTTATTTATATCTTCATCTATTAAATTAACAAAATGTATATTATACAAAATAAAATCATAAACTTTCATGCAAAAATCATAAAAAAAATAAAAGATTTGATGAATAATAAAATTCAAAAATAAAGCACTTGACATAATATAAAACTACCTAACAGTTAAAACCAAGAATCCCCTAAACATATGTAAATTCAACTCAACGTAATATTAAAAAATATATTCTAACCAAAACCTAATAACACCCGAACTTATTAATCTTTATTTCCCACATCCTTCTTCGTATCCTTGACTTCCATTAGTTCTTCATCAGCTATCGGAACAAATCTTTTCCAATACCAATGATCCTTCCAAATTCCGGCCATCTCTTCGATCGGAATTCCCTTTGTCTCCGGCAAGAATAAGTGAATAACAATCGTCATCACCACCACCCAGAACAAGAAGAATATAAACAATCCGAACCTGAAAACCAGAACAAATTAATATATCAGATAAGACATGCGTACGTATAAACAAACCAAATACAAATAATACAAATGACTATAAATGTACGCGAACAACTTAAAAATAAAATCTAGTTTTTACCTAAAAGCACATAACATTTGGAGGAAGATTTGCGCGATAAAGAAGGTGAAGATCATGTTAACCGAAACATTCACACTTTGCGCTGCTGATCGGATCTCGAGAGGAAGATTTCACTCGGCACGAGCCAACCCAACGGACCCCAAGACCACGCGAACCCAGCAACATATATGCAAATGGCTATAACCACGAGTGTGGAATACCACTTTTCAAGCTCGCCAGGGTTTCCGTTTATCCCAAACTTAAAAGCTATAGCGGTAGTAATCACAACCTACAAAATAACATCAATAATCAAGATATATATATATATAATTAATATCATAAGTTTTTAATAAAGTACTTTCACATATAATAATAATTATTAATTAACATATATAACGTAAAACCCTAATTTTGTTAATTACCTGACATACTAACATTTGAACGCCACCCTCAAGAAACCAAAACCTTCTTCCGAACTTATCTACCAACAGAAGCGAAACGATCGTCGCGATCATGTTAACGGACCCAGTGATGAGGGCCGAAAGGAGCGACGCGTTATCCCCGAACCCCATCGTTTTAAACAAAACCGGAGCATAGAACATGAACACGTCATCCCGGTTAGCTGTTGGAAGAAGGGGATCACAACTGCAAAGAACACTTGTGGCCTATACTTTCGGTTAAGGAGATTGAACCATGGGCTCTTGATCTTCTTAGATTGCTCGCTTGCTTCGACGAGATCATTGAACTCTTCATCCACATTGTCGACACCACGGATGCTTAGCAATCTTTGTTTGGCTTCTTGGAGCTTACCGCGTTGGATGAGAGAGTTGGGAGTGTCCGCGAGGGATAACGAGCCAACGATGAAGATGATCGCGGGGACTATAGCGCCGCCCAAGCTCAAACGCCAGCCCCAACCGCCCTCGATTTGGGCGAACGCGTAGTTTACGGCGTTCGCGACTAGAATGCCTACGGTGATCGAGAGTTGGAACAGCACGTTGCAGGCACCACGGTACTTGTATGGAGCCACCTCCGAGAGATATAGAGGCACAGACTATTTATACATATAAACACAAGAGAATACACATTGGTTAGATCAAACCTTTACCTAACAAAATAGTAGAAATAGAATCATGCATTACTGTTTTAATTTGTGAATAAACCGGAGTTTGAACCGGATGAGAATATAAATTTCATAAAAATCTTTACGTAACAATATATGACAAATAGTAGTATTGAGTTACCTGAATAGCAAATCCAATATCAACACCGAGAAGAATAAATTAATGGATGAGATTTTAAATATAGATTATAAAATTTAAAGTATGAGTGTCTAAAAACATGAATGTTGAAAATTAAATAAATTAATAAATGAGATTAATTTTAAATAAAAAACAAGCTAGCTAGCTTTCTCCTAGTTATTTGAACTTAAACTTAAGAACCGGATGAGAAAGATTACAATAAATTAAACTATATTGTATCTAAACACTAGAGTTTAGAAAATTTAATTTCGTCTTAAATAAGATATTTAAGTTAAAGATTTAACTAAAGGAAATTGAAACTCAGTTTTACTTAGTTCGGTTCACCTCTTAATGGTTTATAGAATGACAAACAAATGTTATAAATATATCAAAACATAAGTGTCGTTGAATTATATATTAAATTAAACAATCAATAAAATCTTTAAAACATTAATTAAGATTCAACTCGACTCGACTCATCCGGTTAACCATTACAAACATTAAAAAATTTCACGTTAACACGTCATCTTCACCGGTTGAAGTAAAAATTTGTATAAACAATTTAACTGGACCGATTAAATACCGGTTCAACCAGCCCACTAGTGAAAACCATATATGATAAAACACATAGTATTATTAAGTTACCTGATTAGCAATCCAATCCCAACACCAAGAAGAATACGCCCAACAATAAGCATCCACACAGCAAACGCAAACCCATTGAACAGTGCTCCAATGCAGAATGTAACACCACCGATGAGCATGGAGATCTTCCGGCCCCACGCCTTCGTCACGAACGACGCGACACACGACGCCAAAAGCGCAGCCAAGTACAACGACGATGTGAACATTGTTAACGTGGTACTATTAAACTTGCAGTATTGGTTGCTAGAAGCTTTTGTCCCCGACTCCTTCTTGTACACCTCAGGGAAAAACTCTTGGAGAAACGGGGCCATGGATGTCACGCCGCCGGAGATCCCGATGTCGTAGCCGAAGATCAGACCGCCGCAGGCCGCCACGATACATGTTATCAGTACCTTGAATGTGAGATTTCCGGGGTAGGCTTTTGAGTTACCGGAAGAGATCACACCACCACCAGCCATTGTTACCAATAATATATAGAAGAATGAATAAGAAATTAATTACGAAAGTGATTTGAGGTTGTATTTATAGATGAAAATTTTGTGTTTTTGAGTTGTAATTGGATAAGTAAACTCTGTTTTTTAGTATATCTATTCACGATTCATCTCTGTTGGATTTGAATTACAAACTTTATGTTAATCTTTATTGGTTACTTCCGGATATATTCAATATTTTTCCAAAAGAATATAGATTTTTTTTTGTTATTAATTATGAAATACATAAATATATAATAAGTCTTGGGGTTTATAACTTACTATGCATGTCGGCTTTTTTTAAGTCACTTTTTTCTTTTTTAAATTAACATCCAACTAGAAATAATTTAATAAAGACTTGAAGACTAACCGAAATTTTTTTATCCTTTGTTCTTTCTTTCTTGTACAAACTTCTTTAATGGTTCCGTTTGCAACTTATATTTATCAACTTTAAAATTATTTTGTTTAAAAGTTCCATTTTCTATGTAATATTTTGCTCAACATGCCGCAACACGCAACATTCATTATTTTCATTGTTTATTCGGGTGCAGCGGGTGGGCTGCATTTATGTGAACAGTTTGCTTTTCTATATAAAGTCACAAAAACATTCATTCTATCTTATTGCTTAACAACTTATATAGATTATCGTGGTCTCCTAAAAAACAGTTTAAATTAATACTTAGCTCACATATACAAGTATGGATAAATACGGTAGTTTCCACGAGAAAATGTGTAAAGTGTAACTTTAGTTCAGTGATTTCAAATTGTCATGAAAACAATTTTAAATTAAGGATTTATTTAGAAAGTGAAATTGCAAAGTAACAAACTTGATTGGTTTTGAAAATAATAATAATAAAAACAATTCACTCCAGATTTCAAGTTTGTAAACAAAGTTGTAACCTAGTTATTCTTAGCTAACAATCACATAGACATAATTGTACTAGTTTGATTGATTTCAGTGATAGAGATGGAATGGGTTGTAAACGGACCTATTCACAAACTACCAATTTCAATTTGCTATCAAAACCTAAGAATCAATGCTCATGATGTAATGAAATTATAAATTGATAAGTATTAGATTAAGATTCAAAACAAAGAAAAACCGTTTAAGTAATCAACTAGTAAATGAAATCATATAGCTTAACATGTCAATCAGAACTTCAACCCAATCTAAGAGCATTAAAGTTAAACAAATGTCATAAACACAAACCCTACACCTGGAGAAGATCATGAGTGATTTAGCCACTAATGGTTGTCATGCAATCAAAATCAGTTGTCGTAGGAATCGATTTCATGAAAGGAAGGATCCGTAGGTGTTATTTACTCTCAAAATCACTCCTTGAATAGCCAAAAATCACTTCGTGAAGACCAAATTCGCAGCCCCCTTTGAACCTTTCATTAAGTTACAAAATCTTAAAAATTCATAGTTGTCAGCCCAGGAACGTGATTTACGTCCTCAGAGGCGTAATTTACCAGCCTCCCTAAATCAGCACTTTTTCCTCACGTTTTGTGTTCTAGTTTACGTGCTTATATTGTACTCAACAAATGCATTAAAGAATAATGTCTGCCATAATCAATCATAATTTATTTCAACATTCAAACAATCATTTACTAACACTCAAACAATATTAACATACATATCACACACTAATTATTGTTTAATTTTTTTTCAGGTTTTATAGATAAAAGAAATTTTTGTAAGTGTCCATTGCGGATGAAGGATTGCTCACAGTGGATGAACAAGAAGGCGCAACAGACTAAGTATTAGAAGAAATGTCCAAGTACACATAGCTGATGAGACAACTGCACAGCGGATGTTTAGTATCCACAGCGGATGAGAAACTCCACAGCGGACCACAACAAGACAAACAGACAAGTGTCTACTGTAGGAGCTTAATATCTACAGGATCAAATAGTCTTATGTCTGAAGATTCTTTCCCTCTAGCTTCCTCTCCAATACCACTTTAAAGTGATTCTCATCATAGAACCATCTAGTGATTGGATGGTTATATTGATTTCCATCAATCTTCATTATTAGCTTAAAGGTCTGATGGTGTTTGTTTTGAGACTTATGTCTCCTATCTATTTGTTTAAATTTGTTATAAAAAGTTTTGTTGTTGTTTAAAACAACTTTTGTGTGTGAAGTCGTTCTTGGTACTCCACCCTTGTTCTTATTGGGAACAACTATTTGCTTCTTAGTTGATTTCTCATCCTAAGTTTGTTTGTTTTGCAATTTATTCTTCTTATTAAAAAAAGCAATTTGATGTATTATGATTGTTTATTTCTTAAATTGAATAGTAATTATGAAAATGACATGTTTTTGTACTATGATTGTTCTTATCACAGTATTTATAGTACTTACCATATTTGCACTTTTTTGTGTTGTGGGTGTATTGATCACACCACTCACAGTAAGGCATATTTGTAGTACTTTGTTTGTTAAAAACTTTTTATGTTAAGTTTGACTTAGATTGAATATTAAAAGTTAAAGTTTTGGGGGCTTTCCCTTCCCTTTGTTTGGTCTATTAAGAGGGTCAGTGGAAGACTCACCCTTTCTTCCACTTGAGCAGCTATTAAAAACTTGTTTCTACTTTGTTTGTTTTTGTGTTGTACCAATCACACTTGAAACCTTTTCAGTTTCAGTAATTGGTTGATCAGACTCATCATATAAAAGATCTTCATCATCTTCATCTGAGGTGTGAACATCAAATCATTGTTTTCCCCTTGATAGAAATCTTTGATTTATTTATGGTTGTGCTTGACTTTTAACAAATTTAATTAGAGGAGATTTTGATAGCAATGATGATTTAGATGATGATGATGATAATGATAATGATGCTTTGGAGTCATCTATCCTGTCATGAGGATCAAGTGATTCCCTATGTTTGCTGGTCATTGATTCGAGTAGTGGGATATAGTTATCATTATAAGGTGTGTTAACCTTATTATATTCCAAACCTGATGGATCTTTGAATGTCCTTTATTAAGCAAGAAGTTCTTCAAACTTCTTATTGCTCACCTAAAACTTTTGAAGCTTCACTTCAGTTTCAGTTGTAGTGTTTTAGACTGTGTTAAAGATTCAAAGAGTTGCTCAACCTGAGCTGCTAGTGTTAGTTTTTCAAACAAAAGTTTGTCCAAATCATTTTTAAGTCAATGAATTTTGATCACATACTAGTTTTTGCTCTGATTTTAAACTATCATTTAAAATGTTCGTTTCAATAACTTTTTTTGAAAGTTGATATGCATGCTCTCTGTATCTTGTGACTTCATCTATGCATGTTTAAGAATAGAGATTCTCATTTACTTCTTTTGGGATTTCAACAAGTTTATCCTTAACATGTGCCATGAGGGCATGGTTAGGAGATTGTATCTATACCTCATACATGCTCTAGTCACATTTTCCATCTTGTTTGATTATTATTGCATAGGACTTGGAGTGTTAATTGGGGCTATATTGTGTGATTTATGCTAGTATTGGTGCTGATGGAATATTGATGGGAGGTGGAACTTGTCTATTTGTATGATAACCACTTGATTTTTATGGTTATTGATTGTTTCTATCAGCCCTTGGTTGTTGACATTGTCTTGAGAAATGCCTATAGAGCTGGCAGTTGTAACATCTCACTTTGGTCTTGTCAAAACCAATCTTTGTTTTCTTGTCCATGTTCAGCCCCCTGTTTCTTTGCAGAAACGTCTTTGATATGTAGGCAATCATTGCCATAGACCATTGAAGATCCATCTCTTCAACCATGTCTGGTGGCAACTCACCCAAATCTTGTTGGATGATTTGTGATGGTGTGACATTTGCCTCAAAACTTGTGAAGAAGGCTACAAAGGCTGCCTTCTGCTCCTTACTTTGTAGACTAATTGTGGGAGCATCCATGGGTTTCTTAAACTTGTGTATGTTTTAGGTCTTTATATGATGTGGTTTGCTTGAACTTGAAACATGTTGATGTTGTTTGCTCTGAGGTGTAGCTTCATGTGAAGAATGAACACCAGTCTTCTTAGACTTTTATTTATATTGTGGTGATTCAGGTGTAAAAAGAATGAAGTATCACTAGAGTCAAGTTGTCCTCTTGTTTTTCACCAGTTCCTGTTAAAAATGCACTTTCTGTTGTTTGCATCTCTTTGAATTTGTATGATTCCACATGTTTAATTGTGCTGTCATTTTTGGATCTCTCATCTAATTCTAGTGCCTCTACTTTGGCCACTAGTGCATCCAAAGATAATGTTTCCAGATCTAGTATTGCTTTCATCAGAGAGACAGATTATGTCCAGCTCTCTAGAAGAGTATGTAACATTTTCTTGTTGATCTCCATAGATTCATATTTGAGACCATAAACTATCATCTTATTTACAAGTTGTACGAATCTATAGAGCTACTGTGGTATTGATTCTCCTTGAACATGGTGGAAAGTTTCATATTGGGTCCTCAATTTTTCTTTCTTAATTTCCCTAATTTCATCACTTCCTTCACACATTGTATGAAGTACCTTCCACAGTTCATGGGATGTTTTAAAGTACTCTACTCTAGTTAATATCTCAAACGGGAGAGTTATTGCTAGAATTTTGTATGCTTTCATATCTGTTTTGACCTTTTTCAGGTCATCACCCGCTACACTCTTTAAACTCACTGCTTTCTGTATGTCATAATCTAGACATAAAGTCACAGGTATGTATGGTCCCTCAGTTATGGAAATCTACAAATCTAAGTCTTGGAAAATAATCAAGTTTCTAAACATGATTTTCCATTGTTTAAAGTCAGCCTTGTTCTTCAGTCTGGGTAGTTTAAGACCACTGTTTGAACTTGAAATCTCATCTAACCTGATTGTTAAATTTTAAACTTAATGGTTTAAGTCAAATTTGTTTGATTATTTAGCTCAGTGCGAAATTTTGATTTATCCTAAGGTCACTAGGATTTGTTTGATTTGTTTATGACTTTTTAATTTTACCTAATAAAGGAAATTAATTAATTTAAAATTAATTAATTAAGTCCAATGTGATGCTAATCTTGGTCCAATAAATGTCAAGGAAATATTATGTTTAATAAATGATCAATCAGTCAAAACCCTTTAATGAGATTGGTCAACTAAATCAAAACCCTAAAAACTATTAATATGTTTTACAAAGGCGGCTTTGTGGATCAAAAGTGACTTTTTCAAAAATACAATAAAGAACCGGTTTCTTCCTTTTTCAACAAAATCACCATAGATTTTGAAGGTTTTGTGTGAATAATGAACTAGGTTTTATCCTAGCACGGTTACGGCTGTGACAACTTCAAAGAAAAACAACAATCGGTTTGTTGCTTGAAGATGATCAATAACCTGATTCAAGTATAAAGAGACTCGAATGTGATGATTACAAATAACAAATGGATTCAATGTATCCAAAACAGTGTGTGTTTGATGAAAACTTGATAGAACAGTACTCGGCAACTGTTTTATCAAAAAAGCCCTTGAAACCGATGACGTATTTAATGGTTTTTATGATGAATTGTTTTGAAAACAGTGTTTGAATGATAATGACAGGATCAAAAATAAGTTATATGATTTGAGCCAAGTCTCTGATACCACCTGATGGATTCGGGTTTCGATCTTTATAAAGAACAAAATGATGAATCTCCTAAGGACCTTTCCAACATTTCAATAATAACAACAAATTGTTATATATCAATACTCAAATAATCATAATACGGAAACGCATGATTATTGACATTGATTGTGTGTTTAAATACTATGAATGATAATAACTTCTTGATTGATTGATGAATGTTCAAAAACTTACAAAGGTTTAGAGTATATTAATATTTATAACTAATATAAAGATCTATATACAATTATAAAAATACCTTTATGTAAAAGTAGATTACATATAATCTTAAGTATAAAAGTTGTCTAATTTGATTGACGAACTGTCCGCTATGGATAACAAACTGTCTGCTATGGATGAATGACTTAGATTGCCCGCTGTGATTAATAGTTGTCTGATATGAGCATTTGACTGTCCGATGTGGACACTTGTTTGTTTGTCTTGTTATGGTCCACTGTGGAGTTCTCATCCGCCATGGATACTAAACATCCGCTGTGGAGTTATCTCATCAGCTGTGTGTACTTGGACATTTCTTCTAAGACTTCATCCGTTGCGCCTTCTTGTTCATTCGCTATGGGCAATCCTTCATCCGTTGTGGACACTTGCAAAAATTTCTTTTATCTGCAAAACCTGAAAAAGAAATTTAAATAATAATTAGTGTTTGATATGTATGTTAATATTATTTGGGTGTTAGTAAATGATTGTTTGAATGTTAGAACAAATATGATTAATTATGGCAGACATTATTCTTTAATGCACTTGTTGAGTCCAACATAATACCACTTGATGGATTCAGGTTTTATCTTTCAAAAGAACAAAATAATGAATCTCCCAAGGACCTTTTCAATCTCAACAATAACAACAAATTATTATAAATCAATACTCAAATAATAATAGTGCGGAAACCCATGATTATTGATATCATCTCTATTTGTGTGTGTATGTGTGTATGATTGTGTGTTTGAATGCTATGAATGATAATAACTGCTTGATTGATTGATGAATGTTCAAAAACTTACAAAGAATTAGGTTATATAGCTATTTATAACCTATACAAAGATCTATGTATAGTTACAAAACTACCCATATTTAAAGTATATTACATATAATCCTAAGTATAAAAACTGTCTGATGTGGATAATGAACTATCCGCTTTAGATAACAAACTATCCGCTGTGGATGAAAGACTTACATTGTCCGTTGAATGATAGTTCATTTTTAAAGACAAAGTCATTCCATGCAATAGAAGATGTATTATGTAAGGACGTCTGTTATTATTTCATACACATATTGAGGATCCTAGGCACAATGTATGTGAATGCTGCTGTGAAGCAAATACTTGAGACCAATTAGCAATCTCTGACACACATTGAAGGTATTACAAGCCTAAGGATCTCTGAAAACAACAATTTGAAAGTATTTACGGATGATCATGTTATAACCACACTAGTTAGTAAGATTGAAGTCCATATAATAATTAAAAATATCAAATCTTAAGTAAAAACTATGAAGTGTAACGCCCCGAAATTTCCCGAAACAAGCCATTTAATAATAATGGGTTTTAAGAGTTAATTTAAGAAAGAAAGGTAAATTAGTGGGCTATAGATCAAATTAACCTTAATGGGCCATGTTTTGATGGGATTAAGGGCTGATTAAGGGCCCTTAAACAATGCATGATCAGCTCTATTCTAGCATTTCAACCCTAGCCCCCAAATTCGTAGAGAGAGAAAGTAGAGAAAGAAAGTGAAGAAAACTCAAGATTTGGAGCTTGAAAGGTTGGAAGGTTGAAGATCTGGGTGATTGGAGCATCAAATCCCAAGAAAAGAGCAACAAAACCAGGTAAGAATCGACCTCTAAACCCTTCTATTGATCAAACTAGGATTCTAGGGTTTTGGGTTTTGAAAAGTTTCAAAGAAACACATAAAGGTCAAATTTTTACGTATGAAAACGAGTAAAAAGGTTGGATATGGCTTCATGGATGGTAAACCAAGGATTTGGACGTAAAAAGTTAAGATTTTAGGTTAAAACGGGCTGGTTCTTAGTTTCTGTTCATCCAGCGAAACTGGGCCCCGATTCAGCGAAACTAAGTATTCATCCAGCGAAACTGTTCATTTATCTAGCGAAACTAGGGGATTTCTAGCGAAACTACAGTTTTGCTGCTGCGAAACTACAGTTTCGTTGGTAATTTCGCTAAGTACTTAGGCTGACCTATAGACATTGCAAAACTAGGAAATTCCAACGAAAGTTGGGCGCTCATGGCAGCGAATCTGTCCAGCGAAACTGGCAGCGAAATTATGAAGAAAATGATGTTTTTGTGTATTAACTTTCGTGCAGCTCGTGTATTCAGGCTATAGCTTAAGTGACATAGAATTTAAGCTATTTGGATAAGTTCAGGGAGTTCTAGAGCCCTCCTTTACCCGTTTTCAACGTTTTGGGGTGATATGCATACTAAAATACATACTTTTATGATGACGGTTTTTAAGACCTTTTATCAAGAAAATAAAATTTTTTAAAGTAAAATGTGCCATTTAAATAGTTCAAAATAATTTTCGGGCGCGCTGACCTGGCAGCCCGGCCCCAGCCAGGGGCGTTGCCCCTTGGACCCCACTAGGGGTTGCCGCCCCTAGAACCCCGCTATCAGGGACTGCCGCCCCCGAACCTCCGCTGTCCCGCGGATGGTCAGTTATCTAGTTTATCTCTCATGATTGATGAAATGTGAATGCTTAGACTAAGAGTTTGCTTCTTATTATTTGTTAAGTGTATGTGAAAACTAAAGATATAAGTGAAACTTAAAGAACTGTTATTGGGCCCATAACGTGTACCTGGATAAAGTAAAGCCTTGCAAGCAATGGATAAAGGAGGGTTGCATTCGTTGTGCCCTCACCCGGATAAAGTAAATGCTCGAACAGGCAGGTCAGTAAGGCCTGGATTGGCATGACAATAATGGCCTGATTGGGTTCGACAGTAAGTCCTAAATTGGCGTGTCGGTAAAGTCCTGTGTTTATCATAGGCACCAATAGTGACAGAGAATTGACGGATAAAGAAGAATAATAATTAACACGTAATGATAAAGTATCGATAAAGTGATAGCTCGTGTGTACTGATGTTCTGATAGATGGTGATTATTTTCAAACTGCTAAAGCTAATACTTTTTACAAAAGTTATTTAACAAAGTAAACCTAGAATTCACTCGGGGAAGCTGACTTTTGTATGCTTATCAGTTGACAGGTGAGAGTCAGGACTTATGGGATGGGAGCATGGGACTGAAGCTTCTTGGCACTTAAAGACTGGCATCCCTGATGAAGAAGAGTTTAAGAGGACGTAAAGAGTTTTGATGTTTAAAGACCATGTTTATATTTTAATTTAACTACATTGAAATGAATTGAATTTACCGTATCTTTCCGCTGCAATATATATTTATACATATATGAGTAAATGATTGTTTTAAATCTATGTTTTGCTGTGAATGACCAACTGTGAAGTTTCCTGGGAAAGGGGGCCTTACATGAAGCTCTCCAGTCTGTCACACCCCCGCTAATAGCGGAAACACGGGGAATATGAGCTAGACGGGATCATCATAACACATGTTATATGATAGAGTAGCAATAAAAATATGATGACAAGCGTGTCATGACGACACCCGAACACAAATGGAGACTTGTGTCGTGTATAATCAATGTTCACGACAGCATAGTCATAAGCACAACATAAATGATCACATAAACATTGGTGATAACTTGTAAAGTAGATTCCCACAACTCGGGAACAAGTATACCAAAAGTCATGATCAAGCTTTACAAGGGTAATAATTACAAAATGCATTCTAGGGTCTCCTCTAAAAGGCAGCACTCCTAGATCTTCAATTACCCTGATCACCTGAAAAGAAATGCTCAAAACGGTGAACATAATGTTGGTGAGCTTCGCAGGTTTTAAGTAATAAAAGATGTTAAGATGAAAACAGTAAGTAAGTTTAATAAAAGTTACCGTGACTACACTTATGTATAGGCGGTTTTTCTAGTTATAAATAGCTACAGCCAAACCTAATGTTCGGTTCCTCACGGGAATTGATGACTGTAAAGAAACATTCCCAAAGTTTAAATAGTTTATTAAGACGTAGCAAGATCCACACAGCGCATACGTATAGTTTATAACCAAGCCAATCCTTAGGTCCCATTATCGAGATTAATAGTTATATGAAAAATTTTCCATAGCATAATAAGTTAATATGACGTAGCAAGATCCACACAGCGCATACGTTTAGGTTACGACCAAACCAATCTTTAGGTCCCATTACCGGGATTAATGGTTGTATTGGATGATCGGCTTAGAAGAACCACATAGAAGAACCACACAGAAGAACCACATAGAAGAACCACACGGCCGAGAGCATCCAAGGTCAATGGCATCCACATATAGCATCAATCAACACATAACATCAAGTAGTAGTGCATAGTAGGGTGATACCACTAAGTCATACATAGGGGTAACATAGCACATAGTTCAAGTTCACATAGCAGCAATCACAAGATAAGCAAGTTAAGATACTTATAGAAGTAGTAGCCAACTTCCACTAGGGAAGGTGCATGAAAACAAGTTAAGTAGGTGAGCATTCTTTTCCTCCAAGTTAAAGATATTTGAAAAGGTTTTATAAGAGTTAAAAGGGGCCACGAAACTCACTGAACAGATGATAGGCACGTGTGATGAATATTCCCAACGGTAGGATGCTATGAACAGTCAAACACCTATTGACAGTTACTGACAAGCATTAATAACGAACTTAAAGCATAACATGATATCAATAGGCTCTGGCAGTTTCGGTTCGGTCGTGGGTAGTACACACACAAGTAGACATACACATATCAGACTAGGTTATTTTAAATAGTATGTGCCTGTTGATAGCGTTGACTTTAATCTTTGTGGTCAAGCTATGACACTTTATTAATGTTACTTCATCGTCGTGAGATCTCCGAAGAGGGGATCCACACGCGCACACACACACACACACTATTAGTTATACGACAGGACCGGACGCACGACTTATCCTTCCTTCGTACGAATGGACCTTCAGTCATACGAATCAGCTTCATTCGTACGATTGAACCTTCATTCATGCGACTAAGCATTCAGTCGTACCATGCAAGTCCCAGTCATACGACTCAACCTCCATACACCCGATTGGACCTCCATTCACACGAATCAGCTTCATTCGTGCGATTGAACATTCATTCGTGCGATTGGACTTTCAGTCGTACGACTCACGCACAATCGCACACATCTCATTCGCACTGACTCATTCGCATGACTCATTCGTTCGTACAGACTCATTCGCACACACATTCATTATCACAGACTCACTCGCATGACTCAGTCGTGCGATTCGCCCAACCGCACGGCTCAGTCGCACGACGCACTCATACGCCTAACCCAGTCGCACGACGCACCCCAGTCGCACGATTCAGTCGGCCGAATGGCCCAGTCGCCCTGCACAGCAGGTCGCGACTGCACAGACCATCGAGCAGCATCCAGCTGCTCCGAGCATGGGTTTCACGCACCAAAAAACCTCCAGAATACTTTTCCTAACATGTCTAAACAAGAAGCACACTCAAAAACACAACATGCAAGCCCACACGACCTCATGTGCTCGGATGAACCTGAGCACCCGAAACCCTAGAAAACGCAGCAGCTAAATCGAGCTAAATACGGGTCAAACGAGGTTATCTACCTGCTAGGAGTGAGTATTCACGATGATAACCAAGATTTGACGACGAAAACGCAACAAACGTGATGAATTTTGGTGCTAGATTGGTGTAGAAATGGGGAAGAAGAAGAAGAACGATGAAGAAGATGATTGTGAAGAAGAATGGCTGGGAAATGGGTATTTATACCCAGCCTAGTTTCTCAAAATGTCAAGTTTAGTCCCCGCACTTTGCCCCCGGTTTTCCAAATTTTGTTTCGGTTGAAAACTTTATTTATTAGTCTTGTTTTTATTAATGATAAAACATCGTTAATGTTATTTACATGTTAAAATGGTTTTATACGTGACAATAGTTTTTATATAAAAATGACGCGTTTAGTGTTATCGGGGCAAATCTCAGTTAAGATTTCAAGACGACGATGATTAAGCTACGATAGCACGCATAGAAGGATAACTAAGCAAAGCAAATATGGTATCCACGTAGTTGGTTTATCAAAATGAGGAATGACTGATAACAAAGGTTAAATGAAACACGCTAAATGACGGACCTTCGTGACGGATGTCACAGTATCCCTCAGTTGAGGAATTTCGTCCTGAATTCAACTGGTGCTAGGTCTAAGGGTGTCATCCTCGAATAGATGTGGATATTTGAGTCTCATCTGATCTTCACGTTCCCATGTAAACTCTGGCCCTCGTTTGGAATTCCATCTTATACGAACGATAGGTATCTTGCTGCGCCTTAACTTTTTGACCTTTCGGTCCATGACCTCAATTGGTTCCTCCACAAAATGGAGGCTTTGATCAATCTTGATATCCTCAATAGGCACGTGAAGTGATTCGTCAGCTAAGCACTTCTTGAGGTTCGATACATGGAAAGTATCATGTACACTGTTAAGCTCTTGTGGCAACCTTAATCGGTACGCCACCGGACCGATTCTTTCTGTGATCTCGAATGGTCCAACATATCTCGGGGCCAACTTCCCTTTCTTTCCAAACCGTACGACCCCTTTCCACGGAGAGACCTTAAGCAACACTCGATCCCCAACGTTAAACTCTAGTGGCTTCCGACGGTTGTCGGCATAGCTCTTTTTGCGGTCTCTAGCAGCTTTGAGTCTGTCTTTGATTTAGAAGATCTTATGGTGGTTTCTTGAATGATTTCGGGACCTGTTAGCTGGCTTTCACCAACCTCGTCCCAACATACAGGCGATCTACATTTCCGTCCATACAATGCTTCAAATGGAGCGCATCCAATGCTTGTGTGGTAGCTGTTGTTGTAAGAGAACTCAATCAACGGTAAATGAGTGTCCCAGCTACCACCAAAATCGATTACGCAAGCCCTAAGCATGTCTTCCAATGTTTGTATAGTTCGTTCACTTTGGCCGTCTGTTTGGGGGTGATAGGTTGTACTCATGTCTAATCGAGTGCCCATCTCTTTCTGTAAAGTCTGCCAAAATCATGAAGTGAATCGACTGTCTCGGTCGGATATGATTGACACTGGCACCCCGTGCCGTGTCACGACCTCTTTGATGTACACCCTTCCAACTTATCCATGTTATAGTCTTCTCGGATAGGCAAGAAGTGAGCGGATTTTGTCATTTGATCCACCACGATCCATATCGTGTCGTGTCCGCTTGGCGTTCTCGGGAGTTTGGTAATGAAATCCATAGTGATGTTCTCCCATTTCCACTCGGGTATTTCAGGTTGTTGCAATAATCCCGATGGTTTCTGGTGTTCAGCCTTGACCTTTGAACAAGTCAAGCATTTGCTCACATATATAGCAATATCTTTCTTCATGCCTGGCCACCAGTACAGCTCTTTCAGATCATGGTACATCTTGTCTGTACCAGGATGAACAGAGTATCGAGTCTTGTGTGCTTCATCCAAGACTAGTGTACGCACATCTCCCCATCTGGGGACCCATATACGATCCACGAAGTAATGTACGCCGTCATCCTTGCGAGTCATTTGTTTATCCAACCCTCGGAATTGTTCTCCCGCAAGGTTCTCTTCTTTCAAAGCCTCACTTTGCGCAATTTGAATCTGAGCCTTTAGATTGGTTTGAATAATCAATCCTAGCGCTCGAGCACGTAATGGTTTCACGTGTTCCTTGCGGCTTAAAGCATCAGCCACCACGTTAGCTTTCCCCGGATGATACCGGATTTACAAACGTAGTCGCTAAGTAGCTCTACCCAGCGTCGCTGTCGCATGTTAAGTTCTTTCTGGTTCATGATGTGTTGAAGGCTCTTATGGTCTGTGTAAATGATGCATTTGGTTCCATATAAATAATGCCTCCATGTCTTGAGTGTAAACACTACAGCACCCAACTCCAAATCGTGAGTTGTGTAGTTCTTTTCATGCACCTTGAGTTGTCACGAAGCGTAAGCAATTACCTTATCTTTCTGCATTAGTACACAGCCCAAACCTTGATGTGAAGCATCACAGTACACCACGAAATCATCGGTTCCGTCTGGGAGGGACAATATTGGTGCGTTGCATAACTTCTCCTTCAATGTTTGGAACGCCTGTTCTTGTGCTTTCCCCCAATCGAACTTCTTGTCTTTCTGAGTCAACAAGGTTAACGGTTGTGCGATCTTCGAAAAGTTCGCAATAAAACGTCAGTAGTATCCGGCCAATCCTAAGAATTGGCGTATCTCTGAAGGTGTCTGGGGTGTATCCCATTTCTTCACAGCTTCAATCTTACCAGGGTCCACATGAATTCCATCTTCGTTAACCACATGACCCAAAAACTTCACTTCTCGAAGCCAGAATTCACACTTCGAGAACTTAGCGAAAAGTTTCTCTTCCTTCAACAGTTCTAGAATTGCTTGGAGGTGTTTTTCGTGATCCTCCTTCGAACGAGAGTAGATAGTATGTCGTCTATGAACACGATCACGAACTTATCAAGATAAGGCTTGCACACCCGATTCATCAGATCCATAAAGACAGCTGGTGCGTTGGTCAATCCGAATGGCATGACCAAGAACTCATAGTGCCCGTAGCGAGTTCTAAATGCTGTTTTTTGAATATCGTCCTCGAATACTCTTAGTTGATGATAACCAGATCGAAGGTCGATCTTAGAGAAATACGAGGCTCCTTGCAACTGATCGAACAGGTCGTCGATTCTAGGAAGAGGATACCGATTCTTCACGGTCAATTTGTTCAATTCCCTGTAGTCGATACACATACGGAACGACCCATCCTCCTTCTTGACAAATAACACCGGTGCTCCCCACGGTGAATGACTCGGTCGAATGAAGCCTTTCTCCAGTAGTTCCTGTAGTTGGCTTGACAACTCTTGCATCTCTGAGGGTGCTAACCGATACGGTGTCTTAGCTATCGGTGTAGCTCCAGGAACCAGCTCTATATGGAATTCCACCTGCCGTGGAGGAGGCAATCCAGACAAATCATCAGGGAACACTTCTGGGTAATCCCGTACGATCGGAATGTCTGCCAATTTCATCTCTTCTTCCTTCTTTTCTACCACGTGAGCCAGAAAGGTGTAACACTGCTTTCGTAGACCTTGGCGTGCTTTCATGCGGAGATAAGCTTCAAGTTCTTTCCCGGTCGCTCTCCTTGTATTCTGAGTACTTTCCCGTCTGACATGGGAATCCGCACTATTTTATCTCGGCAAACAATCTCGGCTCCATGCTTAGACAACCAATCCATCCCCACTATTACGTCGAAGCTCCCCAACTCGAAAGGTATCAAATCTATGTTGAAGACCTGGTCTTCCAACATTAGGGTGCAGTCCTTAATAATTTCCTCTGCCTGTTCAACCCTACCATTTGCCATTTCTACGGAGTAACTAGTTTCTAGTCTACTGGCACTCAAATCAAGCATTTGCACAAACTCAGATGATATAAACTATTGTCTGCTCCAGTATCAAACAGTACAGATGCGAAGTGGTTATTGAGTAAGTGCGTATCCGTGACAACGTTGGATCTTGACGGACATCATTAGCTCCAATGACGAAGGCACGACCCCGTGCAGCATTACCTTGGTTTCCTTGGCCTTGAGCACCTGCTATGGCCATTATCTGCTGTTGGTTGTTTCCTTGCTGAACCGGTGCCCTGTTCAGTCGGGGGCACATATTCCTGAAGTGATCGAGGGCTCCATACTCGTAGCAAGCCCTGGCATTCCCAGCAGGGTTAACCGCGTTGATGGGTGCCACCAGGTTTGGTGCTACTCTACAGTCTCTTGCTTGATGCCCCGGGCGTCTGCAGTTCAAACATACCCGGCACGGTGCTGCTGGAGGATGATGAAGATTACACCTGTCATATTTTGGGTGCGGCCCAGCATATTCCCTCTTCCCTTGAGTCACGGCCACAAAGTTTCTGGTCGTTTTGGCCCTCTTATCAGACTTTCCAGTACCAGACCGGCTTGTTTCCCCAGTCTCTTTCCTTTTCTCCGCTCCCCTACCCAATACTCCTGTTCTTATCATCTCATCAGTGAGAGCGCCAACTTTCAGAATCGCGCTCTGAATTGTAGGAGGAGCAGCTGCAGTTACCATTGCCCGGATTTGAGGCGCGAGTCCCCAAATGTACCTTTCTATCCTCTTGGATTCCGGAGTGACTAGGTGTGGAACTAGTCTAGCCAGCTCGTGGAATCGGTCAGTATAAGCTGCGTGCCCTGCCCCCACCATAGCATGATTCCAGAACTCATGCTCAAGCTTCTGCATCTCGTTGAGAGGGCAGTATTCCTCGGTAATCAAGGCTTTGAATTCATCCCAGGTCATCTGCATCGCAGATTCCCTTCCCCTAGCTTGCACCTGGGTGTTACTCTGCCCTACAGTGAGCACGTAACATACTTGATCCGCTGGCTGTCGAGGCATTCGCTGATGTCGATCACAGCCTCCATTTTTTCAAGCCATCTAATCAGGGCTATCGCCCCACCCTTACCATCGAAATCCGGGGCTTACAGGCCACAAACTCCTTGTAAGAACAGCCCCGTTTGGCGTTAGCAACCCCAGCTTCATTACCTGTTGTACCACCATTTCCGGTCTCCTGATTGCTTTCATTTCTAATCGGGTTCCCAGTATCCTCGTTCTCATTACCACCATCCCTGGGGGTGGTTTTGTTGTTGCAGAGCATCGCTCACCTGAGCTACAATAGTTGGAATCAGGGCAGTCAATTGTTGAGCAATTAAGGCTGCCATATCGGGGTTTCCAGCCCCTTGGTTATTGCCAGAAGGGCATTCATTTTCTATTGGAGGTCTACCCCTGCCTCTGCCTCTGCCCCTCGGGGCTTCACTTCCGCTACTATTGCTGCGGGTAGATCTTCGAGGCGGAATGTTCTATTCATACAAGAGGCAACATATAAGCTTTAGTCACCTTGAGATACACAAGTACTTTACTTATCAAATTCCAATGTTTCATGTTCCAGTCGGTCAAGATCACCATGCAGCCCATTTTAAGCATATTCTCGGTATACCGGTGGTGTTTATATATAGGGTTCCCCGCAGCGTTCCCACCACACCCACGATGTACCGAGAATGATGCCTAATCCGGTTACATGACATCCGACCTTCCTTCACATCATATCCATAATAATCCATCAAGTCAACTGAGCCCAAACATGTAATCACGTATAGTCTGGCGGAGGTTGTCTATCTCGCATCCTTGAAAGGACTCAGACATAGCCTCCTCGGGTCGGTCTCAGTATCTGAGGTCAAGCGCAATGTATGATCTGTGACGATCTTTTCAGGTCTCAATACCCTAATTTGATTATGATAACTTGGCGCGCAGGGGGAACGGAAGATCCAATAGGAAGCACCTCATAGAGGTTGAGCAAAAGGGCTCAAACGCAAAGTAAAAGATCACATAACAGGAGGATAACCAAACATGTAAGGAGGAACACATACATGAGATATATAAATGCACGCAAGCTTAAGCATGCAAATCTACATGAATGTTCCTAGGTTATAGTCTAGGTCAAGTGTAATTGCCTAATTCTCTATAACCAATGGCTTTGATACCAGTCTGTCACACCCCCGCTAATAGCGGAAACACGGGGAATGTGAGCTAGACGGGATCATCATAACACATGGTATATGATAGAGTAGCAATAAAAATATGATGACAAGCGTGTCATGACGACACCCGAACACAAATGGAGACTTGTGTCGTGTATAATCAATGTTCACGACAGCATAGTCATAAGCACAACATAAATGATCACATAAACATTGGTGATAACTTGTAAAGTAGATTCCCACAACTCGGGAACAAGTATACCAAAAGTCATGATCAAGCTTTACAAGGGTAATAATTACAAAATGCATTCTAGGGTCTCCTCTAAAAGGCAGCACTCCTAGATCTTCAATTACCCTGATCACCTGAAAAGAAATGCTCAAAACGGTGAACATAATTGTTGGTGAGCTTCGCAGGTTTTAAGTAATAAAAGATGTTAAGATGAAAACAGTAAGTAAGTTTAATAAAAGTTACCGTGACTACACTTATGTATAGGCGGTTTTTCTAGTTATAAATAGCTACAGCCAAACCTAATGTTCGGTTCCTCACGGGAATTGATGGTTGTAAAGAAACATTCCCAAAGTTTAAATAGTTTATTAAGACGTAGCAAGATCCACACAGCGCATACGTATAGTTTATAACCAAGCCAATCCTTAGGTCCCATTATCGGGATTAATAGTTATATGAAAAAATTTTCCATAGCATAATAAGTTAATATGACGTAGCAAGATCCACACAGCGCATACGTTTAGGTTACGACCAAACCAATCTTTAGGTCCCATTACCGGGATTAATGGTTGTATTGGATGATCGGCTTAGAAGAACCACACAGAAGAACCACACAGAAGAACCACACAGAAGAACCACACGGCCGAGAGCATCCAAGGTCAATGGCATCCACATATAGCATCAATCAACACATAACATCAAGTAGTAGTGCATAGTAGGGTGATACCACTAAGTCATACATAGGGTAACATAGCACATAGTTCAAGTTCACATAGCAACAATCACAAGATAAGCAAGTTAAGATACTCATAGAAGTAGTAGCCAACTTCCACTAGGGAAGGTGCCTGAAAACAAGTTAAGTAGGTGAGCATTCTTTTCCCCCAAGTTAAAGATATTTGAAAAGGTTTTATAAGAGTAAAAAGGGCCACGAAACTCACTGAACAGATGATAGGCACGTGTGATGAATATTCCTAACGGTAGGATGCTATGAACAGTCAAACACCTATTGACAGTTACTGACAAGCATTAATAACGAGCTTAAAGCATAAGATGATATCAATAGGCTCTGGCAGTTTCGGTTCGGTCGTGGGTAGTACACACACAAGCAGACATACACATATCAGACTAGGTTATTTTAAATAGTATGTTCCTGTTGATAGCGTTGACTTTAATCTTTGTGGTCAAGCTATGACACTTTATTAATGTTACTTCATCGTCGTGAGATCTCCGAAGAGGGGATCCACACGCACACACACACACTATTAGTTATACAACAGGACCGGACGTACGACTCAATCCTTCCTTCGTACGAATGGACCTTCAGTCGTACGAATCAGCTTCATTCGTACGATTGAACCTTCATTCATGCGACTAAGCATTCAGTCGTACTATGCAAGACCCAGTCATACGACTCAACCTCCATACACCCGATTAGACCTCCATTCGCACGAATCAGCTTCATTCGTGCGATTGAACATTCATTCGTGCGATTGGACTTTCAGTCGTACGACTCACGCACAATCGCACACAATCTCATTCGCACTGACTCATTCACATGACTCATTCGTTCGCACAGACTCATTCGCACACACATTCATTCGCACAGACTCACTCGCATGACTCAGTCGTGCGATTCGCCCAACCGCACAGCTCAGTCGCACGACGCACTCATACGCCTAATCCAGTCGGACGACGCACCCCAGTCGCACGGTTCAGTCGGCCGAATGGTCCAGTCGCCCTGCACAGCAGGTCGCGACTGCACAGACCATCGAGCAGCGTCCAGCTGCTCCGAGCATGGGTTTCACGCACCAAAAACCTCCAGAATACTTTTCCTAACATGTCTAAACAAGAAGCACACTAAAAAACACAACATGCAAGCCCACACGACCTCATGTGCTCGGATGAACCCGAGCACCCGAAACCCTAGAAAACGCAATAGCTAAATCGAGCTAAATACGGGTCAAACGAGGTTATCTACCTGCTAGGAGTGAGTATTCACGATGATAACCAAGATTTGACAACGAAAATGCAACAAACGTGATGAATTTTGGTGCTAGATTGGTGTAGAATTGGGGGAGAAGAAGAAGAACGATGAAGAAGATGATTGTGAAGAAGAATGGCTGGGAAATGGGTATTTATACCCAGCCTAGTTTCTCAAAATGTCAAGTTTAGTCCCCGCACTTTGCCCCCGGTTTTCCAAATTTTGTTTCGGTTGAAAACGTTATGTATTAGTCTTGTTTTATTAATGATAAAACATCGTTAATGTTATTTACAAGTTAAAAATGGTTTTATACGTGACAATAGTTTTTATATAAAAATGGCGCGTTTAGTGTTGTCGGGGCAAATCTCAGTTAAGATTTCAAGACGACGATGATTAAGCTACGATAGCACGCATAGAAGGATAACTAAGCAAAGCAAATATGGTATCCACGTAGTTGGTTTATCAAAATGAGGAATGACTGATAACAAAGGTTAAATCAAACACGCTAAATGACGGAACTTCGGTGACGGATGACACACCAGAATACTTTTATAGGATGTTACGAATAAAGTTCATTTAGAAAAGTTTTTGAAATTCGGATCAAAAGTTGATCAAAATAATAATACAAAGCAGAAGGTGCAACTATGCACACTTGTTTTGTAGAGACTCTTATGGAGTCGTCCGATAGAGTTTGAAATTGTATAAACTATGGTTAGAAAGATAATTCGATGAACTATTCACAGAATCAAAGTATGTTAACTTCTGATTTATTATTACTAAGGTATGGTCATTTGAAGTTGTACTTGATTCTATCCAAAATCCACGTTAGCACTTCCGTGAACCTTTTAAGGTTTTAAAAATAGTAAACACGTATAATAAATCTTGTTGAGAGTATATATAATAATAGGAGGATTATAATTGTAGAAAAACATGAGAAGTTTGATATAAGGCTGATTAGAATTATTTAAAAATCAAAAGAATAATAAGAACACTAAAATTAAGATTACTTTTGCTACCTTAAGAACGACGAACAGATTTGAAATTTCCAAAGGCTTGAATGGAGGGTTGGGGATGAAAGTTCTTAAGATTATATAGAGGGTGAAGAAAAACTCTCTTGTAAATTGAGAAGAAGAGTTGGTGCAAGAAAATTACGAGACAAAGTTTAGTATTTATAAGTGGGGAAATGAGGGTTATGATGAGGAAATTTTAATGAGCATAATTAAGATTTTAGGGGGTTATGGATGGGTTATAAATGAGTCAAAAAAGATGAAGTTTTAGTCTTTTAAAATTTTATAAAAATGATGAAATGTTTATAAAATTAATTTTTATAAAGAGTTTGTAAAATAGAGATCTTTGTTTGGAGGATTCAAAAGACTTTAAAATAGTTAGTATTTCTTTTTATAAAAGTATAATAATTATAATCTTTTATAAAAATATTATGATTAAAAATTTCTTTAAAATTAAAGGATGGAAGTCCATAAAAGTTTAGCTTTATTATATAATAGCACATGTGTACTTTTATAATAAGTTAAGAACTTTAATAATAATATCAACTTTAGAAATTTAATAAATATATAAGAAATTTACCAATTACTAATTTAGCCTTCCATCCATCATTATCATCAAGTCATAGCATAAATAAAGTTATAAAACAAAGATTAGTCATCCTAACAAATGTAACTATTATATAATCTTGTGTATATCATGTATAAGACTATAAGTTAAATGTATAATAGTATGTATGATAAAACAAATAATATAACTTAGAATTCAGAATATTTTAATTCATAAAATAAATAAATAAATAAATAGTTCAACTTAATGCACAATTACACACTTACCACTAGTTCAACTTAAACCAGCATCGCTAGAAATTAAATTAAGAAAAAGGGTATGACAACACGTCGCCTTCTATCATGCATAATACAAATCTATATATAATACTAAAAGAGTAATTTGGAGGGGACACTTGTAATATTCTTAGGCCCCCAAGTTGGTTTTTCCCGCCTCTCTCTCCTCTTAAATAGTTACTTAAGTTAAAGATTAAATAATTTTAATTATTTTTAAGATTAAAATATTCCTTAATAAATTGAGAAAAGATGTTTTTTTATTAATGTTATTTCTAGAAAATAAATTTTTATAAAATAAGAGTTTTTCTAAAACATCAAACATTTTTAAAAATATAAAATATCTTAGAATTTATATTTTTAAAAAGTAAACTTCTTTATAAACTAAAAATCATTAAAATTAGGAATTATAATAAAAATCTTTTAAAAATGATATTTTTAATATGGTTTGTTTGGAAAAAAATGTTTTATTTGAAATAAAAATTAAAAATATTACTTATAATTATTACTCATATGTAATTTTAATTATATCTTACTTTAGAATATTATTTTATATTTCATAAACTTTCATCATAATTAATATTTTATTTTTTTAATTCGTGTAATACACGAGTTTACTAAAGTTAGAATTATATAAATAACAATCAACAACTAATTAATTTTATTTTTTCAACCCGTGTAATACGTTTAGTTTTATTTATGTTTTTATTTTATTTTAATACTTAACTCTCCACCTCCCGTGTAATACACGGGTAACTAAAGCTAGTCTAATATATGCTTAGAAAGTTGTATTTTATTATAGATCAATTGTGTAATTGTTATTATTAAAATGTTTAATTAAATTTAATTATGTCTTATGTTTTTATCACAATATAATAGTGACACAATAACCTAGGTGGTGTTAAGCAAGAACCCTTTTAAATTATTGTCGAGTTGATTGCAGTTTTAGTCCTTGTGAGTTGTGACTTGGTAGCAATAACCCTTTCCTTTTAATATTTAAAAAATGTCCCATTTAACCACCATGGTTAATTTTTTTTTCATATAACTAATTTAAAGGGGTTTAATTAATTATTAATTATAGGTAAAGAAAGTCAACAAATGGACATTTGGATTCCGTAAATTTGGATTATGGATTCAATTATTTGCAATTGGATTCCATAAATTACTTTTGCGGAATACCCACAAAACAAAGACTTTTCCAAACCAACCCACAAAACATCATGTTTTAAAAAAAGACCATTTAAAAACTTTTTTCTCACTTTTTCTCTCTCACATCTATTGTTCAACAACAAAATCGCCCCCAAACCCATCACGTACAACAAAACCTTCCTCTTGTAATCCCATTTTACCATAGCCACCAACACCACCACACAACATCACTATCGTTGGATAAATCAACACCACCACACCCTAAGGTTCTTCTTCGTAGTCCCACACCACCACCACGATGGTGTCCGCATGTTAGAACCCTACACCCTTTCTTCCATCTTTGTCACCATCATCAACGAATAGGGTTTTCAAAAGATTGGTGTTAAGTTTGGTTTAATATGATCGAGTAACACCTCCATCGGTAATGGTTGATTTGGATTCTAGGGTTTGTTGGACGGAGGAAGGGGGGGGGGGGGGTAGATTGTGTGTGTTTGAGTGTAAAATGTATTTTGTTTATATTATTTTTTTAAATAGTCATTTGGATAAAGTTAATAGTTTTCATTAAATTGTAACAGGGGGGGGGGGGGGGGGGGGAGATTGTGTGTGTTTGAGTGTAAAATGTATTTTGTTTATATTATTTTTTTAAATAGTCATTTGGATAAAGTTAATAGTTTTCATTAAATTGTAACAAATTTAAAATCATAATGATTAAATTAGACAATTTTTAACTACTATTAAATGAATATGGTTAAATCATCCAATCAGAGACACTAACACCATAATTTACTCATTACAATATCAATCTAAACACCCTTAGAAGTGGGTTAGCGTGAAAATAATTATGTACCTAATTTAGAGTTAAAATACTAATTGAAGTAAGTTTATAATGACTTAACCAGGCAAAAAAGCTTTATCATAAAAAACGTCTTTAGAAATTAAAATATCAAGAAACTAAATATACGCCTAAGAGGTGGGTTATACGTAACTCCTCCTAATCGTCATACCTCATCCTTTAGAAAAATAATTTAAAATCTTTATATTTTCCTCTTAAAAAAATGTTTCGTGAAATTAAGAAAGAAAGTTTTTTATAAGCTAAAAGAAATACTTTCTATAAAAATCTAAAAGTATCGTTTCGATATACACTTTTTCTAACTCGTATTTATTTTAAATTAATTAAACAATAATCAATAAAAAGTCTCGGTTTCCAGCGGAAACAAGTTCATCTCTTAACTTTTTTGAGAACTATTGCAATCTCAAAGTTTTTAACCTTATAAAGAAGTTACATTTCGTTTTCTGAATTACATTTGTGCGACCCTTATTGTAGTATATACGTTATTTTAATCTGGCCTATATATTCGTTTTCCAGCCGAGATCGCATCCTCAACCCCTCAGGAGTAAACCTGTTACTGTGAAAACCCCCTGGCTCGTGTATAAATATTTTGCTTAGAGTGAACTTGAACCCATAACTTTTTTATATTTACATGCCATGAGAACATCACATTAACTAGTTTTTTTATTTTTATTTTTATTTTTTATACGGCTAAAGATTTTATACATTAAGATATAGCAAAACACAAAATACAATGGGAAGTTGCTAGAAATATGCTAAGATGATCCCCAAAAAGACAATTCCAACGGATAATTAGGGATTGAAAAACTGAACCAGATATGCCACACCAACTCCTTTATTCTGGCTCTATATTTTAGTTACGTGAAAGAGAAATATTTCACCTCTATTAATTAGATTGGCTAAGGATTATTGATAAAGAAGTTATATTTAAATGTATCTTGATTACTAACAATAATATTATTATATTATTGTTGTTTTTGATCTTTTTAGGGATATTAACGTAACCAAGAATGCGTGCAATGTACTAAACTTAAATTTTTAACGATCTGAACACCTAAAAACAACTAATTGTAAGATCATATATATTTTGAAACCAAATAAAATAAATAATGAATACAAATCATATAAAAGTTATATCAATAAAATCGTTGTCGTCGTTAGGAGGTCGAATTTTTATTTAGATAAAGGTAAATGCTTAAATGAATAGATAATTAACTTAAACAGGTGGCTTATCATAGTAAAAATCATATTTATAACGATTATAATTTATAAATATTATTATACTAAAAGAGAGAAAACCCATAAAGAAACAAAATATAAAATAAAATGTTTGGATTGTACAAGCATAATAACTTGAAAAGGAGAGTAAAACAATTATAAAAAGGGTACGTTTATCAACACCCTATGCCTCATTTAGAAATACTAAAATGAAACGAGTGATTTTGTTTTATGACCCGGCAAACAATCTTTGGGTGAAGAAACTTACCTTTAGAAATCGAGGTATTAGAGCATTCACATCTCGTTCCTTATTTATATCTATATAATTGCACTAAAAATCACTACTTCTTCTCTCTTCTTTCAATTAAATAATATATTTTTATACCGTTTTCATTACATTTTCTCTCATTCACTCACAACCACTTTAAAAATATTAAAAAATTTATAAGGGTTGAACAGTTAATATTTAAATTTACAGATGAACAGTAGCATTTTCTCTCTCCTCCACTCACAACTACTCAAAACTATTCCGTATAATTTAAGAACTCACACTCACATAATTATAAGACATGGGTTGTGAATGCTTTTATGTAACCAATTATAAAGATTCTCTAAGTTGAAATGTTATATATGAAGGGGATGATACTATTTGAAAAATATCAATCTATGTTTAAAGTTGAAATATATAGTTAAGAGAAATAGAGAGTTAAGATAAATATTTATGAGGAAAAATTTAAATATGATTTGGCAAGAATTTAACCTTTTGGTGTATGATATTCCTTGACTAGATGAATGGAAGAGGTTGAGTTTGATAATAAAGTCATTTACGGTTAGAGATATAAAGTTCTCTTTGAGGTTAATGGACGTTCGAGCTTAGCCAAGCTGATTTAACATAGTTATGGCGCATAAAACATGTTAGATCGGTGTTGGAGTTACCGTTTCAATTAGATGTTGAATGAAGTTCAATCAATAGTCATTCAACAATAAACAAGTCTCACATGTAATGGATTGATGTGATCGATCACAACATATGCGTGGTCTTTGATTAAATTTAACAGAGTAATTCAATTAACTATCATCGTAATATGGTCCAATTATAATAATACCTAACATTAAAAGATACATAGAACCTTAAATAACATCAATCGTACCGAAAGTGGTTGCTTTAAAAGTCATTGTTAATTTTAAATTCAGTGAACTATATGTTAAAATATTTTCACGTCATTGTTAATTATGTTAAACATGTATTCACCTGAATTATGATCTAGCGGATAATCACAATCTTTTTCATACATACCGTTGGCCCTCACATTCCACGTACTCACGCAAAATATTATTGATTTGATGATTATTCATCATATCATGTTTAATATTTAATTTTTTTTGTCATTGGTTATAGTGTAGTAGTTTTCTAGAAATATGAATGAAATTAATATGATTTGAGTCTGGTTTTTATATAGTTTTATCTCTATAATTTTTTCTAGTTATTTTTAAGTCTCCTTATTCCAAGTGAAACACATAATTGGTATTATGGTCAAACTTGAAGTGATGACCCATGAAGTGGTGGCTTGTAGTTTAGAAAAACGTTATGTTATTACATAAAAAACAAAATAAAAAAAACAACATAACTATAATTTATAGAACATGATTTTATAGAAATAGAGTCAGAGTTTGTTTATATCATTATTGTTTTTTCTTATTGAAAAGGGGGTAAGACAAACATGAAACCAAACGTAAACACATTCCTATAGTCCTTTAAAGGTAAGAAAAAAAGAACACTTGCCCCTCCGGCTCTAACACACAACCTCAGAGTTAGAGATGTGCATGCGACGTAACCAATTCTGGTAGTTGTCCCCTAGGGACAACTTGTAGGGGTTGAACCTAGAGGTTTGGAAAATCAAATCAAGATGAAAATCAAGATCGAAGACACGTGAGAAATAAAGTTACCGCGCAAAAACTAGCTTCTCGCGCAACAACTACTTGTCGCGTGAAGAACTAGTACTCACGCGAGAACTATTAGTTTATGTCTAAATAGGAGTTTTGCTTTGTAATTGAAAAGCTCGTCTTATTTCCCGAATTTGTACACACCTGTAAACGCCTGAATTCAGAGAGCAATAGAAAGAGAAGTTTATTTACTTTGTGTTCATCAATTCTATTCTTCTACTTCTTAATCCAAAAATTGTTTACATTCCGCGTACACAATTACGGGATCGATCTGAATATTGTAACGATCCTTACAATTGGTATCAGAGCTTGGTATGCTCTTGATCAATTGATTGAAGATTGAAGAAGTGTTTTTAAAGAGTTTGTGAGGTTGAATTCATCACAAATCAAAGTTATTCTGGTTGATTACTGTCAGATCATTTGAAGTTTATGAAGCTGCTAGACATGATGTTTATCGATTTGGTTGAAATAGTCGAAATCAAGGAGAAAAGGATCTGGCAAAACTTCTGTTTCTTTGCGAAAACTAAGTTTTCGCGTGAAAACTTGAGTTAGTTACAAAAGTTTGTTACAGAGAGATTAATTTCACGCGAGAAGTTGAAGTATTCGTAAAAGTCAGTTACAAAACTTTTCGCGCGGGAACTTGGAAGGTTTCGTGCGAGAACTTAAAGCTTTCGCGTGACAATTTTACATTTCGTGCGAGAACTTTAAAGTTTGAAGTTTTCTGAAGATATTGATTCCTGACTGTGAACAAGATGGCCAATCTGAAGCACATCACTGCTACACTGAATCTCGACAATGAGATTTGTACAAGCACCAAGCCACCAAGACTGCTCATTGACGAAGATTACCCGATTGGGCATTTAGGTTTGAGAACCATGTCATTTATACGGAACCCTGGATGATGTGATCAATTAAACAAGGTAAATACCTTCCGATCTATAAAGATAACAAGGGTGATTTGGTTCCAAAACTTAAACACTTATGGGATGAAGATAATATGAAGAAGAAAGAGCTTGATGACAAAGCCTATGCTGCTATTACAATGGCCTTGACCACTGAGATAGCACAAAAGTTCAAAGACTATACTAAGGTTAAGGATTTATGGGATGCCATGGAGGAGCAGATAATGAGGAACAAGGATATGAGGGAAAGCAGGAAAGATATGTTAAACCAAGAGTTTAACATGTTTAATCATATACTGGGTGAAACCTTGGAGGCACAGATGTCAAGATTTGTGAAGCTGATCACAAAGATGAAGAGTGCATGGATCATACTAGAAAATATTTTAGTGAACATGAAGTTGTTGAACTCATACAACTGTACTACAATCAAGAGAACCAAGGATCTGTTTACCTTGTCCCTTAGTGATGTGATTTCTACCATAAAGTTCTATGACATGGATGACAAACAAAGAGCTTCTAATTATATTAACACAATGGGAGCTGAAGCATCTGCTTTATATGCTAAAATGGCTATTAATCCGAATTACTATGTCAGCTATTCCAAGTTGTGTCAGCAACAACAAGCAGCAACATGTCATCCAGTTGTCAATGATCAGTCATTACCCCAAGCTCAATCGTTTATCCCTTCTCATGCTCAAAGTCTATCATCTTCACCTGTATAACAAGCATTTGTTGTTAACTCCCAACCCAATAAACAGACTATTCAAATCGTAAAAGAACATCTTGCTTGCTTCACCTTATTCATGAATAGTTATAAAGCTTTCTCTGCCGGTAGACTCAATAAACCCAATATCATGGTTGTTGATCTGCAACAAGTAAACCCTGATGATGTTAATGAAAATGACATAAAATATCACATGGCCATGGTGGTGTATCGTTCCAAGAACTTTACACGAAGAACATGCAGGAAAGTATTCAGATTGAATAACTCTAGCAAGATAGGGTTTGATAAGTCCAGTTTAAGATGTTATAATTGTGCCAAACCCGGTCACTTTGCTAGAGAATGCACTGAGGGAAAGTCTACTCAATCTGATACTGGGAAGAAGATGGTGACTGTAGAGGTGGTAACAAAGATTGATCAAGCCAGTACATCAAAAACAAACCATTGGTATCACAAACTAATAAGGAGTATGAATGATATAATTAATTGGAAATACTTGATATCAAGTTATCCACTGCTTTGTTGTTTGAGATCAAAACAATTGAAGATCATGGTAATGATAATCTACTTGCTGAGTTTATGTCTTCTGATCTATTGGATGGTGTGTTTGGTGAAGAAGAATATGCAGAAGCAGCGTTTACGGAGAGAGTTGAAAATAAAAAGGTGGAAGAAGTGAACTGTAAAGTTGTGAAAGCTTGTGATGAGATAGCTGTTGAGATTACTCCAGCTTAAGTTGAACTCAAAGAAGAAATGACTGTTGAGCTTACTCTAGTTCAAATTATTGAAGACAAAGTTCAAGCTGTTGAGATCACTCCAGCTATTGAAGGAAAGAAGGTTACAGCTATTGAGGATACTCCAGCTTCTGCTTATGCTTTGAAGGAACTTGCTGTTGAGACTACTCTAGCAAATGAAGCGGAAAGACTTGTGCAAAGGCCTTCATGGTGAATGTAGTCCATGAAGAGACAAGAGAGAAAGCTAAAACTGAGGAGGTATATATTTCTCTTTGTTATAATAAATATATTTAAAAGGTACAAAGATATAGAGTTCACAACAAGTATTTGATATTAGAAGTTGAACAACTTCAATATCAAGCTTGTAAATATAAAACTGATGAGAGAATTTTTAAAGATAAGATAGACTGTTTAAACAAATCAATTATCAATCAAACTTATATCTTTATGACAAAGATTGTAACTTAAATGATTTGACAACTCGTAACAATGAGCTATCTTTGGAAATCTATAAACTAAACAGTGAACTCTCATCTGCTAAACAGAGTGCTGAGAAATTTGAATTATCTTCAAACATGGTTGAAGGTATTATCAAATCTCAAATAACACAAAAGATTAATGGTGGTAAAGGTGGAGTTGGATATTCTAACATTAATGCACAACCAAATAATCATGATTATTCTTTGTTGCCTTCACCTATTAACACTTGTGATGAAGATACCTATGGTTTAGGTTTTCAACCACAGTCTGATTTAACACCTTCAGTCAACGTGTCACTGACTATTGACCATATCATAAAAACTACAATTAAACTAAATCATGATAATTCTTTTGCAGAATGTATGTAGAAAGACGGATTGGTTGGAGAGTGAGAGAGTGATGATGAATTAGTTTTTGAGTAAAATAAACTTGTAATGAAAAATTTGCTTGTAATTGATCATCTAAGATCAATAAAAGTTTTGAAGTTTCTTCTGGTTCAAATGATTGTTTAAAATTGTCGAATAAAGAAAAGAAACTTAAATCGAAAATTGAGTTTAAGACCAAAGAAAGAAAAAGAATGACAACATCAGTATCTGACTTGAAAACTGATTTCAAGAATATATTTGTTTTAAAAAGCAACATTGATAAAGAAGATTATATTTTTAAGAAAACCAATGCAAGTTTCTTTAAAAATAAATCTTCTATTATTGTTAATTTTGTGAAACAAGATATATGTAATACAGGTACTAAAGAAACTGGTCCTACTTCAGTACTTTCTGGTTACAAAGAAAGTTCAAATAAAAGCCTCGTTAGCATCAAAAGAGACTCAAACTCTTAGGGCAAATTCAAATGAAAAAGGAAAACAAGAGACTGTTAAAGAATATTTAGGCCAAAGACATACTAAAGTCAGATTCTATGATAACTATGGAAGTTATCATCAACAATTTGAGAAAACAACTCAAGAGCAAAATATGTATCAAAATATGGGTTGTTATGTATTTGGAAAGTCAAATCACATGGCTAGAAATTGTCATCATAAATCATTGACAAGTAAATAAAAATTTCATGATTCTATTGCTAATAATAGAAAACAATTCTTTCTTAACGTAAAGTTTAAAAGAAATTTGAATCATTCATAATCTTTTACTGATAAAAGTAATGATCAATCAAATATAACTTAGAAAAAGAAAAATACAAACAAGAAATCATTAATTTTTAATGATGACAATCCATCTTCTCCACAAAATACTTTCAAGAATTTGGTTTCAAATCTGATCAAACCAATTCAAATCTGGAAAGTAAAAGAAAAGGAACCAATACCTGATATTGTTGAAGATTACATCTTTAATGATAAAAGAGATGTGATACTGAAATCTGCGTCATATTTAGATAAAAATGGTGTACTCAAGTCAACCATAGCTTGGGTTCCTAAAAATGAATAAATACTTTATTTGTGCAGGAACATCCAAGACCCAACATCAATAGTGTTTGGCACGTTGGCAGTGGATGTTCAATGCACATGACTGATAATATATCTCTGTTAAACAACATCAAACCTTATAACGGAGGATATGTTATTTTTGCTGGAGACAAAGGAGGTAGGATTATAAAAAAAAGTACAGTGTCTAATGGTGTGTTGAGTTTTGAAGATGTAAATTTTGTAGAGGAACTAAAACATAATTTGTTATATGTCTCTCAAATTTGGACAAACAATATTCAACATATTTTTACTGATAAAGTGTTTAATTCTAAAACCTGGATTTGTATTTCCTAATGAATGGATTTTATTGAGAACTTCAAGAGACAAAGACACATACTTACTTGAGATGAATGGATCTCTTTCATTCATAACTGTTACACATGGTCGTCTTGGCCATCATCATCATGTTTATTGTCTAAGGCCTCAGAGAGTGATTCATTGTTATGACATCGTCGTCTTGGCCATGCAAACATTAAAAACATGAACAACTTGGTTAGAGGTATTCATGTCGTTGGCCTACCTTTGAAAGAATTTCAATTAACAGAACATTGTCTGTCATGTTCAAAAGGTAAACAGCATAAACTATCTCATAAACCAGTTGCTCATACAAAAATGACTCTATTTTATAACTGTTACGCATGGATTTGTTTGGTCCAGTTAATGTTTTGAGTTTAGGACGTCGCGCATATTGTTTAGTCATTACTGATATTTTTCAAGTTTTACATAGATTTTCTTTTTAGCAACTAAAGATGAGACACCTCATTTGTTGATAAAGTTCATGACTCTAGTGGTGAATCAGACCGAAAAACAATCAAATGCATTCGAAGTGATAATGGCACCGAATTCTATAATTGTATATTGAATGAATTCTGTGATTCAAAGTGGATAGCAAGGCAATTCAGTTTGGCGGGAACTCCTTAACAAAATAGAGTAGCTGAAAGACGAAATAGAACATTAATTGAATATACCAGAACCATGTTATCAGCAGGCAAATTACCTTTATTCTTTTGGGCTGAAGCTGTTAACACTACTTTTTATGATCAGAATTGTGTTCTAATCAATAAACAACAAAATATGACTACTTATGAAATATTTTTTAAACATAAACCTAAACTCAAATATTTTAAAATGTTTGGATGTTGTTGTACACTGTTAAACACATCTGAATCAGAATCAAAATTTGATGAAAAAGTTAATGAATGTTATTTTTTTGGTTACTCAGCCAATAAAGTTGCATATCGGGTTATAATAAAAGATCAAAACAAATAATTGAATCATTTAATATTGATTATCATGAGTCTAACAAAACCAATGTAGGTTCTGCACCTTCATGGGTCTATAATTATGGTTCATTATTTGAAACATTTAATCGTTCGTCTGTTGTTTCTATAGCTTTTACTCCTTTGACATCCTCAATTCAGGATTTGTTTACTGATGATCTTGGATCTATTTCATCTCAAGCACAAGGAATATCTTCACATATACTTTCTTCCACAACTGGTACAGTGTCCATAAGTTTTTGAATCTGATGTCTTTCAAACTGATTCTGTTATTGACCAAGTTCCATAAGTTTTTTATCAGAGTTTTCCTTCTACACAAGATGATCATATTGATATTATTCAAGTTTTATTTGATGAATTATCTATTGATATGATATTAATCAAGAGAAAGATATTGCATATCAACTAGAAGGAGGAAACACTGTTGAAGAACCAGTGGGACACATGTCTAATCTAGATGAAGTTATCTCTGAAGATGTTATTCCAGCTGAGAATTCATAAGAACCATCCAACTGAAGCAATTATTGGTCCATTATCATAAGGTGTTCAGACTTGAAGTTGTTCTAGAGCAATAAATACATGCTTGTATTCTTGTTTTATTTCCTAAATAGTGCCAAAGAATGTTGAAATAGCATTGAAAGAAAATAGTTGGGTAGAGTCCATGTAAGACGAGTTGACGCAATTCAAGAAGTTTAATGTTTGGCATCTGTTTGAACTACCGAAGGGTAAGCTGGCACTTGGAACGAAATGGATATTCAAGAATAAGACGGATAAAAGGATGTGATCGTTCATAATAAGGCCAGACTTATTGTACAAGGATTCTATCAGATTGAAGGACTTGATTATGAAGAAATATATGCTCCGGTTGCAAGACTTGAAGCTATACAGATATTTCCGGCTTTTGCTTCATACAAGAACTTCAAATTCTATCAGATGGATATCAAAACTGCTTTCTTGTATGGTGAAATGAAAAAGGAAACCTATGTCTACCAACCATTGGGTTTTAAAGATCTAGATCATCCTGAATATGTTTATAAGTTAGACAAAGAACTTTATGGCTTACATCAGGCACCTCGTGCTTGGTATGCTATTCTTACTGAACATTTGCTTGCAAATGGTTATACAATAGGTGCTATTGATCAAACATTATTCATACGGAAGACTGGTGATGATCTAATTCTTGTTCAAGTTTATGTCGATGATATCATCTTTGGATCTACCAATGATGATGTGTAAGGAATTTGAAGTTGTGATGAAGAAGAAATTCGAGATGAGTTCTCTTGGAGAGATATCAGTTTTCTTGGGAATCCAAGTTAAACATGATCATAAGGGAATTCTAATTCATCAAGAAAAGTACATTCATACTATTCTTGATAAATACAAGTTTCAAGACTCCAAGACAGCTCCACCTCCTATGTCTTCTCGTCCTACTTTGACTCCAGATCTCACGGGAGAAGATGTTGATCAACATATGTATCGATCAAATGATCGGATCTCTGATGTATCTTACTGCAAGCAGACCGGACATCATGTTCCCTGTTTGTTAGTATGCACGTTATCAGAGTAATCCAAAGGAATCACATATAAAAGCTATGAAGTGGATTTTCAAGTGTCTCAAGGGTCAAACAACACTGGTCTTTGGTATCCTAAAAACTTTGATTTCAATTTATTTGCTTATACTGACAGTGATTATTCAGGATGTAACTTGGATAGAAAATCAACTACTGGTGGATGTCAATTTCTTAGCAATAAGTTGATTTCATGGCAATGCAAGAAGCAGCAGACGGTGTCCACTTCCACTCCAGAAGCTGAATATGTGGCTGCTTCAAGTTGTTATTCACAGGTTGTTTGGATCCAACGAGAACTTCTTGATTATGGCCTTAACATTTATGACACTAAGATTTTGTGTGATAACACTATAGTTCTTAACATTATGAAGAATCCAATTCAACATTCTAAGACAAAACACATCGACATCCGAATGCACTTTATCCGTGATTGTTTTGAAAGAAAGCTTATCCATTTGGAATCAGTTTCTTCAGATGACAATATTGTAGATTTGTTTACTAAGTCGTTTGATCATTCCAGATTTGACTTTCTAGTTCAATCTTTGGGAATGATTAACTTTGGTTAACTTTTCTACTTACACCCTTTCCAAAAATATTTTTCTTTATTTAGTTAAAATTGTTATTTTCTCAAAGATAATCATAATTTTAGGAAGAGAAATCTTGAAAATACATAAAATAACTTTTGATCTTAGGGGAGTAAATTTAAAAAAAATATAAAAGAAGGTTTTATTGTTTTTACAAAGTTTAAGAAAATCTAAATTTTTAAGTGTATATAGGAAAGATAGTACATTTCTTGATTTTGTATCATTACATTCAAAAGCATACAAGAACTAACTTGGATTATGTTTGATATGTTGATAGGCTTGACGCACAAGGATGAAAAACACTATGTTCTACGATGCACTGAAATTAAATTTTCTATAACTAAAGTGAGAAACTCGTCAAGGTTTTGTGAATACACTAACTCCATGCTAAAACAGACTGAGAGTTACCATCTTGTTATACTCAAACCAGTTGCATTCTGAGTCAGCGTACATCAGATAATACCCACGCACAAACACACATACACACACACACATAAACACACACACACATAAACACACACACGCACACACATATATATATATATGTATGTATGTATGTATATATGTATAGGTCTACATGTACGTCTACGTGTACATGTCACGTGTACGCTTACCATGTACACGTCACGTGTACGCGTCACGTGTACGCGTCACGTGTACGCGTCATGTGTACGCGTCACGTGTACGCGTCCCGTGTACGCGTCCCGTGTACGCGTCCCGTGTACGCGTCCCGTGTACGCGTCCCGTGTACGCGTCCCGTGTACGGACCCGTGTACGCGTCCCGTGTACGCGTCCCGTGTACGGTCCCGTGTACGCGTCCCGTGTACGCGTCCCGTGTACGCGTCCCGTGTACGGACCCGTGTACGCGTCCCGTGTACGCGTCCCGTGTACGCGTCCCGTGTACGCGTTCCGTGTACGCGTCCGTGTACGCGTCCGCGTACGCGTCCGTGTACGCGTCCGTCTGTCTGCGTCCGTCTGTCTGCGTCCGTCTGTCTGCGTTCGTCTGTGTCTGTGTTCGTTTGTGTCTGTGTCTCTGTCTGCATCTCTGTCTGTGTTCGTGTCTGCGTTCGTGTCTGCATTCGTGACAGCGTTCGTGTCTGCGTTCGTGTCTGCGTTCGTGTCTGCGTTCGTGTCTGCGTTCGTGTCTGCGTTTGTGTCTGCGTTTGTGTCTGTGTTCATGTCTGCGTACGTGTCTGCGTACGTGTGTGCGTACGTGTGTGCGCACGTGTCTGCGTACGTGTCTGCGTACGTGTCTGCGCAGGTGTCTGCGGACGTGTCTGCGCACGTGTCAGCGTACGTGTCTGCATACGTGTCTGCGTACGTGTCTGCGTACGTGTCTGCGTACGTGTCTGCGTACGTGTCTGCGTACGTGTCTGCGTACGTGTCTGCGTACGTGTCTGCGTACGTCTCTGCGTACGTATATGCGTACGTATATGCATACGTATATGTATATGTGTCACATCCCAGCGGAAGCGTGAAGCGTTTTGGATGTGACTAGCTTATTCAGAATGCATTGATTAAAAGAGGCAAACTTTAACACATTAAAACATAACATAACATAACATAGTACATTTAATTATTCCAAGACAGCTTAAGTTAGGACTACATCATATATAAGTAATCAAAATTTAACATAATCCTATTAGAACCATATTATTTAATTACTACATCTTCAGAGTCGATGGAAATTAGCGTCCACCGCAACACTGAAATCATATATGTTAATAGTCAAATTTACACAAACTTTTTCCACA
The DNA here is from genome assembly GCA_024085815.1 of Flaveria linearis. Classification (NCBI taxonomy): domain Eukaryota; kingdom Viridiplantae; phylum Streptophyta; class Magnoliopsida; order Asterales; family Asteraceae; genus Flaveria; species Flaveria linearis. Next base: position 37,135,662 of record CM044017.1, on the reverse strand, counting down.
ACTTTTCCCCAACCATTGTAAACATCAAAAGATTTGGTGAGATCATAGATTTAATTCCAAACAAAATATTTCTGATGCATTAAATACAACCAAACCTTACATAATAATCTGATAATTCATAACTGTCATAACATAATTCAAAAAATTAGATAATATAGCATTACAACACTCATCCTGTTGGTGCAGGATAAATTTTCCTAAGTAGCGCTACCTATATTATCCAACGGTTCCACATCCGAATTAATGGTTGTATCATAAATGACAGTATATCTCAAAAATCTCATAATAATGCATCAATCATAAAACAGTATGCTTTTTCCCCTCAATAACTTTATAGACACCAAAGTGGGGCTATGAGTCTCACCTTTTACTCCAATGGTAACCTATAAAAATATTTGTAAACGATTAATATTTCTTTAAAATTTTCATCACCTTAGATTATAAAAATTCATTACAGAATTTATAATCAAGCATATACTATGAAATTTTTACAGCAGATAGATCCAAAAATCATATAACATATAAAAATTTCATATTTTAATTAATTACATTTTATTTTCTGGAATTTTGTATTTAATTTCATATATTAACAGAAATAAATTCAGGCCTCTAAAATTAATCAAATTTTTTCCGAATATATATTACAAAATTTATATCTCCTCAAAATTTTGTTAAGTCCTAAATCATAACAGACACTATTTTCATGATTTTTATTATTTTAACAATATTCAATAAAATATCAGAATATGTCCAAAAATACCATTTTTATACAAACTATTCTACTCTATTTATCATATCTTGTGTAAATTGTTCATGATTTATTTTACAGTTTAAGTATTTTTCCCCTGATTTTTAAACAACAAAATCTTCTAAATTCATAACTTATGCATAACTTCGAGTTAGGTTCTGAAAATTAATATATAGATTCCATAAGATATAAAGTTTAATCGTAAAATATTCTCCCAAGGTGATACACTAGAACGTATAAAACCTTTATCCAACAATTTCTGTAATTGATTCATTAGTTCTTTCATTTCTGTTGGTGCTAAACGATATGGTGCTTTAGCAATAGAGGTGTTCCTGGTACTAATTTTATTTTAAACTCTACTTGACGAGGGGGTGGCAATCCGGGTAACTCATCAGGGAAAACATCCGGATATTCCTTTATAATTGGAACACTATTAAGTTTGCCTTTATCTAGTTTTGTATCAATTATATGAGCTAGAAAAGCTAAGCATTTCTTTCTTAAGCATTTTTGTGCTTGCTTACAAGAAATTATTTTTATAATATCACTAGGCTTTTCACCGTATATACAGAGAGTTCTATTTTCTTTAATCAAAGGGATTTTTATCATCTCTTACCACATATAATTTCAGCATGATTCTTACTTAACCAATCCATACCTACTACAATATCAAACCTCCTAATTCAACAGGAATCAGATCTATATCAAAATAATGTTCATCTAGGTTTAAAGTACAGTTAGGAATGACTTCACCAGCTTTAATTATTTTACCATCAGCTAATTCTATTATGTATTTGTGCTTTAGCTTCTCAGAAGTTAGATTAAGTGACGATCTATAGGTATTTGAAATGAAACCACGAGTTGCTCATGTGTCAAATAATACTGTTGCGTACTGATTGTTGATAAGGAACGTACCCGTAACTACTTCTGGTTCATCCCAAGCTTCTTTAGCTTGTATTACGAAAGCTGTTCCACGGGAGTTGTTTTGGTTAACTGGAGCCTTGCCTTTCAATTGTGGACATTCATTATGAAAATGATTTTTGTTTCCACATTGATAGCAGACTGGTTTAGGGTTGGTGGGGTTCTAGCAGTCTCGAGATATATGTCCCTTCTTTTTGCAATTATAACAAATTACTATCATACAATTTCCATGGTGATATCTTTGACAGGTACTGCACCATGGTTGTCCTTCCGTCTGTGTTTTGTTTTCTAGTACTGTTCCTAAGAAATTTCTTTATGGAGGTCGGGTTATCCTTTTCTGAGGGTTTTCTCCAAATTTCCTTCCTGTTTGGTTATCATTCCACTTCCTTTTCTTCCCTGTTCTTAGATTACTTAAGATCCATTTCTTATCATTTCGTCGGTTAGACTTCCTGACAAGCTTACACCCTCCAGGAAGGTTTTGGGCATTGCAGATTTAACTAATCCCTAGATAAACCTTCCTATCCTTTTAGGTTCAGGGGTTATCAGGTGTGGCATTAATCTGGAGAGTTCATTATGCCTGTTGGTATATTCCCGATGTGCAGCTCCTTTCATCTCTAATGTCAAGAATTCAGTCTCTAATTTCTCTATTTCATTATAAGGATAGTATTTTTCTATTACTACATTTCTGAATTCTTCCCAACTTATCTTATTCATGACATGCCTACCTTTAGTTTGCATTTCCATTTTCTACCAGGATTGTGCCTCTCCTTTAAGTGAATGCGAAGCAAACAGTGTCTTATAATTGTCGGCATAGTTACTAATTTCTAAGACTGCTTCAATTTCATCTAACCAACGTAGGGCTTGTACAGCTCCTCCTCTTCCATCAAATTCTTGAGGTCTGCATGACATAAAGGTCTTGTATGAGCATCCTTTTATGACTCCATTTAAGATTTCTTCCTCTTGTCGTTCCTCTGTATTAACATTTTCTGGTCTTTCATTTTGGTGTGATGTGGTTCTAAAGTTCAGATTCTGTTGTAGTTGGGCTATCAAAGTAGGTAATGTAGCTTCTATTTGTTGAGCTACTAGTTGAGAAATCCTGTCATTCTCATTTATGTCATTATTCACAAGTGATTCTTCCCCAAGACGGGTTCTAGGTCGTCCAACTCGTGCTGTTCTTCGTACAGGCTGAGTGTTTCTTTTTGGCGGCATGATTCGCTATAGTTAATTATAATTAGTATCATAAGTAAAATTTTTTTAACACAAATCTTATTTAACTCATAACAGATAGACATTTAAACCAAAAGATATACATATATCATTAAGTTCTTTGTTCTTTTATTTTGACAAGTTAGACTAGAAACTTCTAGTTTTTATGAATCCAGTTCCATATCTTTGCAAGGATATTTTTCTTGGGTGTCTTTAATTTCTTAATATCCTTCACGATTCTCCGGATTCCTTGTTGTATTTTCTTGAGCTTCTTAAGGGTCCGCTGAGCTGTCTTCACTTGATCCTCATTCATCTTTTGTCTTTTAAATTTTTTACCTTCGTTCCCGGAAGAATCAAAATTTTGTATTTCTATGTCTTCAACTTGCTTAGCCACAAATCTGTCTCCATGTCGTATCTTTTTCCTAGGGGTCTTAATTGTATATCCCCTGATGTTTACTGGTGCACGTCGGACATAAAATTTTGGATGTTGTTCTCAACTTCAATTTGGAAATTTTTCATAACTTGCTGGGGTTCTTGTTCAGGTGTTATTTCCTTAAGGTTGCTATGGTCTGAATACTCGGAAGGATCAGTCTCATTGTGGTAACTATCTAAATTGATAGCTGTAAAATTTCTTTATAATTTTTGACAAAAAAGTTAGTCACATATTTTCATAGATATTCTATATGTCACATATTTTTATCGCAATTATTAAAGCTATGCATATAATCATAGAATTCACATATAGTCATACCATGTATATATGTATTTTTCACATATATTGTTTATTATACCTGAGCTTATGGTTATAGTCTAGGCATATTATAATATCTAATTCTCTATAACCAATGGATCTGATACCAAACTATCACATCCCGGCGGAAGCGTGAAGCGTGAAGCGTTTTGGATGTGACTAGCTTGTTCAGAACGCATTGATTAAAAGAAGCAAACTTTAACACATTAAAACATAACACAACATAACATAGTATATTTAATTATTCCAAGATAGCTTAAGTTAGGATTACATCATATATAAGTTATCAAAATTTGACATAATCCTATTACAACCATATTATTTAACTACTACATCTTCAGAGTCGATGGAAATGAGCGTCCACCGCAACACTGAAATCATAGATGTTAACAGTCAAATTTACACAAACTCTTCCCATAACTTCTCCCTAGCCATTGTAAACATCAAAAGAGAATTCTATATTGTTAGTCATGGTTACTTGAAAAGCATACTCAAAATGGTCAACATAAAGTTGGTGAGATCATAGATTTAATTCCAAACAAAATATTTCTGATGCATTAAATACAACCAAACCTTACATAATAATCTGATAATTCATAACTGTCATAACATAATTTAAAAATCAGATAATATAGCATCGCAACACTCATCCTGTTTGTGCAGGAAATATTTTCCTAAGTAGCGCTACCTATATTATCTAACGGTTCCACATCTGAATTTGTTGGTCATGATGAGGCTGGTGCAACCAAAACCACTTGACATAGTCATTTTTTGGTACTAAATTCAAGGGCTTCCGAAGCTAATCATGAGGTCTTCCGAGAGTCTGAAGAACAACAGCTGAAGATATCAACTGAAGGCAACAACTGAAGCCAACAGCTGAAGACTATCTTCCGAAGACAAAGTCTGAAAGCTTCCGAAGACAAAGTCTGATGAAAGAGTTGAAGACAAAGTCTGAGCTTCCGAAGACAAAGTCTGAAGAAAGAGCTAAAGACAAAGTCTGAGCTTTGGAAGACAAAGTCTGAAGAAAAAGCTGAAGACAAAGTCTGAGCTTCCGAAGACAAAGAAGACTCCAAGCCTCGGAAGAAGCAGTCTTTCGAAGTATAAGTGGCTTTGGAAGAAGTTATTCTTCCGAAGCATTTTATCCTTCGGAAGACATTGCTATGTCCAGTAGATATAAGTATGGTCCCTGACAGTCCGCTGCAGACCTCTGATACAGCATGGCATCTTCCTAAAGAGCCATGTTGTTAACCATACTTTATTCTACTGTTCACCTTTTTATGATAGTACATGTTAACAACTTTAGTTGGTGACAAAAGGTAAGTCAGGGACATGTCCTGACTACCAACTCTCAGGCAAAATGTCTGAAAGACTTCACCTAGAATCTTGTAATATAGATGTTAGGTTAGAGGTGTCCAGCTGGTATCAAAGTATATCCGGCTGTAGGTAGTATTATATATATCTTCTCCTTGTAACTCTTTAGATAAGGGATTTTGAGTCCAAGAGTCTTGTAATCCTTGAGTTGAGAAGCAATATATAAAAGTACCTTGAAAATTTACATCCTGTGTTCATTTACTTACTGTTACTTGTTATATTGTGATCAACTCTTTATAGACTCTTACTGAGTGTTGATTCTAGGTGAGTTTGAGAGAAAAAACCATCTGTTGAGTGATTACCATAATCGATCCTGCAATTGGTATCAGAGCTCCAGGCTCTTGATTGTGAGATCTTAGCATCCAAGTCAACCTGTTTTTCACTCCTCACTACAAACCACTCACTCAAATGGCCGCTCTCTCCAAGGCTGATATGGAAACTGGCACCATGACCAAGTCTCCACTGATCACCCTGAAGACTTTGACACATGGTGTATCAGAATGGAAGGCTTCATCAATTGTCAAGATTCAAGGATGTGGGACTCCATTTTCAATGGTCCTTTCATACCAAGCACTACTTCTACCTCTGGTAATCGCATCATTCCAAGCACTACTTCTCTCCAAACTGCTCTCCCCAACTCCGTCTACAGAGGCTTCAAGAAGTGCAAGACTGCTAAAGATTTATGGGAAGCATTGAAGCTGATGTATGAAGGATCCAAGGAAACCCAAGAGAATAAGAAGGATCTCTTGAAGCAGCAGTTTGAGAACTTTACTTTCAAGGCTGGTGAGACCTTGACTCAACAATACTTCAGGTATGTTGAGATAGTAGATACTCTGATGGATATGGAGTAGCTCTTAAGAATAGAGACATAGTTAGGAAGTTCATGTCTTCCCTTCCTAAACTATGGACACACTACTGTGTTGTAATCAAGAGAACTTCGGACCTTAAGACTCTTACTCTGACAGAGTTGTATGGTATCCTAAGTTCATTCCAGATGGAGATGAACATGCAGAACTCATCCGGTCACTCCAATAACCAACTGAGTTCAGCCCTTCATGTGGTTGAAAGGGAAATCATAGAACCACAACATCAGTTGTTGTGTTACCCTGACAACTCACATAGTGGACCCTACATTACTCTACCTGAGACTCCAAAGTCTCAAAAGGTTCAACACAACTCCTTTCAGGATAGTTGTGCCTTTGTCTCTGGAAGTGGACACTCTGGTGATTTTCAATACTGCTTTGATGATCTTGAGTGCTTCAGTCCAGATGATATGGAGTATGTGGACATTGTCCTACAGATGGCTCTTTTAACTTACAGAGCGAAGAAGTTCTTCAAGAGAACTGGAAGGCAATTCCCTCAAAACCCAGTCAACAGCAAGTTTGGGTTTGATAAGAGCAAAGCAAGGTGTTACAACTGCACCAACTTGGTCACTTTGCTAGGGAATGCAAGGCTCCCAAGAACAACCCGGGAACCCCACAGGCCTCCACACATCCCACTGCTCTAAGCATGAAGAAAGTCAACTGAAACAGCTGTGTTGCTCAAGAAGTTGACTGGAGCTTCATGGTACAGGATGTGACTCCCGCTCAAGCACTCATGGCCGGAACAGATGATGATCAGGTATATGAACATCTTTGTACTGCTGCCTGTATTGCTAAAGTAAATTGTATAAGGATTATATTTCGGAAATCAAATCTGAGGTTGAGTCTTTAAATGTGCTAAAATCGACTTTAAGAGAGCTGAATCTGACTATCAAAGGAAAATTGATGAGTTAGAGAAAACTGTGTCTCTTTTAAAACATGAAAAGACTAACTATAAGACTCAAATCAAAGATCTGATCTCCAAACTTTCTGAAGTTCAAGCCCAGTTAGTCACAACTGAGGCTCAGGCCAGGAAGCAAGCTATTGCTGAGCAAAGCTTCCAAACTATTCTTGCATCATCCTCTCATTCCAAAATGTTTTATCAAAACAAAGAAGGGTTAGGAACCAATGAAATAGCTCCACCACACTCCTGTGAGTCTATTAGACTACCTAGATATGGTACTGAAGAGCAAGAGGTTCCAACTGCTGACCCTTCTCCATTGGAACCAGAGAATGAGGCAAAATAGTGGCCACTACAGGGGAGAAACTGGAGGATACACTCATCTCCACCTGTGAAGACCAAATCCTAACCACCAAGGCAAGAAGAAGCAGAGCTAAAGCTGCTAGAAGGACTGCCAAGAAGGTTGCAGAGTCCAAGCTTAAGATTGACCCAAAGCAAAAGGGTGTCTTCATTTCTGCCGGATTTCAAGTGGTAGGTACTTCTGATTCAGGAAAGGAGTGTAGTACCAGCACTCCTATCCTACGGAAGGATCAGAAGTTGAAAGGGAAAGTTGCTAGTTCCCAGAAGGCTAACATTGCATGCATAATGTGTGGTCTGCACAACCACATGGCTAAAGATTGTTACTACAATCCAGCAAGCACACATTATGCAAATAATGTTAGAAGAGAAGGAGTCAGAGAAGGTTTCTCAGTTGGACCACTTCAAACGGTCCAAATGATGAAAAAGGGAAAATTGGTCTCGGAAGCCAAGTTGCTTTCGGAAGGAAGTACTCCTTCCGAAGGGAAAATGGCTTCGGAAGCCAAACCTTCTAAGGTACGGAAGAACAAGAAGGCTCCCTTGAAACCATCTCAGAAGAAGACTACTTCGGAAGAAAAGGTGGTGAAGGCTTCTTCCGAAAAGAAAGAAGCTTCGGAAGAAGACCATGCTGCAAAAGCTTCAACAAGCTCATCCTTAAAGATCAACCAAGGGATGGATTGGAAGATCAAAGAGATGCTGCAGCCCAAACCTCTTCTTTAATGACCTCTATCGAACCCCAATGCATATCCTTTGGTTCAATTATGTCACTCTCTTTGGAAGAGCCCAAGACCTGCAAGGCTTGGGCTTCCAAACAAAACTAACCATCTCATCTTATGTGCAGGGACGTCCATTTGACAAGAACAACAATGTCTGGATTGTAGATAGTGGATGCTCCAGGCACATGACAGGAAACAGATCTCTCCTTCAATAATTCCAGAACTTTGATGGAGGGCCTGTCCAATTTGGAGGTGAGGCCGGAGGATATATTTCTGGCAGAGGAAGTATATCCAATGGCAGAATAAACATTGACAAAGTTCACTTTGTCAAACAGCTTGAACACAATCTGTTAAGTGTTTCTCAATTCTGTGACCAGAAGCATCAGATGCTTTTCACAGAACATGACTGCATTATCCTCAAACCAGGGATGACAATTCCTCCGGAATTGGTGCTTCTTAGATCCCCCAGGAAAGGGGATATGTACAAGCTGGATATGAACAATGCTTCTCCTATGGGTGAAGTATCATGCTTTCTTTCCAAAGCTGATAGTGATGAGTCAACACTATGGCATAAACGCTTATGTCATGTGAATTTTAAAACAATGAATAAATTGGCTAAAAATAACTTGGTACATGGTTTGCCTAAAAAGGAATTTTTCAGCAAAGATAACTGTGTTGCATGCCTGAAAGGGAAACAACACAGATCATCTCATAAATCCAAATGTGTTAACTCTATCACTACTCCATTACACTTATTGCACATGGATCTCTTTGGTCCCACAAGTATAATGAGCATTGGAAGGAAATCATACTGCCTTGTGATTGTTGATGATTTTACAAGATTTACATGGGTATTCTTTTTAAGAAGTAAAGATGAAACTGCTGAAACTTTAAAATCTTTTATTCTTAAAATAGAAAATCAAATTGATCACAAGGTTAAGATCATTAGAAGTGATCAAGGGACTGAGTTTAAGAACTTTGTTCTTGACTCATTCTGTGACTCAAAAGGGATTGTCAGACAATATAGTGCTCCCAGAACTCCTCAACAAAACGGTGTTGCTGAGAGGAGGAATAGGACACTTATTGAGGCTGCTCGGACCATATTAGCTGATTCAAAGCTACCTCTAACATTCTGGGCAGAGGTAGTCAGCACTGCATGCTATGTACAGAACAAGGTTCTTGTAGTTAAGCCCCATGGAAAAACCCCTTATGAGTTATGGAACAAGAGGCCACCGTTCATTGGCTTTCTAAGGTCCTTTGGCTGCAGGTGTACCATACTTAACACAAAGGACAACTTAGCAAAGTTTGCTGAGAAGTCGGATGATGCTATCTTTGTTGGATACTCTTCTAGCTCCAAAGCTTATAGAGTATACAACATCAAGAATCAACAATTTGAGGAGTCATCCAATATAGTTGTTAATGAGCACACTCCTTGTGTTAGGGGGATGGACCTGAGTATATCTTTGATTTAGAATTGTTTCAAACTATTCTAAACAATCTTGTGAGAATGTTTCAGCTGGAACAGGTGCTCAAGGTGATGCTGATGCTGATGCAGATCAACTATTTGAGCTTCCCAGACCTCTTCCAAATTCTCCAAGAGCTGAAAGGCAACAAGCTTCAACCATTCACAGATCTGATAGTTAACAATCTCCAGGAATGATGAAGCTTCAACAAGTGAATCACTTGATCAACCTCAAAGCTCTTCAGGTGATCCATTACAACACCAGGTTGAGGGAAGGGGTATTCTGAAGGAACAGGCAACTGTTAATACTACTTCACAACCAACCATTGATGATGTTTCTCAATCATTCAATCAGTCCTCATTGAATGACTTTGAAACAACAGTTGGACAGAGTGATCCAGTTCCTGATCAGAACATATCCAACTTGGACTTATCTCTGCAACTGGAGGTGATTCCTCGCCTTAGGATTCACAACACTCATCCAACTGAGAACATCATAGGGAATGTCTCTGAGGGTGTGAGAACAAGAGGGCAAACTCATCATGGGAATGTCTGCTTGTACTCATGCTTCTTGTCTCAGATGGAACCAAGGAAGGTGGAAGATGCCTTAAAGGATAGTAGTTGGGTTGAATCGATGCAGGAGGAGCTGCTTTAATTCAAAAGACAAAAGGTCTGGAATCTATGCCCACTACCATCTGGTCAAGTACCCATAGGCACTAAATAGGTGTTCAGGAACAAGAAAGATGATAGAGGATTGATTATCAAGAACAAGGCAAGACTAGTAGTTCAAGGGTACACCCAGGAGGAAGGAATTGATTATACTGATGTCTTTGCACCTGTTGCAAGACTTGAGGCAGTTAGGATCTTCCTTGCTTATGCTGCATCCAAGAACTTCACAGTCTACCAACTTGATGTCAAGTGTGCTTTTCTATATGGGGATATAGATAGGGAAATCTATGTATGTCAACCTCCAGGATTTGAAGACCCACAGCACCCCAACTATGTGTGCAAACTGGATAAAGCTATATATGGGCTGCACCAAGCACCTAGGCTGTGGTATGAGACCTTGTCTCAGTTTCTCCTGAAGAATGGCTACACCAGAGGTACCATTGACAAGACTCTTTTCATCAGAAAGAGTGGAGAAGACATATTACTCGTTCAAGTCTATGTTGATGACATCATATTTGGTTCTTCAAATGACCAAATTTGCAAGGACTTTGAGAGCATTATGAAGCAGAAATTTGAAATGAGTTCCATGGGAAAAATGGACTTTTTCCTTGGAATTCAGGTGAAACAGACGAAGGAAGGGTTCTTCATAAGTCAATCTAAGTATGTCTCAGACATCTTAGATAGATTTGAAATGAAGGACTGTAAACCAGCCAAGACCCTATATCCAGAAACCATAATCTTTGCCCTGACCTTAAGGGGGAGGATACTGATCAACATCAGTATAGAGCAATCATTGGTTCTGATGTATCTCACTGCTAGTAGACCAGATATCATGTTTGCATTTGTGCAAGATATCAGGCTGCTCCCAAGGTGTCTCACCTAGCTGCTGCAAAGAGAATCCTCAGATACCTCAAAGGAGCACCTAAACTAGGTCTCTGGTATATAAGAAATAGTGATTTCAATCTCTATGGATACTCTGACAGTGACTATGGTGGCTGCAACATCGACAAGAAATCCACATCAGGAGGATGTCAATTTCTTGGTGGAAGGATTATCTCATGGCAATGCAAGAAACAATCCTGTGTCTCTACATCAACTGCTGAAGCTGAATACATTGCTGCTGCTAGCTGCTATGCTTAACTGCTATGGATTCAAAATCAGATTTAGACTATGGATTCAACTTCATGACTACTCCTATCCATATTGACAACAATAGTGCTATCTCCATTACTGAGAATCCGGTGAAGCACTCCAAGACAAAGCATATGATATCAGGTATCATTTCATTAGAGATATTCATGAGAAGAATTTGATCAAGTTAATCAAAGTTGACTCAAATGAACAATATGCTGATTTGTTCACAAAGCCATTTGATGAACAAAGATTTAAGTATCTCATATCAGCTATTGGGATGATAAATATTGATTAACTACCTCTTTTAAAAGCTTTTTAAATGTGTAATGTCTTGTGTCAATACAATTTAAGCCCTGTTACAAAAGATCTTTAAATTATTCTAAGTGTAAATTCCTTCCGAAGAGGAATTAACTCTCGGAAGATATTCTTGAATATCTTCCGAAGCCAAATTCCTCAATGGAAATTTTCTTCTCGGAAGAGTTTTTGGTCTCGGAAGAAGCGATTGATTTTACATCAGATCTACTTCCGAAGCTTATGTAACTCTCCATTCGGAAATTTACCTTCGGAAGCAATGCCTTGCTTCGGAAGAGAAATTGCCTTCGGAAGACAATTACCTTCGGAAATGTTTTACATTCGGAAGTAAAGGTTTTACTCTGTAACGGATATCTTTTTGGGCCCACTCTGTAAAAAGTAAAGATTTTGTTCATGATGGTCAGATTATTTAAAATTATCCCTTGCCGCCACTATCATTTGTCCGCCGTAAACCACCATACCACCCCAGTAACCCCAAACAGTTACCCTATTACCGCCACTACCACAATTCATCCCCTTTAAATAATCTGCACTGATCAAATTCATCTTCTTTTACCAATTTACTGCCCTAACTATTCCCTTCACTGTCAAACCTACAATTTCACCCAAATTCAAGCTTACCTTCTCTTCAATGGCACTAAACCCTCAGCACAACCAAGTCTCATTACTTGATTCGTCAAGAGATGCCGACTTCACCCAAATCATCACCTTTCTTACCGAATCCACATACCTCACTGCACTAACAGTTAACCCCACCGTATACTCCAACCATATGTCCGAATTCTAGATAACGGTCAAACTGCAGTTCTGAATGGGGTTCGAGTACTGAGAACTTGCATTTGTGGCCAGGAGTTGGTCATCACAGAGCAACTCATCAGGGAGCATCTCGAGCTTCATGATGATGGGGCTCCCACTGAGTTCCCCAAAGAAGACTTGGATGGAACTTACATCCTAATGGGATATGGAGGAGATGTCAGTAGGTCAACTGTATACAAGTTCAACTTCTCTTACCATTGGAAGTTCCTGCTGCACATTGTCCTTCACTGCTTATCCAACAAGTCAGGGGGATGGGATCAAATCCCATATGAACTGGGATGCCTAGTTCATGGGTTGGTGAGAGGTCTACGCTTCAACTACTCACGATTTGTGTTGACCAACCTAATCGGCAATCTGAGAAGGGATACATTCTTCATGTATCCCAGATTTATTCAACACATAATCAATTGTGAGCTGGAACTGAGCAAGCTTGTCTGTGCAGCTGCTCTTACTGTTCCACAAGTGAGGCCTACCATCTTCAAAACACTGAAGAAGATGTCCACCAACTTCACTGGAAGGTACACTCCTTTACCTCCAGAGATGACTGAGCGCATAGCTCCTGGTGACATCCCTGTTATCCCCACAGGTGATGAACCCACACCAGCGACCTCCACCACAATGCCAACAAAACCTTCTTTACCCATCAGAATCACTTACCAGAGACCCCCAAACGAACCCTTGTTCAATCTACTCTGATTGAACAAGCTCCCACAGTTCAAACCAAAAGGGCTAGAGTGAAATCATAGGCTCCAACTCAGTCCAAGGTCACACCATCCTTCATATTTGACCTCAATGTGGGTTTTGAGCCTCTTTAGTCTCAAACCCAAGAGCCCGAACCCCAAGCCTTAAGCCCACAAGGTGAGTCTTTACACTCCCCTGTGCAGCCTTCTAGGGACAGCCCCACCATAGGCTCAATGCCTATAGACATTGATCTAAGTCCCGGGTCAGTAGGTTTAACTTCCCTATCTTTCACTGACCTTTAACTCCGTACTAATGAAGAGATTACATCTCTCCATGGCTATGAAGTTGATCTACAACACCCTCTGAAAGATCAACAGAGCCAAGAGAGATCCCTTGTCTCTAGCCCCCATCAGCAGCCAATTACTGAGGTGAGTCCCACTGATGTGGAGGGGACTCATGTAGGCTCAGCTACCACTACTCAGAGTCTCTCAGTGAGCTCTCAAGACAGTGGTAACATCATTAGGACTGAGTCTACGACAACTTTGCCCATTGATATCTCTGAAAGAGATGACTTTGAGCAAAGGTATGGTGCCAAGAAGCGACATCTGGTGGTGAGACTGAGCATACTAGGTATGTTATCTCATCTCCCCATGATTCTTCTTATAAAGATGAGGGAAGTATGCAACTAACACTTCAGTACTTGCTTTCTAAGGTCTCCAACCTGAAATCACAGGTGAGGATCTTAGAATCAAGGACTGCCACTCAGCAACTTGAGATTAACAACCTCAAGGCTAAACTAGCTGAGAAACAGACAGAGAGGTCTGTTAGGCATGTACCTGTTCAGGTCTTACTGACTTCTTCTTCTAGCTCATCTAGCTCTCAAGATGATGCTACCAAAAAGGGGGAGAAAGTTCAGAGACAAACACTTGAGGAACCACAGACCCAATCCTTTACTTCCCAACTCATCACACTACCTGAGTCATCTCAATCCTTTTAGAGATTGACTCAAAGATGCTTCAAGATCTCTACAGACTTTTCATAAAGTTTGTATTGAGATCCTCCTTAGAGCAGCCCAGCCCTGACACCACACTTATATATTTTGGGGCTGAGGAGCTTCAAAGACTTACTGCACCTTCTACCACTGTGGAAGAAGTTGGTCAACCTAAGGTCCACATGGAACCCGAGATTAACTTCGAAGGGGAAATGGGGACTGATGGCCCAGCAAATAAAACAGATGGGACAGAACTTGCAGCAGTCTCATCTTCCGAAGCTCAGGCTGAAACTTCCGAAGTGGATATTGAAGCCTCGGAAGAACAAGAAAAGTCTTTCGAAGCTGAGATAGAAGCTGCGGAAGGTTTGTTCCAAATGTCCAAGGAACTGACCATCACAGATGTTATTGCTGAAATAGCATCTGAGGTGAGCAGGGAGGACATTTCTGACTTACCTCCATCCCAAACACCAGCTGAACTTCTCTCTCAATCTAAACCCTCTATCCAAGAACCACCACAGTCAAGCTTTGCCAAAGACAAAGGCAAAAGGAAATTGACTGCGGAAGAGCTTCAGGAGGAGGAGAGGATTGAGAAGCTTAAGAAGAAAGGTAGGTTTCCTACTGAGAAACTGCTAGCTGCTAGTTCTAAGGCAGCTGCAGCCAATCAGGAAGAAATCAACACAAAGAGAAGGACAACACTCATTGACCAGCTCATCAGCCTAGGAGCTGCCAATGAGGAAGTACTCCTACTACCACTAGAGGAGTTGGTGACTTTGAAGAGGTCAACCAGGCTAAGGAAAGAAGAAGAAGCCAAGTTGGCCTTGGAGAGGAAAGAAGAAGAGCGAAGGGAAGTAGCCTTGAAGCTGAGAGGCTCTAGGATCAAATTCCTACTCTCAAGAGGCTTCAGTCTTCCTGAACTGTCTCCACATGATGATGACATGATCCTGCTACTCCATAACAAAGAGCAGGATCAAATGGAGAAGGAAAGGAAGAAAGCTGCTAGGGAGAAGATGAAGGAGAGGAAGCGGAGGGAGGAAGAGAAAGGGGTCACTGCCACCAAGAAGTCCAATGACAAAGCCTGGATGAAAGACTATCTCCGAGCTCATGGCTTCTCTGGTAGGTAGGTGGGACCTATGTCCGAAAGGACACTCCAGCGGATAGTCAGTGAAATTAAAGCTGACATCCGTTTGGGGAAAAGGAAGGAGATGTACAGGAGGGTACAGGGAATGGTCTTCACCCCAGCCACTCAACCACAACCCACACCAGAAGAACCAATCCCATTTCCCATCAAAACCAAACCCACTGATGAAACCTTCACCCCTGAACCCACAACTAAACCTAAACCTACCACATCACCTCAACCACCCAAACTACCCATCCTAAAACCCAAAACACAACCCAAAACCACTAAACCTAAGCCTGCCCAACAAAAACCAAGACCATCCCCTCAGCCTCCTCAACATCTCTCCTTTGAGGAAATAAAGGAGTTCAAGACAAGGCTTATCAACTGCACCACTTTGAGTAGCATCTCCTGTGAGGGAGACCTTATCAACATCACCTATGTTGATAACTCTTCAAGCTCCCTCACCCTAGGCCAATTTCTTGAGTTGCCTAGAGACACCTTGGGCCAGGCTGCAAGACTTCTTGGTCTCAACTCCGATACCCTCAATGCTGAGGAGAAGAGACTAAGAAGGAGACTAGTGACTCTACTGGATACAAGGAAAGAGGACAGGATTTCTAGTCAATCTCCTGGACCTAGGAAAGCTATAATCCAGTGGAGGTTTGATGAACCTTCTCACAACTTTGTTGTGGAAAGGGAGAATAGTGAAACTAACAGGCTTAATGCCACTTCTCTACTGCATCTCAGCAGATTTGATCTTGCTGAGCTTGCAGAGAAGCCATTCTCCAATCCCTCCAACTCTGAGACTGCTGCACACATCAGAAATCATATCAGTGGTCTCCACTTGGCTGAACTAAGTAGAAGAGCCAAGATTGAAGAAGAGTTGAAGTTGAAAAGAGTGGAAGACAAGGAAAGACCAACCACCAAAGGCACAGCCTTTCTACAGATGGTGGAAGGTCCTGAATTGGAACCAATAGTTAGATGGGAATATGACTATACTTCCTATCAACTAACTCTTTTCAGAGGGCCACAACAAAGGGTACACATAATCCAAGGTGACAGAGTAGAGGTTCTGTCTACCAAGGATTTGTACAAACTCCTTAGCACCACATCTGGAAAGAATGCAGACACTGATAAACACTTACTTTCATTGGTGCTGAGAGTTTTGAGAAGAAGAGGGAAGTGAAGTTTTAGTAGCATCAGCCTAGGGGGAGTTTGTTGGGTCATGATGAGGCTGGTGCAACCAAAACCACTTGACATAGTCATTTTTTGGTACTACATTCAAGGGCTTCTGAAGCTAATCATGAGGTCTTCCGAGAGTCTGAAGAAAAACAGCTGAAGATATCAACTGAAGGCAACAACTGAAGCCAACAGCTGAAGACTATCTTCCGAAGACAAAGTCTAAAAGCTTCCGAAGACAAAGTCTGAGCTTCCGAAGACAAAGTCTAATGAAAGAGCTGAAGACAAAGTCTGAGCTTCCGAAGACAAAGTCTGAAGAAAGAGCTGAAGACAAAGTCTGAGCTTCGGAAGACAAAGTCTGAAGAAAGAGCTGAAGACAAAGTCTGAGCTTCCGAAGACAAAGAAGACTCCAAGCCTCGGAAGAAGCAGTCTTTCGAAGTATAAGTGGCTTCGGAAGAAGTTATTCTTCCGAAGCATTTTATCCTTCGGAAGACATTGCTATGCTCAGTAGATATAAGTATGGTCCCTGACAGTCCGCTGCAGACCTCTGATACAGTATGGCATCTTCCTAAAGAGTCATGTTGTTGACCATACTTTATTCTACTGTTCACCTTTTTATGATAGTTCATGTTACCAACTTTAGTTGGTGACAAAAGGTAAGTCAGGGACATGTCCTGACTACCAACTCTCAGGCAAAATGTCTGAAAGACTTCACCTAGAATCTTGTAATATAGATGTTAGGTTAGAGGTGTCCAGCTGGTATCAAAGTATATCCGGCTGTAGGTAGTATTATATATATATCTTCTCCTTGTAACTCTTTAGATAAGGGATTTTAAGTCCAAGAGTCTTGTAATCCTTTGAGTTGAGAAGCAATATATAAAAGTACCTTGAAAATTTACATCCTGTTTTCATTTACTTACTGTTACTTGTTATATTGTGATCAACTCTTTATAGACTCTTGCTGAGTGTTGATTCTAGGTGAGTTTGAAAGAAAACCATCTGTTGAGTGATCACCATAATCGATCCTGCAGAATTAATGGTTGTATCATAAATGACAGTATATCTCAAAAATCTCATAATAATGCATCAATCATAAACCAGTATGTTTTTCCCCAAAAATCTTTATAGACACCAAAATGGGACTATGAGTCTCAACTTTTACTCCAATGGTAACCTATAAAAATATTTGTAAACGATTAATATTTCTTTAAAATTTTCATTACCTTAGATTATAAAAATTCATTACAGAATTTATAATTAAGCATATACTATGAAATTTTTATAGCAGATAGATCCCTTAAATCAGATATAACATATAAAAGTTTCATATTTTTATTAATTACAGTTTATTTTCTGGAATTTTATATTTAATTACATATATTAACAGAAATATTTTTGGGCCTCTAAAATTAATCAAATTTTGTCAGCGTATATATTACAAAATTTATATCTCCTTAAAATTTTCTTATGTCCTAAATCATAACAGACACTATTTTCATGATTTTTATTGTTTTAACAATATTCAATAAAAATATCAGAATATGTCCAAAAATTCCAATTTTCTACAAACTGTTCTATTCTATTTATCATAACTTGTGCAAATTGTTCATGATTTATTTTATAGTTTAAGTATTTTTCCTATTATTTTTAAAGAACAAAATCTTCTAAAATTCATAACTTATGCATAACTTCGAGTTAGGTTCTGAAAATTAATCTATAGATTCATAAGATATAAGTTTAATCATAAAATATTTTTATCCCCTAGGTTCAGTTCTTCTCGTTGAATATTATTTATCAAATACTTAAATAATTTATTTAAATTATTTTACTGATTATAATTGTACTAAAATTTGCAGAACTTAAATCTTTAATATTTCCAATATATCTACCACTTATATTCCCACAATCACAATCAATCATATAATAAACCGATTTTTAATTTAATTCATCAAGAATACAAAGTTTATTCTTTATATTTGAAGTTTTATGTTGAAACCTTTGTTTTGAAGAGTTTTCTTGTTATACTTATTGTTATTAAGTAAATAAAAGGATATGTGGTTCTCAAGATCATTCTTGATGATTTGTTTTCAAAAAGTTTGATCATATGTGTTTGTTTAAACACATATATGATTTATGAACCTAATTAGTAAGTGTTTAGGGTTTAGAACCTTGGTTTTGATAAAAAAAAGATTGGTGATGTTGTTGCTTGCTTATTGTTAGGACCGTGTACGTACGGAGTACTAACTGATTCTTCGTTATACCGGATCAAATAGTGCGGAATCCTATTTGATTGGCGATCCGATCAGGGAGAACGTAATCAAGATCAATCCTAACGATTAGAAAATGTTAAGAATGGACTAGGAATGATCTGAGACGTTCTATGAAGTTGGAATGGACGAACAGGACGCTCTGGGTCGGCTAGGGTTGTAAGTATTCGAAGTCTTACGTTTTTCCTCGAATTATGTGGTATTTATAGGTTACAACTATCATTCGTACGACTGAGCCAGGCGACTGGCTCAGTCATGCGACTGAGTCATACGATTGGTTCATTCGGACGACTGAGTCAGTCTTATGACTCAATCGTACGATTGACTCAATCACCTTATTCATTCATGTGACTGGCCCATTCGCATGGTCTAGTCGTGCGACTGAATCAGATAACTTAGTTAAACACATTCTTGAACCTTTGATGATTGAAAACTATGTCTAACAACTGTAAACCTATATAACATTGTCATATATGCGTGTACTAATAATTGATATGAATAGATATAACATGTAAGCAACCAATAAACATAAAGGAAGAGATTCTCATTATAATAACAAACGTTACATATACGTTAAAAGATGAAGTTCTATTACATTGTAACTCACTAGACTAGAACTGGGGACATGTGTACCAACAAACTCCCCCTTGGACCTAGTTCTATCTAGACTTTGACTTCTTTCTTGAATTCTTCAAATCTCTTCTTTCTATCTTCTGTAGAAACCCCAGAGTGAATATCGAGTGCGAAGCATATACGTATGACGTGTTGAAACTGAAGTGTTTGCACGATATCCTGAGTGTCAAAAAATAGTGGCCACTTGTACAAGATGTAGACATCTGAAGCAGACAAGTTGATTAGCCACATAGGGTCGTATACCCTAATCGTCTCTATCATTCCTTCTTATTCAAAACTATGACGGCCTCACCTGTGCGCCAGTCATAATACCACCATTTAAAATGGGGTGCAAAATCTTGTGGCATTCCCTCAATGGAATACGCGACATTGTGCGCGGAGGGTGCCATCTCAAAATCACTTTGGCCTTCCGGAGGTGGGGTCAACCTCGGTCTTATGAATCAACCTTTTAGGCTGTTGAGGTTTAAATTGACCCACCTTGTAAGGTACTCTTTCTTCAGTGCCTTCTCGAACCATCCAGATATCTTCCCGGGGATAGCATATAGGAGGCTCAAGTTAGCTAGACGATTTAGCTCGAAACCAGGAAGAGTTTTCAGATCATGTGGGAATCTGAAATACTCTATTCCCTTCTCTCTCTTCACGGCATATACCTTGAGATCCTCAAAGTATGCCCAGCTGATGATCTTGCCTGACACCTTCTGATGTTTCTTGACCTTGTAGAGCTTGGTGTAGGCGTTTGTCTTTGTAGGTGCTCGTTGCCTTTTCATTTCCTCCAGGCAGGCTGCCCACTCAGCCTTTTTAGATGCAAGATTAGCAGCATCTGCCTGAGAGTTTGCACCCCAAAAATGGTTTTAGGGAAAAATTTTATTTTACCAAAATTTGTCTTTGTAGTTGCTCTGATACTACTTGTTAGGACGTGTACGTATGGAGTACTAACTGATTCTTCGTTAGCAGCTTCTAACTCCTTGAGCTTCTTGGTGGACTCATCTCGGTGCTATAGGAGTTTGGTGATCTGTTCATTTTGCTGGTTGATCTGATCGGTCTGTTGAGAGATCAGCTGAACTTGGGAAGGTGTTAACTCACGCAACTGATGTATCTCAGCAGACTGGGAGGAGCTCAACTCTCTCAGCTGCTGTATCTGAGCAGTCTTTGCCTCATCCGAAGCCATCAGCTTGACCACCATGTTGTTTAGTGCAGCAAGCTGCTCTACCACAGACACTGGTGGTATGAATGAGCTGGATGGAAAGGCTGAGGGTCCTGTTTGGTGAGTAGTGGTGGTTGTGGTGGCTGTGGTGAAGATTGGTGGTGGTGTTTGAGTAGTGGTTGTGAAAGGTGGAATGGTGGTGGTGGTTGGTGTAGTGGTTGTGAAAGGTGGAATGGTGGTAGTGGTTGGTGTAGTGGTTGTGAAAGGTGGAATGGTGGTGGTGGTTGGTGTAGTGGTTGTGAAAGGTGGAATGGTGGTGGTGGTTGTGTAGTGGTAGTGGGTGGTGTAGAGGTAGTGGGTGTGGTGGTGGCAGTGAGCAGAGTAAGCCTTCGGCGTTTGTGCCTCTTCCCTGGGCCTGAGCCATTCGCTTTATCCTTGATCCTTTGGATCCTGATGCTCCCCCTTGGCTACTGATCGGATCCGGGGCATATGAGGGACCTGATGTCGTTGCAGCATCCCCGGACTCCACTGGGCGTCCACTTACTGCCCTCAAGCCTCTTTCTGTGGCAATAACTTTGCTGCCCACAGTCCTCGTTAGAGGCTCTTCATCTGACTCCTCCTCTTCTTGCATATGGAAATCAGGGTGAATTGGAGCTGGTTCTGGTCCTCCCTGACCAACTCCTCCCTGATCAGTACCATCATCATCGTCATCGGAGTCATCAGAGGGAAAAGCAATCGGCTCAACATCCGAGTCACTATCATCATGACGCCACTTTCTGCTAGCTGGCGCCACGTAATCCTCACGGGCCAAATGCCCAAACAAACTCCTCACCGGGGGCTTGACCTGCTTGCCCCGGTATACTTTCATCCTTCCCAATGTAGTGTCGTCCATGATCTCCAGGACAACAGCATCATCTTGAGCTTTCAGGAGCTGGGGGAGCTTTTGGTCTATAATCATCTGGATGAACCTTGGGTACATGCAGAAGCTTTCCTTCCCCTTGATTTCGATGTTTTCCACCAAATAGGTGAAAATCATCCGTGAAAAGCTGAATGGAAGGTTCAGCACCAGCGCAACATATGCGCTTTGCATTTGCTCAGACAGCTCATCAAAGCCTCCCTTCCTCGAGGCAATGCAACGTAGAAGCACATGGGCAAGATACTTGAATTGGGGGCACAAGTTGCTTTTGTTAAGCATACCCGAGTTGATGTCCCCCGGAGTACTTTGCCCTCATAAAACAACCTCGGACAGTAAGGGAATGCAATCTAGTTGGGTGTTCTGCATCGTCCCCAAGCTCCAATACCGTTCGTATATCTTCCTCAGATAGCTCGATATCTTGTCCAAAGATAGAGCTTCTAATAGTATATGGCACCCTGGATCTGTCGACCACAGCATGTTCCCAAAACGACTGCTGTATCGACCTGTATGGTGTACACTGTGCAGAGATCGCTCGGAATATCCTTGATCTTCTCAAAAATGTGATAATGCCAGAAAACTCGGCGGCATTCCTGGAGGTCAAGTCCATATGAGCACAAATGTTGTGCTTCGTGCTTATAATCCATTGACTTGCCATCTGTCACACAATGTAAGTAACGTTAGTGCATCCAGAAGATAGCAAATTTAAAGTCAATGAGCTTTACACCTTGGTTAAGTCGGGCGACTGAGCAAACGAATGAACATAGTCGTGCGACTGAGTAGGACGACTGAGCTTTTATGTGTGAATTGGTTCATACGTGCGACTAAGTCAAGCGAATGGACATAGTCGGGCGATTGAACCATTCGTTCCTCTTAGTCGTGTGACTGAGACTAGTCGTCTTCTCAGTCGGGCGATTGAAGTTCATCAGTGTGTCCAGTCGCCTACTCGACGGTTTGTCCATTCAAATTCTTGTTTTGAGCTATACTTGAATTTAAAACGTCGAAAATAGGCTCATTTCACTCAAAACAACCGATTAAGCGTATTTAACTTCTGTTTGAACATTTAGGTTAGTTTTGATGGTCTATTTGTTCGTTAAGTTCTGGTTACTGCTAGGTCAGAATTCGAGTGATTCTAGACGTCATTTATCGGTTTTATCGATGAAACACCACGAATAGTACCTGTATAAGCATCAATGAATGTTAGATCACACAAACGAAGGCAAATATGAATCGAATGAAATTTTGGCAGCGGTTTGTTAGGTCGCGCGTATAGAGGGGGCGATTTGGGTGAATGAGCGACTGATGATGATTCGGCCTGTATTTATACTAGGGCAAATCCCAGTCGGACGACTGAGCCTAGTCGCTTTGGTCAGTCGGGCGACTGAGCCTAGTCGTATAGGTCAGTCTTGCGACTAAGTCTCAGTCGTGTGACTAACCCAATCGTTCATCTCCAATCGGCGATTGAGGTTCATCCAAATGACTGTTACAGTCTGTCACCTCCAATCGTTCGATTGGATTCATTCGCGCTGCCCATTCGTACGATTTGACTCATTAGTGTGTTCCAATCGGACGACTGGACCATATTTATGGTTCAGTCGTGCGACTGGGCCATCCTTATCATCTTTTAACCATATTACCGTAACGACATTTAGTTCCATTTAATAGTAGATAAACGTTGTGAACAATTTGATCATCTCAGACATGACCATTTTAATAAACAGTTTGATCACCTCAGACGTTATCCATTTATCCACCTGATCATCTCAGACATGACCCATTTATCCACCTGATCACCTCAGACGTGATCCATTTATCCAACTTATCACCTCAGACGTGATCCATTTATCCAACTTATCACCTCAGACGTGATACTTTTAGCCTTTCAGAAACAATTTGTTTAAGTAAACGTTAAGCTCATTTGGTGACGTTAACAGATAACAATATACACAGTCCGACAAAGACACACTTATACTAATAACTTAAAAAACTTTTAAACTACGAACAAAACGAACATCTTTTGTGATTTTTGTTAGGGTAGGTTTGTGTAGCCCATTAGCATTGACATCATATCAAGGACAGACTCATATGGAATCAGACAGGCATAAACAACATTACTTGGAACCGTTGATGTGTATTTAACTTAAACACTGGCATAAATTCATATCACAGTTTTCTCACTCATCTAAGACTTCTAAGATCTAACTGGGAATCATGCTTGATATGATATGTAAAATACTTTGATTGTCAACTTCAGTCGGTGCATACACGACGATTGTCAGTATACTTGTTCACTTAAATCCATACACAGACTTTTGTCACGCATTGGTAAAGATTTAAGTTATATTATTTCAACCAACATTTGTGGATCCCAAGCTTATATGGTAATCAGTATTCCTTAGAGGACTTTCGAGCGGTCTATAGGTATTTTGACAAGAAGAGACTATTCTTAGAGCTTTCAAAGAGAAGCCAAGCCTCAGGTCAGTGCCATCGCATAGCAGAGAGGTGGCAAACAACAATGAATTCTAGAATATGTAGGTTATGCTTATCCTCAGGTCAGTGCCATCGCACAGCTGAGAGGCACACAACCTATCTCCTTGTTAGAGCATTTCTTATTTTTCTTTTTCACATAACGCACCAATAACATTTTGTTATCAGCATAATTGCGCTTGTATTCATTTTTTCTTTTGCTCTTTTTGTAGTCACACGCACACCTTTAGTGGCGTTTATTTGCTCGTTATCCCTTATCAGAAATGGCTGATTGTGTTAACCAGTGATAAGATGGGAACCCACAGTTGATTGAACCATCTAGTTTAGATTGAGTTTACCAATGACGTCTACTCGTCTAATGTATTGAATCTACCGACACCTCGTATAGTGAACTAGCACCTCCCTAGATCAACTTTCTCCGTGTAGTTACAATACCAACCAAGCGTACTATCATCTTCCCATTTTGTTAGACTTAGACTTCTCGGATTTATAATTTTTCAGTGATTTAATTAACCTTGCAGAACAGAAAATCCTTTTGGTGTTCCAAGTAACCGATGTCTGTGTACTATCACTTTCCATTTCATTGAGTCACATTTCCAGTCTTTATGTCTATGCCTTTTCAGCTTTACTTACCTTCCTCCTTTTTTTATTTTTTAAGTAAATGAATACTGAAATAAATAATCTCCCCCTAAAATTCTAAAACAGAAAATCTTTTGTGTTTTTGAATTTTTATACGACAAGGAAATTAAAAAATTAAAATAAAAGAAATACAGAAAAATTAAAAAGACGGTGTCGGACTATGTATTTGTTTCTTCTAATATGACATCACTTTTCTTTTTAAACACCGTTGACCTCTAACAGATAGAAAAATCTTGGTTTCTTCTAATATATATCACTTTTCTTTGGAACAGAAAAGACGGTGTTTTTTGGTCATCCTTCTTGCACTTAAGTACCCATTTGGTACCAATTACCTTGACTCCTTTGGGTCTGTCAACAAGAGTCCACACTCCAAGTTTCTTGAACTGTAGCAACTCCTCTTGCATAGCATTGACCCAGGCACTTGTCCTTAAGGGCATCACTTACGTGTTGGGTTCAATTTGAGAGACAAAACATCGGTAAGCTCCATCATTCATGTAGCCCTTTTCCATTACATTAGCGTAATCAGCAGTGTACAATCGACTTCTAGTCTGCACGCCGGAGTGGAGATCACCAATGATAGCATCTGGTGTATGACTCGTACTGATCCTAGTCAAGGGGGTTGTAAGAACAACGACTTCAGAGTCCATAGTTGTGATTGGAGGTTCAGTATCTGTATTTTCAGATGCGGGTGTAGTAGCTGAAGAGCTTCCATCATGATAACATTAGGTGACTGTACTGGTTCAGGTGCTTCTTCATCCTCTGATGATTCCTCACTTTCATCCTGATCGGCTGAGGCAGATCCCGATGAACCACTTGCAGGAGTTATATCGCTAGTATCCAGATTCGGTGAATTGAGAACATCGTGCATCATCTGAGTAGCAATATCATCATCTGAATCTATCTGAGGAAGATTGAATGATTTGAAAAAGCCATCGTAGTCAAAGAATGACGATGGACCTTTTCCAGCAGGGGGATAGTGAAA
Organism: Flaveria linearis; assembly: GCA_024085815.1. NCBI lineage: Eukaryota > Viridiplantae > Streptophyta > Magnoliopsida > Asterales > Asteraceae > Flaveria > Flaveria linearis. Next base: position 37,110,408 of record CM044017.1, on the reverse strand, counting down.
CGTTGAACATCAACATTACACCATACTTCTACCAGACTAGTAGAGTTGTTGTAAACTCGTTTGTCTGGTATACTGTATCCCAGAAAGATCCCTGATCTGCCTTTTCATTAAACTTGCCTTCTTGAGTTTTCTTCAGAAGTGTACAAGGAGCACCGAAAGGTTCCAAATACTCCAAGTTTGGTTTACGCTTCTGTAGTAACTCATAGCAAGTCTTCCCGTGCCTCTTCACTACTGACACACGATTGAGTGTGTAGCAGGCATTAGAACAGATTCGTTCCAGAATTGCACTGGCAGTTTTGAGTCTGCCAACATAGTCCTGGCGGTCTCGATCAGACTCTTGTTCTTTTGCTCAGCAACTCCATTCATCTGTGGTGTGTATGCAGAGGTGAATTGATGAACAATTCCCTTTTCTTTGCAGAAAGCATCCATCCACTGATTCTTAAACTCGGTTCCATTATCTGAGCGAATCTTTCTCACCTTCAGTTTGTAAAGCGATTCCAAAGTGGTGACCAGCACATTGAATGACTCAAAGGTTTCTGACTTTGCTTTCAGAAACATCACCCACGAGAATCGTGAGTAGTCATTAGTGACTACGAAGCAGTACCAATCTCCTGTAATACTTTTCGTGCTAACTGGACCGAAGAGATCCATGTGAAGTAGCTCCAGGGGCATCTCGATAGAATTGACGTTCTTGGTCTTGTGAGATTTCCTGGTTTGCTTTCCTTTCTTGCATGAGACACAGAAATCAGGAAGCTTGAAGTTCTTGACAGGAACTCCATCAACTAAGTTGTTATGAATCAGATGATTCATCTTCCTATGATTAATGTGTCCCATTCTTTGTGCCACGAAATGGAGTCCTTCTCTGTAGCTTTGGATAAGAAACATTAAACAGTAGAAGTACTAGTAGAAGCATTAGACATATCTAGAACATACAAGTCATTATATGTAGATGCGGACATTAATACCTACTCCTCTGGAATCTCCATCTCTTTCTTCAGAATGTAACATTTGCGATTGTCAAACATAACTTTGAAGCCCTTGTCACAAATCTAAGACACAGAAAGCAAATTGTTTTCTAATTGTTGAACAAAGTTGACTTTGTCGAATCTTACCTTTTCATTACCTACTTCTCCCTGAGCGGTAATGTATCCTCCTTTGTTTCCAGCAAAGGAAACGTGTCCCCCTTTAATTTGTTTGACATTGAAAAGGAGAGACTTATTTCCCGTCATGTGCCTGGAAGCTCCGCTATTTACGATCCATGTATTTGTAGACGCACTATAGCGGACAACCTGCACATAGAGAAAATAATCAGTTAAGGAGGGGGACCCAAGCCTTGACTGGCTTGGGTTTCCCAGAGGAATCAACCATCATGAATTCAACCCACTGTCCTTTATCAGTGGGTGGAATCTCAACATTCAACTTGTCCTTGCTTTCAGACTCATCAGTTGTTTTGGCTTTCCACAGACCATCCCTATGAAAGGATTGTTTGTGGTAAACCTTAGACTGATTAACAGTTTGAGCATGTGGTTTAGATTCAGAAACAGGTTTCGCCACTGGCATCACAGACTTGTCAGAGACTTGTCTGTGTTGCCTTTGCCGTGGAGGAGACAAAACGACCTAGATGGTGTTTTAGACCGAATAAGTGTTTTCGATCTAACAGGAGTCTTAGATCACTGTTTTGAATCTAAATTAACTTTGTTATTCAGCTCAACCTTAATTCTAGGAGTCTGATAGCGAGGACAATTTGTCGAAATATGACCGCGCTGTCCACAAGTATAGCAGGATCTCCATTCATCAGGGCTAGGAGATCTCTTGTGGGGCGGTGAATAAACTTCTGGTTCTTTCTTCTTGTTCGCACTTTTAAGGCTTTCACCTCCCTTGACAAATTTAACTTGTTTAACATTCTGTGTGTTTTGTCTTGGGAGATGATGGGATTCTTGTTTCACTGATTTAGATTGAGTGGTTTTAGAATTCTTTGGTTGTGTGGTAGTCGATTTTTGACCCAACCCAAGAGAAGTTTGAACATTCTTGTCCACCCGGTTTTCAGTGACTTGTGTGCCAGTTGTGCCTGATGATGATGCTTTCTGGTCAGTAGCTGAAGGGGCAGATTTAACTGCTGTGTCTGGATCGCTGACCAGAGGAGTTTTCACCACATGATCCTTTATTGGGTTATTATTAATTGGATGTTGTTTGGTGTTCAAAAGGATCTCATGTGGTGGAGGCACAACCTTATATCCCAAACCTTCCCCGTTGTTGCGTTCTTTAACCAAGTTTTTCAAAATATGTGAGGAACTAGCTAGACTGTGGAGTTTTTGTTTCAAAGACTCGTTTTCAACTTGTAAAACCGCTCGTTCCTTTTTAGTTTCTTCGATTGTTTTTAAGTAAAACTTGATATCATTTTCTTGGTTAAATGCAACAACCTCAGTTTCTTTTAACTGTTTCTTTAATGCTTCAACCTTTTCTTTATAGCTGTTTTCATTTTGTTTTAAGATTCTGTTAGCCTCAGTGCACAACTTTAAATCATTTACTAAGTTATCATGTGATCTAATAACCTAGCAAATTTCAGGTCAATGCTTTCTCTAAACTTTTCACATTCAACACACATGTTTAATAAATAATCATCATTAGATTCTACCTGTGCCGATGTAGACGTTCCAGCCATGAAAGCATTTTGGGGTTCAGAATGTGCTGCAGATTTAGCATTCAGTTTATCTTTAACATTTGATCAACAGCAGATATGTCATCATCCAATTCAGCAGTATCAGGCTCAGCTGAGTTCTCCCCTCACTCGTTGAGTCTTCATTTAGATCGTCAACGGATGCTATGTTGGCTTCACTATCAGATAAGAAACGAAAGGACCAGTCCTGTCCTTCATCACCTTGCGCCACCATAGCCTTTGAGTCACTGTTGGTTGAAGCTGGCCTCTTCTCTTTCTCTTGCTTTGTGAAGGAGGAGAATAGGTTTCCATTTCCAGTCTTCTTCGTTTGACACATTCCCTCTTGAAGTGTCCTTTCTCCCCACAGTTGAAACAGGTGACTTTTGACTTGTCGAAACCAAAAGTAGTATCTTTTGTAGCCACCAAATTTTGACCTGTTTTCTTCACAAATTTCTTAGCTCGTCGCACAGCACTTGCGAGAGCCCACATAATATCCATTCTCTCTAACTCATTCTTATCCCCTGCTCGTAATCTTCATCAGCCAAGTGGTAATTTCCTATCTTCCCAGCAACAAACCATCATAGGAATGGACCACAGCAGCAAGCAGGTCCATGTGGTTCCTTGGCCACTTCCACAGTTACCTTACCCAAGTTCTCTGTTACTAACTTTGTCGAATGAGCTTCAGTAACACTGTGTTGAACCCCTGATGAGACCGTTGTCTCACCAACAGATGATGAGCTTTGTCCAGATGCAGATGTATTAGTAACGAAAGCAGTTTGCAGAGGAGCATTTGAAGACTTGGCAATAGGAGTTGGAGTCACATTGTAGAGTGTAGGATCCTGAGCATAAGCACCCTTCTTTGCCTTGTACTTGTGTCTAACTTCTTCCTCTCGCAATTTCAGAATAAAGTCATTTATATCCAATGTCTCAAGAACTGAATTGTGTCTCAAGGTGGAAATAAATGAATCCCACTTTTCAGGAAGTCCATCTGCCAAACTGGAGACCTTTTCTTCTTTAGACGTGGTTACCTCATGAGTGTGAAGTTCACTCATCAGATGATAGAATCGGTCAATTATGTCGTCCAAACTCTCATTCCTATAACTGAAAAATTATCAAATTCTTTCTTAAGTGCTTTGGCCTTCAAAGACTTCAGAGTTGAGCTACCTTCATATCTTTTCTCGAGAGCTTTCCAGAATTTCTTGCTTTGTTTATGATCAGAATACTGATGGAAGATCTCTTTAGGAATAGATTGGGTGAGCATCGCGTAAGCTTTCTTTTCAGCATTGTAGGCAGTCTTTTGAGCATCAGTCATTCCGCTCAACGTTAATGGCAAACCATCAGCACCAACTGGCATGGTGTAACCAGTTTCAATAGAATTCCAAAGATTAGTGTCCACACTATTGAGATGAATCTCAAACCTCTGCTTCCACTGCGGGAACTCATCAATAGACAGAAGCTTAGGTGGCTTATTGTGGTTACCAATCTCATTCTCCAGAAGCAGTAAGTTCTGGATCCTTGAGTCTTTTCCTGCTGAAAACGCGAAATTTTCGGAGTCCATAATGAATGTTGACTTAAACTTGAAAACAAACTGTTAATGCGATTGGGGAGTACGACTGGGATGCGATTGACACTAACAGTATGCGATTGAACTCAAACGTGCGATTGAACAGGCGACTGAGAGACTCGGGTGACTGAACAGACCGACTGACTCAACTGGGTGACTGAACTGTGCGACTGACTCAATCGGTCGATTGGACTAGGCGACTGACTCAATCGTGCGAATCAATAGGCGACTAAACTTCGGTCGTACGATTGAGATAATCGTGCGACTGAGACTGCTGAAATCGAGGTTTTTCGCAACTTTTGACCTAAAACGCAATTTTTGACACCCTAGACGGCTGAAAGTCGAAAAATATTGAATTTTCAGAACATGCAAACGTAAAGACACGATTTTTAGCAGAAAGATTGGATCTTTTCGTGTAAAAACGTTGACTTTACCAAAAACTTGATTGAATCCACGAAGAATCAAGAGCCTAGGCTCTGATACCACTTGTTAGGACCGTGTACGTACGGAGTACTAACTGATTCTTCGTTATACCGGATCAAATAGTGCGGAATCCTATTTGATTGGCGATCCAATCAGGGAGAACGTAATCAGATCAATCCTAACGATTAGAAACGTTAAGAATGGACTAGGAATGATCTGACGTTCTATGAAGTTGGAATGGACGAACAGGACGCTCTGGGTCGGCTAGGGTTGCAAGTATTCAAAGTCTTACGTTTTTCCACGAATTAAGTGGTATTTATAGGTTACAGCTATCATTCGTACGACTGAGCTAGGCGACTGGCTCAGTCATGCGACTGAGTCATACGATTGGTTCATTCGGACGACTGAGTCAGTCTTATGACTCAATCGTACGATTGACTCAATCACCTGATTCATTCGTGTGACTGGCCCATTCGCATGGTCCAGTCGTGCGACTGAATCAGATAACTTAGTTAAACATTGCAGGATCGGATTTGGGTGGTTTTTCTCTCAACTCACTGTGAATCAACACTCAGCAAGCAGTCTTATGAAGAGTTGATCACAATATATCAAGTAACAAGCAGTAAGAAAATTTAACACAGCAAGTAAATTTTCAAGGTACTTTTATATATTGCTTCTCAACTCAAAGGATTACAAGACACTTGGACTCAAATCACTTACATAAAGAGTTACAGGGAGAAGATATATATAATACTACCTACAGCCGGGAATACTTTGATTCCAGCTGGACACCTCTAACCTTACATCTATACTACAAGACTCTAGGTGAGGTCTTTCAGACATTTTGCCTGAAAGTTGGTAGTCAGGACATGTCCCTGACTTACCTTTTGTCACCAACTAAAGTTGGTAACATGTACTATCATAAAAAGGTGAACAGTAGAATAAAGTATGGTCAACAACATGGCTCTTAAGGAAGATGCCATGCTGTATCAGAGGTCTGCAGCGGACTGTCAGGGACCATACTTTTATCTGTTGGACGTAGCAATGTCTTCCGAAGGATAAAGTACTTCAGAAGAACAACTTCTTCCGAAGGCAATTATACTTCGGAAGACTGCTTCTTTCGAGGCTTGGAGTCTCTTTGTCTTCGGAAGCAGACTTTGTCTTCAGCTCTTTCATCAGACTTTGTCTTCGGAAGCTCAGACTTTGTCTTCGGAAGCTCTTTCAGACTTTGTCTTCGGAGCTCTTTCAGACTTTGTCTTCGGAAGCTCAGACTTTGTCTTCGGAAGCTCTTTCAGACTTTGTCTTCGGAAGCTGTTCTTCAGACTCTCGGAAGATCTCTTCTCAGCTTCGGAAGCCTTTGAATGTAGTACCAAAAATTGACTATGAAGTGATTTTGGTTGTACCAGACTTATCATGATCCAACAAATCCTCCTAGGCTGATGCTACCAAAACTTCACTTCTCTCTTCTTCTCAAAGCTCTCAGCACCAAGGAAAGCAGGTGTTTATCGGTGTCTTCATTCTTTCCTGCTGTGGTGCTGAGAATCTTGTAAGATCCTTGGTGGACAGAACCTCTACTCTGTCACCTTGGATAATATGTACCCTCTGTTGTGGCCCTCTGAAAAGAGTTAGTTGATGGGAAGTATAGTCATTTCCCATCTAACTATTGGTTCCAATTCAGGACCTTCCACCATCTGTAGAAAGGCTGTGCCTTTGGTGGTTGATCTTTCCTTGTCTTCCACTCTCTTCAGCTTCAACTCTTCTTCAATCTTGGCTCTTCTACTTCGTTCAGCCAAGTGGAGACCACTGATATGGTTTCTGATGTGTGCAGCAGTCTCAGAGTTGGAGGGATTGGAGAATGCCTTCTCTGCAAGCTCAGCAAGATCAAATCTGCTGAGATGCAGTAGAGAAGTGGCATTGAGCCTGTTGGTTCACCATTCTCCCTTTCCACAACAAAGTTGTGAGAAGGTTCATCGAACCTCCACTGGATTATTGCATTTCTAGGTCCAGGAGATTGACCAGATATCCTGTCCTCTTTCCTGGTATCCAGCAGAGTCACCAGTCTTCTTCTTAGCCTCTTCTCCTCAGCATTGAGGGTGTCGGAGTTAGACCAAGAAGTCTTGCAGCCTGGCCCAAGGTGTCTCTAGGCAATTCAAGAAATTGGCCTAGGGTGAGGGAGCTTGAGAGTTATCAACATAGGTGATGTTGATAATCTCTCCCTCACAGGAGATGCTGCTCAAGGTAATGCAGTTGATGAGCCTCGTCTTGAACTCCTTTATTTCCTCAAAGGAGAGATGTTGAGGAGGCTGAGGGGATGGTCTTGGTTGTTGTTGGGTAGGCTTAGGTTTAGTGGTTTTGGGTTGAGTCTTGGGTTTTAGGATGGGTAGTTTGGGTGGTTGAGGTGATGTGGTAGTTTGGGTAGAGTTGTGGGTTGAGGAGTGAAGGTTTCATCAGTGGGTTCTGTTTTAATGGGAAAAGGGGTTGGTTCTGGTGTGGGTTGTGGCTGTGGTTGAGTGGCTGGGGTGAAGACCATTCCTTTCATCCTCCTATACATCTCCTTCCTTTTCCCCAACGGATGTCAGCTTTAATTTCACTGACTATCCGCTGGAGTGTCCTTTCGGACATAGGTCCCACCTGCCTACCAGAGAAGCCATGAGCCCGGAGGTAGTCCTTCATCCAGCTTTGTCACTTGACTTCTTGATAGCAGTGACCCCTCTCTTCCTCCTCTTCCTCTTCACCTTCAACTTCTCCCTAGCAGCCTTCTTCCTTTCCTTCTCCATTTGATCCTGCTCTTTGTTGTGGAGCAGCAGGATCATGTCATCGTCATGTGGAGACAGTTCAGAAGACTGAAGCCTCTTGAGAGTAGGAACTTGATCCTAGCCTCTCTCAGCTTCAGGGCTGCCTCCCTTTGCTCTTGTTCTCTCTCTCCAAGGCCAACCTGGCTTCTTTTTCTTGTTGTAGCCTGGTTGACCTCTCCAAAGTCACCAACTCCTCTAATGGAACAGGAGTATCTCCTCATTGCAGCTCCTAGATTGATGAGCTGGTCATGAGTGCTGTTCTTCTCTTCTGGTTGATTTCTTCCTGATTGGCTACAGCTGGCTTAGAACTAGCAGCTAGCAGCTTCTCAGTAGGAACCGACCTTTCTTTTTGGCCTTCTCAATCTTCCCTCCTCTCTGAAGCTCTTCCGCAGTCAATTTTCTTTTGCCTTTGTCTTTGATGGTGCTTGACTGTGGTGGTTCTTGGATGGAGGGTTGTGATTGAGAGAGAAGTTCAGCTGGTGCTTGGGTTGGAGGAATGTCAGAAATGTCCTCCCTGCTCACCTCAAATGCAATTTCAGCAATGACATCTGTGATGGTCAATTCCTCGGACATCTGAAATAAGCCTTCCGCACTTCTATTTCGGCCTCGGAAGACTTGTCTTGTTCTTCCGTGGCTTCCATGTAAGCTTCGGAAGCTTCAGCTAGAGCTTCGGAGATGAGACTGCTGCAGATTCTGTCCCAACTTTTTCAGTTGCTGGGCCATCAGTCCCCATTTCCCCTTCGAAGCTAATCTCGGTTCCATGAAGACCTTAGGTTGACCAACTTCCTCCACAGTGGTAGAAGGTGCGTCAGTCTTTGAAGCTCCTCAGCCCAAAGTATGCGAGTGTGGTGTCGGGGCTGGGCTGTTCTAGGGATGATCTCAATACAAACTTTGTGAAAATCTGTAGAGATCTTGAAGCATCCTTGAGTCAATCTCCAGAAAGATTGAGATGACTCAGTAGTGTAATGATTTAGAAGAAATGAGTTGGTTTGTGGTTCCTATGGTGTTTGTCTCTGAACTTTCTCCCCCTTTTTGGTAGCATCATCTTGAGAGCTAGATGAGCTAGAGGAAGAAGTCATTGAGACCTGAATTGGTACATGCCTAACAGACCTCTCCGTCTGTTTCTCAGCTAGTTTAGCCTTGAGAGAGTTAATCTCAAGTTGCTGAGTGGCAGTCCTTGATTCTAAGATCTTCACCTGTGATTCCATGTTGGAGACCTTAGAAAGCAAGTACTGAAGTGTTAGTTGCATACTTCCCTCATCTTCATAAGAAGAATCATGGGGAGATGAGATAACATACCTAGTATGCTCACTCTCACCACCAGATGTGGTTTCTTGGCACCTGGTTTCCTCTGCTCAGAGTCATCTCTTTCAGAGATGTCAATGGGCAAAGTTGCCGTAGACTCAGTCCTAATTATGTTACCACTGTCCTGAGAGCTCAATGAGAGACTCTGAGTAGTGGCAGCTGAGTCTACATGAGTCCCCTCCACATCAGTGGGACTCACCTCAGTAGCTGGCTTCTGATGGGGGCTAGAGACAAGGGATCCCTCTTGACTCTGTGATCTTTCAGTGGGTGTTGTAGATCAACTTCACGGCCATGAAGAGATGTATCTCTTCATCAGTTCGGAGTAAAAGGTCAGTGAAGGAGAGGGTGGTTTGTCCTACTGACCCGGGACTTTGATCAATGTCTGCAGGCATTGAGCCTTTGGTGGGGCTGTCCCTAGAAGGCTGCACAGGGGAGTGTAGAGACTCACCCATGGGCTTAAGGCTTGGGGTTCGGGCTCAGGGGTTTGAGACTGAGGAGGCTCAAAACCCACATTGAGGTCAATGTGAAGGATGGTGTGACCTCGGACTGAGTGGGAGCCCATGATTCCACTCTAGTCCTTTGGGTGTGAACAGAAGGAGCTTGTTCAATCAGAGTAGATTGAACAAGGGTTCGTTTGGGGCGTCTCTGATATGTGGCTTTGATGGGTAAGAAGGTTTTGGTATTGTGGTGGATGTTACTGGTGTGGGTTCATCACCTGTGGGGTTAAGAGGGATGTCACCAATAGCTATGCGCTCAGTCATCTCTGGAGGTAATGGAGTGTACCGTCCATGAATTGGTGGACATCTTCTTCATTCTTGAAGATGGTAGGCCTCAGTGTGGAACAGGAAGCAGCTGCGCAGACAGCTTGCTTGTTCCATCTCACAGTTGATATGTGTTGAAGAATCGGGATACATGAAGAATGTATCCCTGCTCAGATTGGCGATTAGGTTGTTCAACAAATTGTGAGTAGTTGAATCTGAGGCCTCTCACCAACCCATGAACTAGGCATCCTAGTTCATATGGGATTTGATCCAAACCCCCTGATTTTGTTAGAGGCATGTAGGACAATGTGCACGCAGGAACTTCCAATGGTAAGAGAAGTTGAACTTGTATACTGTAGACCTGCTGACATCGCCTCCATATCCCATGAGGATATAGGTACCTTCCACATCTTCCTTGGGGAACTCAGTAGGAGCCCCATCATCGTGAAGCTCGAGATGCTCCCTGATGAGCTGTTCATGATGACCAACTCTTGGCCACAAACTCGGGTTCTCAGGACTCGAACCCCATTCAGTACTGCAGTTCACCGTTGCTCCAAAATTCTGACATATGGTTGGAGTATAAGGTGGGGTTAACTGTTAGTGCAGTTAGGTAGGTGGATTCAGTGAGAAAGGTGATTTTGGGTGAAGTCGGCATCCCTTGACGAGTCAACTAACGCGACTTGGTTGTGCTGAGGGTTTAGCGCCATTGGAGAAAAGTAAGCTTGAAATTTTGGGTGAATTTGAGGGTTTGACAGTGAAGGAAACAGTTAGGGCTGTAAAGTGGTAAAAGAAGATGAAATTGATCAGTCAGATTATTTAAAAGGGGTGAATTGTGGTAGAGGCGGTAATAGGGTAACTGTTTTGGAGTTACTGTGGGTGGTGTGGTGGTTTACGGCGGAGAAATGATGTTGGCGGCAAGGATAATTTTAAATAATCTGACATTATCAACAAAATCTTTACTTTTTACAGAGTGGGGCCCAAAAGATATCCGTTACATATAAAAGCCTTTACTTCCGAGGGTAAAACATTTCTGAAGGTAATTTTCTTCCGAAGGCAATTTTCTCTTCCGAAGCATGATATTGCTTCCGAAGGTAAAATTGTCCTTTGAAGATACTTTATCTTCCGAAGCAAGGCATTGCTTCCGAAGGTAAAGTTGTCTTTCCGAATGGAGAGTTTGTATAAGTTTCGGAAGTAGATCTGATATAAATCAATCACTTCTTCCGAGACCAAAAACTCTTCCGAGAAGAAATTTCCATTGAGGAACTTGGCTTTGGAAGATATTCAGGAATATCTTCCGAGAGTTAACTCCTCTTCGGAAGGAATTTACACTTGGAATAATTTAAAGATCTTTTATAACAGGGCTTAATTGTATTGACACAAGACATTACTCATTTAAAAGGTCTTCAAAAGAGGTAGTTATTCAATGTTTATCATCCCAATTGCTGATATGAGATACTTAAATCTTTGTTCATCAAATGCCTTTGTGAACAAATCAGCATATTGTTCATTTGAGTCAACTTTGATTAACTTTATCAGCTGTTTCTCATGAATATCTCTAATGAAATGATACCTGATATCAATGTGTTTGTCTTGGAGTGCTTCACCGGATTCTCAGTAATAGAGATAGCACTGTTGTTGTCAATATGGATAGGAGTAGTCATGAAGTTGAATCCATAGTCTAACATCTGATTTTGAATCCATAGCAGTTGAGCACAGCAGCTAGTAGCAGCAATGTATTCAGATTCACAGTTAATGTAGACACACAGGATTGTTTCTTCTTGCATTGCCATGAGATAATCCTTCCACCAAGAAATTGACATCCTCCTGATGTTGATTTCTTGTCAATGTTGCAGCCACCATAGTCACTGTCAGAGTATCCATAGAGATTGAAATCACTATTTCTTGGATACCAGAGACCTAGTTTAGGTGCTCCTTTGAGGTATCTGAGGATTCTCTTTGCAGCAGCTAGGTGAGACACCTTTGGAGCAGCCTGATATCTTGCACAAATGCATGTGGCAAACATGATATCTGGTCTACTTGCAGTGAGATACATCAGAGAACCAATAATTGCTCTATACTGATGTTGATCAGTATCCTCCCCCTCAAGGTCAGGGCAAGATTATGGTTTCTGGGTATGGGTGTCTTGGCTGGTTTACAATCCTTCATTTCAAATCTTTCTAAGATGTCTGAGACATACTTAGATTGACTTATGAAGAACCCTTCCTTCATCTGTTTCACCTGGATTCCAAGGAAAAAGTCCATTTTTCCCATGGAGCTCATCTCAAACTTCTGCTTCATAATGCTTTCAAAGTCCTTGCACATTTGGTCGTTTGAAGAACCAAATATGATGTCATCAACATAGACTTGTACTAGCAAAATGTCTTCTCCACTCTTTCTGATGAAAAGAGTCTTGTCAATGGTACCTCTAGTGTATCCATTCTTCAGTAAAACTGAGACAAGTCTCATACCACAGCCTAGGTGCTTGGTGCAGCCCATATAGAGCTTTATCCAGTTTGCACACGTAGTTGGGGTGCTGTGGGTCTTCAAATCCGGAGGTTGACATACATAGATTTCCCTATCTATATCCCCATATAGAAAAGCACACTTGACATCAAGTTGGTAGACTGTGAAGTTCTTGGATGCAGCATAAGCAAGGAAGATCCTAACTGCCTCAAGTCTTGCAACAGGTGCAAAGACATCAGTATAATCAATTCCTTCCTCCTGGGTGTACCCTTGAACTACTAGTCTTGCCTTGTTCTTGATAATCAATCCTCTATCATCTTTCTTGTTCCTGAATACCCATTTTGTGCCTATGGGTACTTGACCAGATGGTAGTGGGCATAGATTCCAGACCTTTTGTCTTCTGAATTGAAGCAGCTCCTCCTGCATCGATTCAACCCAACTACTATCCTTTAAGGCATCTTCTACCTTCTTTGGTTCCATCTGAGGCAGGAAGCATAAATACAAGCAGACATTCTCATGATGAGTTTGTCCTCTTGTTCTCACACCCTCAGAGACATTCCCTATGATGTTCTCAGTTGGATGAGTGTTGTGAATCCTAAGACGAGGAATCACTTCCAGTTGCAGAGATAGTCTAGGTTAGACATATTCTGAACAGGAACTGGATCACTCTGTCCAACTGTTGTTTCAGAGTCATTCAATGAGGACTGATTGAATGATTGAGAAACATCATCAATGGTTGTTGTGAAGTAGTATTAACAGTTGCCTGTTCCTTCAGAATACCACTTCCCTCAACCTGGTGTTGTAGTGGATCACCTGAGGAACTTTGAGGTTGATCAAGTGATTCACTTGTTGAAGCTTCACTATTCTGGAGATAGTTACACTGTTAGATCTGTGAATAGTTGAAGCTTGTTGCCCTTCAGCTCTTGGAGAATTGGACTAGGTCTGGGAAGCTCATATAGTTGACCTGCATCAGCATCAGCATCACTTTGAGCACCTGTTCCAGCTGAAACATTCTCACAAGATGGTTTAGAATAGTTTGGAAACAATTCTAAATCAAAGATGTACTCAGGTCCGTTCCCCCTAACACAAGGAGTGTGCTCATTAACAACTATGTTGGATGACTCCTCAAATTGTTGATTCTTGATATTGTATACTCTATAAGCTTTAGAGCTAGAAGAGTATCCAATAAAGATAGCATCATCGACTTCTCAGCAAACTTTGCCAAGTTGTCCTTTGTGTTAAGTATGGTACACCTGCAGCCAAAGGACCTTAGAAAGCCAATGAACGGTGGCCTCTTGTTCCATAACTCATAAGGGTTTTTCCATGGGGCTTTACTACAAGAACCCTGTTCTGCACATAGCATGCAGTGTTGACTGCCTCTGCCCAGAATGTTAGAGGCAGCTTTGAATCAGCTAACATGGTCCGAGCAGCCTCAATAAGTGTCCTATTCCTCCTCTCAGCAACACCATTTTGTTGAGGAGTTCTGGGAGCACTATATTGTCTGGCAATCCCTTTTGAATCATAGAATGAGTCAAGAACGAAGTTCTTAAACTCAGTCCCTTGATCACTTCTAATGATCTTAACCTTATGATCAATTTGATTTTCTATTTTAAGAATAAAAGATTTTAAAGTTTCAGCAATTTCATCTTTACTTCTTAAAAAGAATACCCATGTAATTCTTGTAAATCATCAACTATCACAAGGCAGTATGATTTCCTTCCAATGCTCATTATACTTGTGGGTCCAAAAAGATCCATGTGCAATAAGTGTAATGGAGTAGTGATAGAGTTAACACATTTGGATTATGAGATGATCTGTGTTGTTTCCCTTTCAGGCATGCAACACAGTTATCTTTGCAGAAAAATTCCTTTTTAGGAAACCATGTACCAAGTTATTTTTGGCCAATTTATTCATTGTTTTTAAAATTCACATGACCATGCGTTTATGCCATAGTGTTGACTCATCACTATCAGCTTTGGAAAGAAAGCATGATACTTCACCTATAGAGAAGCATTGTTCATATCTAGCTTGTACATATCCCCTTTCCTGGGAGATCTGAGAAGCCCAATTCCGGAGGAATGTCATCCCTGGTCTGAGGATAATGCACTCATGTTCTGTGAAAAGCATCTGATGCTTCTGGTCACAGAATTGAGAAACACTTAACAGATTGTGTTCAAGCTGTTTGACAAAGTGAACTTTGTCAATGTTTATTTTGCCATTGGATATACTTCCTCTGCCAGAAATATATCCTCCGGCCTCACCCCCAAATTGGACAGGCCCTCCATCAAAGTTCTGGAATTGTTAAAGGAGAGATCTGTTCCTGTCATGTGCCTGGAGCATCCACTATCTACAATCCAGATGTTGTTTTCTTGTCAATGGATGTCCCTGCACAGAAGATGAGAATGGTAGTTTTGTTGGAAGCCCAAGCCTTGCAGGTCTTGGGCTCTTCCAAGATAGTGACATATTGAACCAAAAGATATGCAATGGGGTTCAATAGAGTTCATTGTTGAAGAAGAGGTTTGGGCTGCAGCATCTTCCTTGATCTTCCATCCATCCTTTGGTTGATCTTTGAGGATGAGCTTGTTGAAGCTTTTGCAGCATGGTCTTCTTCTGAAGCTTCTCTCTTTTTCGGTAGAAGTCTTCACCACCTTTTCTTCCGAAGTAGTCTTCTTCTGAGATGGTTTCAAGGGAGCCTTCTTGTTCTTCCGAACCTTAGAAGGTTTGGCTTCCGAAGCCATTTTCCCTTCGGAAGAAGCAGTTTCTTCCGAAAGCAACTTGGCTTCCGAGACCAACTTTCCCTTTTTCATCATTTGGACCTTTGAAGTGGTCCAACTGAGAAACCTTCTCTGACTCCTTCTTGTCTAACATTATTTGCATAATGTGTGCTTGCTGGATTGTAGTAACAATCTTTAGCCATGTGGTTGTGCAGACCACACATATGCATGCAATGTTAGTCTTCTGGGAACTTGCAGGTTGCTGTTTCTTGGGTTTCTTCTCGTTATCAGCAACTTTCCCTTTCAACTTCTGATCCTTCAGTAGGACAGGAGTGCTGGTACTACACTCCTTTCCTGAATCAGGAGTACCTACCACTTGAAATCCGGCAGAAATGAAGACACCCCTTTGCTTAGGGTCAAACTTAAGCTTGAACTCTGCAACCTTTTGGCAGTCCTTCTAGCAGCTTTAGCTCTGCTTCTTCTTGCCTTGGTGGTCAGAATTTGGTCATCACAGGTGGAGATGGATGTATCCTCCTGTTTCTCCCTGTGGAGGCCACTATTTCACTTCATCCTCTAGTTCCATGGAGAAGGGTCAGCAGTTGGAACCTCTTGCTCTTTAGTACCATATCTAGGTAGTCTAATAGACTCATAAGAGTGTGGTGGAGCTATTTCACTGGTTCCCAACCCTCTTTGTTTTGATAAAACATTTTGGAATGAGAGGTTGATGCAAGAATAGTTTGGAAGCTTTGCTCAGCAATAGCTTGCTTCCTGGCCTGAGCCTCAGCTGTGACTAACTGGGCTTGAACTTCAGAAAGTTTGGAGATCAGATCTTTGATTTGAGTTTTATAGTTAGTCTTTTCATGTTTTAAAAGAGACACAGTTTTCTCTAACTCATCAATTTTCCTTTGATAGTCAGATTCAACTATTTTAAAGTCAGATTTTAGCACATTTAAAGACTCAACCTCAGATCTGATTTCCGTAATATAATCCTTATACAGTTTAACTTTAGCAATACAGGCAGCAGTACAAAGATGTTCATATACCTGATCATCATCTGTTCCGGCCATGAGTGCTTGAGCAGGAGTCACATCCTGTACCATGAAGCTCCATCAACTTCCTGAGCAACAGCAGCTGTTTCAGTTGACTTTTCTTCATGCTTGGGAGCAGTGAGATGTGTGGAGGCCTATGGGGTTCCCGGGTTTTCTTGGGAGCCTTGCATTCCCTAGCAAAGTGACCAAGTTGGTTGCAGTTGTAACACCTTGCTTTGCTCTTATCAAACCCAAACTTACTGTTGACTGGGTTTTGAGGGAATTGCGTTCCAGTTCTCTTGATGAACTTCTTCGCTCTGTAAGTTAAAAGAGCCATCTGCTGGACAATGTCCATATATTCCACATCATCTGGACTGAAGCACTCAAGATCATCAAAGCAGTATTGAAAATCACCAGAGTGTCCACTTCCAGAGACAAAGGCACAACTATCCTGAGAGGAGTTGTGTTGAACCTTTTGAGACTTTGGAGTCTCAGGTAGAGTAATGTAGGGTCCACTGTGTGAGTTGTCAGGGTAACATAGCAACTGATGTTGTGGTTCTATGGTTTCCCTTTCAACCACATAAAGGGCTGAACTCTGTTGGTTATTGGAGTGACCAGAGGAGTTCTGCATGTTCATCTCCATCTGGAATGCACTTAGGATACCATACAACTCTGTCAGAGTAAGAGTCTTAAGGTCCGAAGTTCTCTTGATCACAACATAGTAATGTATCCATAATTTAGGAAGTGAAGACATGAACTTCCTAACTATGTCTCTGTTCTCAAGAGCAACTCCAATATCCTCCAGAGTATCTACCAGCTCAACATACCTGAAGTATTGTTGAGTCAAGGTCTCACCGGCCTTGAAAGTAAAGTTCTCAAACTGCTGCTTCAAGAGATCCTTCTTGTTCTCTTGGGTTTCCTTGGATCCTTCATACATCAGCTTCAGTGCTTCCCATAGATCTTTGGCAGTTTTGCACTTCTTGAAGCGTCTGTAGACGGAGTTGGGGAGAGCAGTTTGGAGAGAAGTCATAGCCCTTTGATCCAGCTCTATTCTCTTCCTTCTTCTTCTGAGTAATCATCAACATCTTTTGGAATGATGCGATTACAAGTGGCAGAAGTGGTGCTTGGTATGAAAGGACCATTGACATGGAGTCCCACATCCTTGAATCTTGACACTTGATGAAGCCTTCCATTCTGATGCACCATGTGTCAAAGTCTTCAGGGGTGATCAGTAGGGACTTGGTCATGGTACCAGTTTCCATATCAGCCTTGGAGAGAGCAGCCATTTGAGTGAGTGGATTGTGGTGAGGAGTGAAAAAACAGGTTGATTAGGATGGTAAGATCTCACAATCAAGAGCCTGGAGCTCTGATACCAATTGCAGGATCGGATTTGGTGGTTTTTCTCTCAACTCAATGTGAATCAACACTCAGCAAGCAGTCTTATGAAGAGTTGATCACAATATATCAAGTAACAAGCAGTAAGAAAATTAACACAGCAAGTAAATTTTCAAGGTACTTTTATATATTGCTTCTCAACTCAAAGGATTACAAGACACTTGGACTCAAATCACTCACATAAAGAGATACAGGGAGAAGATATATATAATACTACCTACAGTCGGGAATACTTTGATTCCAGCTGGACACCTCTAACCTTACATCTATACTACAAGACTCTAGGTGAGGTCTTTCAGACATTTTGCCTGAAAGTTGGTAGTCAGGACATGTCCCTGACTTACCTTTTGTCACCAACTAAAGTTGGTAACATGTACTATCATAAAAAGGTGAACAGTAGAATAAAGTATGGTCAACAACATGGCTCTTAAGGAAGATGCCATGCTGTATCAGAGGTCTGCAGCGGACTGTCAGGGACCATACTTTTATCTGCTGGACGTAGCAATGTCTTCAGAAGGATAAAGTACTTCGGAAGAATAACTTCTTCCGAGGCACTTATACTTCGGAAGACTGCTTTCTTCCGAGGCTTGGAGTCTTCTTTGTCTTCGGAAGCAGACTTTGTCTTCAGCTCTTTCATCAGACTTTGTCTTCGGAAGCTCAGACTTTGTCTTCGGAAGCTCTTTCAGACTTTGTCTTCGGAAGCTCTTTCAGACTTTGTCTTCGGAAGCTCTTTCAGACTTTGTCTTCGGAAGCTGTTCTTCAGACTCTCGGAAGATCTCTTCTCAGCTTCGGAAGCCTTTGAATGTAGTACCAAAATTGACTATGAAGTGATTTTGGTTGCACCAGCCTTATCATGATCCACAAACATATTCTGAACCTTTGATGATTCAAAACTATGTCTAACAACTGTAACCTATATAACATTGTCATATATGCGTGTACTAATAATTGATATGTATAGATATAACATGTAAGCAACCAATAAACATAAAGGAAAGATTCTCATTATAATAAACAAACGTTAAATATGCGTTAAAAGATGAAGTTCTATTACATTGTAACTCACTAGACTAGAACTGGGGACATGTGTACCAACACTTATGAGAGCCGAGTTCTTTGATGATGGTGCTTGAGAGCCGAGGGAGATAGTGAAAGGTATGGTTTAATGGTGATGGTTTATGGTGATCTTGGTGTGATGTTTTGATAGTAACCGTGAGAGAGATGAAAGTGTAGGTCGTGATGGTTGTGGTGGTGCTTGAAGGTGGTGTTATGTGTTTGTGTTGGTAGAACCCGAGAGTTATGGTGGTGGTGGCCGAGAGAATGGTGATGGTGTGCGGTCGTGGATGGTTGTGTTAATGGAACCTGAGAGTTTTGAGCTTAGAGAGTTGAGATGGTGGTGTTTGTGTGAGAAGATGATGATATGGGAGTCTTTGCGAGTTTAATAGGGAAGGCTCATCATTGCCCTATAGCACTAGGTTTAGGAGGTGGCAAGTCACAAGGCATGGTGAGTGTCGCTTATAGCTAGGTGGCGTTTTATGGAGAAGGTTAGTGGCTAGGTGGCGGTTTGGGTGTTAATGACTCAGTTAGTCATTAACCGAGGGATTAGGTGCTTAATTGGTCACTAAGTTCCATAATGACTAAGATTTGGGTGATGCTTATGTTGATGTCTAATGTTTGACTAGTTTTTGGTTTTGGATGCTAAGTTTTTTCGATGTTTCATTGTATTGTGTTGTTTATTCGAGTTGTAACATGATATATTTGATCTTGTAATGTTGGAATAGTTTTGATCAATAATATTTTGGTAACATAACTTATACATGTATATGTAGAAGAAATATGTGTTCATGCATACAATATTTTCATGCACGCAAGCATGCATATGTAAATATATACATGCATAACATACATACATATATTTTTCTTATGTATATATGTAAGGCACTACAATATGTATTTATATATATAATTACTAAAATACATAATATTCATAAAGTATTAGTCAAATAAGCTCAATAATGTATTATATATATAATATTTTCTTAAAATATTAACTCTATAACCTTTATTTTTAGGGTTGTCACAATACGTATATGTACACGTATATGTACACGTATATGTACACGAATATGTATACGTATATGTATACGTATAGTATACGTATAGGTATACGTATAGGTATACGTATATGTATACGTATATGTATACGTATAGGTATACGTATAGGTATACGTATATGTATACGTATATGTATATGTAAAAGAAAATCAAAAGATAACAAGGTGTACAAAGGAAAATCAAAATACAAAAGAAAAAATAACAAAATGAGTAAAAAGATGCCAAAGAGGTCATATAGGAATAAAAGATGCAAATGATCACACTAATAAAAGATATGTCATAGACATACATATTATATGGTAATATTTTCATCTTTGAGAATGTTTTATGACACAGGAGGTAAAATCAAAAGATGTGGCATGTAAGTCTGACTTGGCTTGTCGTTTTGCTAGGGCAAAACATAAGTTCGACTGGTAGTTCACAAGTCCTAGAACTTGTTTAATATTCTATGTTCGTAAACGTTTCTCATGCTAATTATGCTCAAATAGATATTATCTAAGATAATAATGAAATCTGAGAAAGCTAATCGAAAATAAAAGGTTAAGTCAAATTGGATGACTTGAGATCTCAATAGTGTCGTGAAGCTGGATAAGGTTTTTGTAGGATTTTTGATTGTGGGATCCACTGAATTCATATAACTTAAACAAAACATGATAAAATCACATCTTATGTGCCTAAATAACCTTGAAGTTTAAGTTTAAGAGGATATAATTATTGACAATCAACGTAACCAGTTATATCTATAAATGCTAGATGATGTCAATGATCGATTTCTAAGAATATAATCCTGTACTTGAAAATTTACAAAAACTTTTAAGTTATTAGAATAGTAGTTGTTATTTTTGTTTTGTTTTATTTTAATTAAAACATGTTTTTCATTAACTGTTTAGTGTTAGTTTTATGAAATTTTCAAAATTAAGGGTGTATGTACGAAAGTAACACTTAGTTAAACATAATTATTTTTATAACAAATCATAGCTCTCAATAGAATGATTAAATTAAAAAATCAAAAAGTTAGAAAATAAAAGAAAATAAACTTTTTGCGTGAGAACTTTGAACCATGCGAAAAGTTCATAAAGCGAGAACTCAGACTGCTCGCACAAGTCTGAGAGCTTTAAAATGAATAATTGTGCGAGAACTCCTACTATTCGCATACTATTTTCAGAAAATTTCTCTCAAAAATTCTAATGTCGAACTTCTGTCCAATTCGATATTTGTATTCATTGTGGTCACCTAGTGATTCTAAACATTTGTTAAGGTATATTGACGTTTATGACTTCGATTTGAGTGATTTTGAAACTTGACTGAAATAAATGATAAATAAACACTAAAAATGAACAAATTAAACACAATAAACCTTAATAAACATTAGTAAAGATTAAATCGACACCTATGAAACATAAATGTTGGTTAAAACTCTTAAATCGATAGATTGAGAAATTTGGAATTGAACATTTTCATGTAAAAAGTTCAAATATTTTGAACAGGTGCGAAAACTTTCAAAAGTTTCGCATGTATTGAACTTGTCACGCGGCAAGTTGACTTTTGGTCAAAATCAGTTTCAAGCGAAAACCTAAACCTTTCACGCGAGAAGTTTGTTTTGAAAACTTATAGTTTTCGCGCGAGAACTAAGAGTTGTCGCACGAAAGGTTCAAAATTCTCAAAAATTTTCTAAGTGTTGGATTATTTTCAAAGTGTAAATACTATGTTGATTTTCATTGTACTTATCAGTTTGTTTCATTATTTCAGATGGCTCGACCTCTGGTTTTTAACAAAAACCATAATGTTATGGCTTAACTGGGAAACATGCCAGACGTCAAGGCTCTATTTTGTTCTTTTATTGAGGGAATGAAGTCATCTCAGATTCATTATGCCATTTCGGCAAACCCTTCTATGTACGCTGGTGTGAACGATCAGTTTTGGCAGACGGTTTTGAACGAGATAGACGGTGAAGAAGAACCTTGCATTACTGCAATGGTCAAAGAGAAGAGGATTGTTATCACTGCCGAGGTGATTAACAGTGTCCTGCTGTTAGTAGATCACCCTCTGGCACCGATCAAGATTGACGCTGATACGGTGAAGGATTGTTTGGTACGTAACGGCTACAATCACCGTTACCCATCGCTGGAGAAGAAGTATCTTCCACCCTTCTAGAAGTACTTGTTCCATGTTGTTATCCATTGCCTAAGCAATCTAAAGGTTGTCTTGGATAGTCTGAGCGTAGTGTTCGGATCCTTGCTGGTTTCTTTAGTTGATGATCTATCATACAACATATCCAGAGCTATTTTTTGGAGATACCGAAGAACGTGATTGCTATAGTGGCGAAGAAGTTTGTTAAGTAGCCTCGGTTTATACAGATGATAGTGAATGCCGCTCATCCTGAGCTAGAAGTGTTTGATTCATCGACGTACGTTGTGATGGTGATAAAGAAGGACATATTCATATATCTTATAGGTGCTCGTGGGAATGCTTGGGATGGTTCTTATTTTTCCAAGCTTGGAAGGTTTATTAAAGATCTCCAAGCTGAGGCACGACCCCAAGAGGCAGAGACTGATACTTCACATGTTCATAGAGATGCTAAAACTGGTGCGTCTACATCTACTTAGGCTGGAGATACTGAGGCTACTGGTCCATCCATGAGCACTACTCAAGAAGCACCTGAGAGTTCTCAGGGTGCTTAACGCTCTGATATGGATGAGGTGAGCACATGGCTCACTTGCAGTGGTAGTGAGACTGACAGTGATCAAATCGGGAATGTTTCGTATGTTTCAAAAGAGCGTCCTAGAGTGCGTGAAACACCAGCCAAACGCACTGCTGAGGAACGTGACGATGATGGAGAGGAGAGCCAGTGAGAGTCCATATTGTATGGGTAGAGGATGAGGCGTGTTGAGGAAACGTTGGACCCTGCTGACCATTGTGTCGACAGAGGATGTTCTGGTACAGGATATACCTGTCACTATTAGTAAGGCTACACCTGCAGTGATTGTCACAGAGTCAACGGTTGTAACATTTACTTTGATGCCTACTACTTCTGATGTATCGAGGACACCTCCTAGAGAGCCAACACATGATGATTTATTTGGTGATGTTGATTATCTGAACACTACTCCTAAGCCTAGACCTCTTCTACTATGTCACCTATGAGAGTTACTCTGGAACATAGAGTTATTGTATTGGAGAAAGAGGTGATGGAGAAAACACAGATGATTGATGAATTATATAGGAATATGATTAAGCGAGATGAACAGATCAAGAGTTTTGAGAGCCAACAACAATTCATGATTAGTTATGTTCAAATCATGGAAAGAACCTCAGAGATCTCACCTCACGTGTGTATTCATCTTTCACACCACATACCACTGAGGTGAGAGAATCAAGTGGACACCAAGATGTTAGTCTCGAGTATGTTGTTGAGCCGGTTATGGTTCAGAGCATGTTGATGAGCCTGTGGTTGATACAGAGCGTGTTGTAGATCCTGTTGATGCTGAAAGGACTACAGCCACAACTATTGTTGATCAAGAGCCTATATTAGATGACCCTATTCAGGCCACTGAGGATCAACCTGTACCATTTACTGGAAAGGCATTTGTAGAGCCTGAGCACTGAGGATCAGCCTGTACCATTTGATGTTGATGATAATGATGAGGATGATGATGATAAGGATGGTGATGATGATGGTGATGAGGGAGATGATAGAAATGGTGATGAGGGAGATGATGGAAATGGTGATGATAAAAGGGAGATGGTGATGACGATGATCAAGGAGGTGACATGGGTGCTCCTACTGGTACTGCTGGATCATCAGAGTCTGCTAATGTCTCCGGACCAAGTCCTGATGATGCAACAAACTACACCACCCTTGGATCCTACTACTAAGGAAGCATATGAGAGAGAATTTTACTCATTTCAGCAGAAATTGATTGCTGAGGACGAAGATGAGGGGTTCTCTTAGTTTGATGATTTAGAAGAGATAGTTGTGGATTACACCGATATATTCGGAAACAATCTAAAGGGCTTCTTTTCTAATATTCTGATTGAAGAAGGAGAAATAATTGGGGAGACTAGTGCTGAAATGATTGACAAGAAAACAGATCAAACTGTTCAAAGTGTTGTACGTCAGGTCGGTAATCTGACTGTTGCTGCTCCGCCCTCGACAGCTTACGTACACATGCTGAGACATTCCAAACCTTTCACAAGGTATGGAAACTCGATACCAACCATTAGTTTGGCATATGATGTAGAGAAGAAGTATATGTGGTTAGAGAAGGGAAGGTGCTATTGAGTACTATCAGGATGAACACGACTTCCATACGCTCAAAGCGTCAGATTTATATGTTACGGGTCGTGTTTCGTTCGTTAATCCAAGCAATTACGGGAAGGGTAATTGGATTAGGAACATGATATATAGACATAGTAAATCCAACTTCAAGGACTTCAAAACTGCTAAATCTAAGTGCATTGAAGATAAGACCCATATAGATCCGAATACGAACAAGCCGATGAAGATCAGGGTTTACAAGCACTCGAAATATGTAAGAAAGATACCTATCTACGCTCCTGTGCCAGTTAACAGCTTGTCAAAGCTAATGTGGTGAAGTTGTGAGAAGGACACTGGTCATTCTATTATACACTATGTAGATAAAGAGTTCCGTATCATCGAACATGTTGACTTGCTCAAATTTGGAAGAGACGATTTGATGAGACTGCAGGCTTATCCTATCGTAGCTGATGAATCTGTTCATCTACTAACAGCATAGTTTGGTTGGTTGATCATGAAGGCCCTGGACAACATGATGTATGCTTATAGGGGCAGTTAGAAGATTGCAGACGTGGACTTCTGAAGGCATTGATTTATCGAGCACGGGGATATTGTAGGGGTTGAACCTAGAGGCTTGGAAAATCAAATCAAGATGAAGATCAAGATCGAAGACACGCGAGAAGTAAAGTTACCGCGCGAAAACTAGCTTCTCGCGCGACAATTACTTGTCGCGCGAATAACTAATACTTGCGCGAGAACTCTTAGTTTATTTATAAACTAGCTTTAGAAAACCCGTGTATTACACGGGTTGAATAAATAAAATATTAATATATTAAAATTTATAAAAAATAAAATAATATTCCAAGATATGACATGACTGAATTTATGTATCAGTAAGTACTATAAGTAATAACACTGATATCAACTTTTTATAACTTTGTTTTTAAACTTTTCTCAAAAAAATAATATTTTGTTCTAAAACAAACCGTATAAAAATACCATTTTTTTAAAATATTTCATTATCATAACTCCTAAATTAAATTATTTTTGGGTTTTAAACAATTTACTTTTAAAAACACTAATTTCATAATATATCGTATTTTTAAAAAGTTTGATATTTTAGAAAAAATATTATTTATAAAAATTTGTTTATTTTTGAAATAACATTAATAAAAAAAATTGTAATTTATAAAAAAATTATTTTAATCTAAAAAAATGTTAAATGATACTATTAGTAATTAAGGTAATTATTTAATAGGAGAGAGAGACAGGAAAATTTTAATGAGGAGAATTGTGGTGCTGACACATATCATATAAAGTTAATCTTTTATTATAATAAGTAGATAGGAGTTTTGCTTTGTAAATGAAAAGCTTTTATCTCATTTCCAGAATTGATACTCACCTGTAAACACTTGAATTCAGAGAGCAATAAAAAGAGAAGTTTATTTACTTTGTGTTCATCAATTCATTCTTCTACTTCTTAATACGTAATTGTTTACATTTCGCATTCATAATTACGAGATCGATCTGAATATTGTAACGATCCTTACATAACTTGGTGGTAACATGCGTATTCCCCAGCCAGATTATTGTATTTTCAAATCCTGTAGGTGTGCAGTTTTAATGAATTTTTTGATAATAGAAATTACTATTAAAAAAAAACAATTCCAATAGCTAGCATTTATGATTTCCTTTTTGTTTGAACTATATTTATTAAGCAATCAAAAGCATTCTTCTATAGAACGACACCTAGCTTAACACAGCTTGTGCTTTGCTACCTAAACAACTTATAACAAGGAGGAATACTTGAAATAAATTAATGATAAAGGATTGGATTATTTTTGTAAAGAGAGCTATATTTGAAAAGGGTAACATTGTCATTAAACAATTACTTAAAAAGGGTATATATGATATTTTAAAGTTTGATTAGCTATATATGATATTTAGAAGATTTAGAAGATTTGTAAAGTTATATATGAAAATTTTCCTAAATATAAAAGTTTTCAAAATAAAAAATCAAAGATTATCTTTGATTATCTTTCACTTAAACTACGTGTTTGCAATTTTCATTTTAATTATTATTACCTATATACCCGTGTATCAAATTTAAATAAATAATATATTAATATTGTAATAACATACAGATAAGGTATAAATTTTATAGCCTTATTTATAAATTAAATACATTATGTTTTTTAATTAGCTTTGATTACTTTATCCATTTATCAAATGATATTTGATATTAGTCATATTCATGAAATATATATTTTTCATACTAACGTAAATTATTTTATGTTTTTTATCAGTTCCTAAAATTGTTTTTTCAGTCTAAAAATAATATATTTTCCTTATTTTTTAAAAGGATGTTCCAATTTGCTAACTTTTTTTACAAATAATAATGGTTCATTATCAATAAAATATATAATTTTTTATTTTGGTTACTGTTTGAAGTTTTTATATCTTTCAAACTAATTTAGATAACAATCACTACATTAAATCCTAAGCGTGAAATATAGAGATTTGTATTTTACGAATTTCTAATATTATTTTTGTTTTGTAAAAGATAATTGTTATTCGTTTAAATGTCGTTCAAGTATTTAACTTTTTATACAAATAAAAATTTCAAACATTAGTTTAAAAATCGAATATAAAGGAATTGTTAACTAGTGACAATATTGGTTTAAAAGTTTGACATGATAAATAATGACTTAATATGTTAACAAGTGATTAACTCCTTTCTTTTATTATATATAGAATATAATTATAGGGGACCAATATGTTATGTACGAGTTGCTTTTTAAAAAACTTATAAGAGAACTAGTTGGTTCTTCACTAAGAAACATGTTATAGTGAAAATGACAAGCTAAACAAACAAAGAAGACACTTCAATATTAATTATTACGACTTGTTTTTATAAGAAACACTCAAAAAATCATATGTAAATTAAAAGCTTAATTAGTGGATGGTAGTCCGTTGGTGATGACGACCCTTCATATGAGATGAAAAGATATGATTAGCCCATTATTTGTCGGCTTGTCAATTGGAGTACTAGAACATTAACATGTGTCATGTGTGTTACTAGACATTACTACGTTAACACATTATGCAGTTTTCTGCTTGGGTTGTTCACTTATTTGAAACGACAGAGAGATTTATGAAATATGTTTGAGATTATGTCTTATCTTTATCTGTAGTTAAAAGTCCAATCACTCTCTAGACAATTATTGTAATTATAATAAAGTAGTGATAAACCGATAATCAATTATAATACTACTAGCTTTAGTAACCCCGTGTATTACACGTGTTGAATAAATAAAAATTTAATATAGTAAATTTTATTAATTATAAAATAATATTTTAAGCTATTATATGACTGAAATTATGTATTAGAAATGACTACAAGTAATAAAACATTGATATTAACTTTTTAAAAAAAAAATTAATTTTTTTCAAAAAGAAATAAATATTTTAACCTAAAACAAACGTAAAAAAGGTCATTTTTAAAATTTTCTATTATAACTTCCATATTTAATTATTTTAGTTTTAAAAAATTAACTTTTTAAAAAATACCAATTTTAAAATATTTCATATTTTTAAAAAAGTGTTATGCTTTAATAAATTTATTATTTTATAAAAAATATTTATTTAGAAATAACATTAATAAATAGATCTCTTATTAATTTATTAAATCTGAAAAAATGTTAAATAATATTATTACTAATTAAAGTAATTATTTAATAAGAGAGAGGCGGGAAAGTTTTTGTGGGAATGATGTGGTGTTGTCATGTGTTATCCCAAGATAGCTTTTTATTAGAGTAGGAAGATTGTTTATACATATAAAGACCTCATGTAACCCTGTTCCATACAATACAATACACTACAATTCATCTCCTCGTTTAACTTCCTCATTGATTGAATTTGCCTAGCTTATGATTGACGCGCATCCGTTAATATATACACAGGTAACTATAGAATGATATATGGCAATTAATATGAAATTTTATCTTCAGCAACAACTATAAGAATCTTCATTCCCACAAGACTTTTTTTGCTTAAAATAATTGTCACAACGATATGATGGTGCATCAGGGACTGTTTTGCCCATGTTGGTGAGATGATTGTCAAATATCATAAGACCTAATTCTTTCACGTTTGGGTCACTATTTATATGATTTGCTAAGCAATATTCATGGAGTATATATATTGCGAGTTATTTTAAACGTTTTATGTATTTTTTTATTTTACTTTATGAACGTGTAATAGCATTTTCTTTCAAATATATATAAGTGAAGAACTTTTAATTAAGCATCACAACTATTCTTAAAGAGTTACTTATGCCATTTTCACATAAACGTTTAATTTTTTAGTACGTGTATAATATTGCTATACTTTTTTTTCACTACAAGAAATGCCCTTAATAGCGGCGACGCTATTAGCGGTGACACATATAGCGGCGACACTATTAGCGGAGACATGTCGCCGCTATTGATGAGCATTCCGTTTCCAATTTTTTCAATCAGATCTGGCCGTTGATCGTACAACAGATCTAACGGTCGGGGGTTGATCGTACTTAACCAATATCGGCGACACTATTAGCGGCGACTTGTCGCCGCTATTGGTTAAAATATACCCACTTACTCCCGTCTTCCCTCCACATTCCCTTTCCCTCCACATCCTCCCTCCACCGCCGCGGTACTGATCTGTCTCTCCGACTCCTCTCGCCGCTAATGACCGAATATTTTGTAGTGTCTTAATAATAACATTTTTTTAAAGTTTAAAACATTGTGTGAAAATGGTGTTGTTATCATATGAACACGGTGATATTTTGTTTATAAGGTGTTATAATTTTCTAAACGTGTTGTCATATACGTGGATAATAAGTTTACACCGTGTTGTGATTCGCATGAATCTAAAACATACTTTTTTTTATTAGAAAATGTAAGTATTGATATATGAATGTGTTATTATGCACTCAGGTATGGAAAAAAGTGTTGATATGTGTTGTCTAAACTCTACTTTATAAATAAGGGTAAGTACTTTCACATATAAAACACATGCATGTACATATGCGATTCTATTATTGTTTCTAACACATTTTACAATATTCTCGCTTAATACAGTACCGTCCCATTACCAAATATATAATATTGTGTATGTATTTATTAACTCATACCATACATCGGTTTATACCAATGTTTTCAAAACCGGACCGGAAAGCGAACCGGACGGCCTAGAGGTTCACTGGTCGGACCGGTCGGACCGGATTACGAACCGGATGACGTCATAAATATTTAAAAAATATAAAAAAATTCTAAATATTTATAAAACTACAAACACATATCATTCAAGTAAATATAGTCCAAATTAACACAATATATCATATACATACCAAAATTAACAATTTTAAACAATATATCATGTTTAAACGGTGTTCCTTAATCCAAAACAACATCCAAAATACATACCATTCAAGTAAATATAGTCCAAATTAACGAACCGGTGTTTCTTAACTCATATCCAATAATATTTTTCTATTAAAATTAAAAAAAAATACCAAAAACCGGTTCAACCCGGTTCACCGGTTCCGGTCGGACCGGTCGACCGCGCGAACCGGCCGGTTAACGAAAACGGTCCAAAAGCACCGAACCGAACCGGCTCCCCGGCCGGTCCTGTCCGGTTTCGAAATCATTGGTTTATGCCCTTGTTGGTTAATATATTTTAATAAATGAAACTTAAATACAATATATGTGATTATATATGCTTCATTTTCGTTTTCTCGAAAGTATCATTAAGAAGAAACTATTGAAAATTCGGTATAAAGCATACAAATATTATTTCCCGATAAATATCAATCAAATCACAGTTTATGAAAGATAATAATCTCTCTCTTATCTTATTGGGTACGTGCATGTGTGTTTGAACAAAAGAAACACGATTTCTCCACGGTTTCATCACCTTTTATTCACACACTAACACCCTCATTTACACTTATATATATACACACACACATGCACAAACTCAAACCACCACCGGCCATGAGCACATCCTCCACCACCGGAAAACACCCCACCCTTCACGGAATCCGTAGCCGGAACGGCAAATGGGTGGCGGAGATTCGCGAGCCGCGTAAACAACCCGTATATGGCTGGGGACATACCCGACCGCCGAGATGGCTGCAGCCGCCTACGACGTGGCAGCGTTAGCCCTCAAGGGCCGCGATGTGTCGCTAAACTTCCCGGAGTTCGTTGGATCGTATAGAGTGCCCGAGTCAACGGAGCCGGGCTTGATAAGGAGTGCCGCCGGGGAGGCGGCGGGAGATGAGGGCGTTCGTTGAGAGGGATGGCGGGCGGCAGGCGACGGACGGCGGTGGACGGAGTGAGTTTATTGATGAAGAGGCGATTTTTGATATGCCAAATTTGTTGGTGAATATGGCTGAGGGAATGATGGTGAGTCCGCCGCGACAAACGGCTACGGATGAGCGTTCGTTGGGGGAGTGTGACAACTTGTGGAGTTATTAGTACTTTTGGTTTTGAAGGATGTTGTGAAATTGGAAAAGACTTTTGATCTATGAAAACAGATCTTTGTTTCATAGATGATAGATGATGATAGGTTATGTCATGTGTGACATAAATAAATCCATTGTTACTAAAGTAAAATGGTTAAAAGAAATGCTCATTGTTTGACTTCTATTTTGTTGTAATTAATTAAAAAAAGTTCTTGTAATGAAACCATTCAATATTCTAAAATAAACATTAAAAGTCGGATTTTAAAAAATGAAAATGTACTTTTTAAATGAGAAACGACATTACATCGTGTGTATATATATATATATATATATATACATATATATATATAATATATATATATACATATATATATATAACATATATATATATATACATATATATATATATATACATATATATATATATGGAAAAGTTCCCCTAAGAAATATATATTCCCTAAGAAATCTAAGAAACATTTTCAGCCACTAATTACATGTTAATGGCATTCTTAGTAATTAAATCAAACATAGGAATAAAAGGACATTATGGTAATTTGACAATATAAAATAGAAAAACACAAATATACGGTTTCGAAACCATCTTCTTCCGTCTATTCCTCTCCTGCATCGTCATTCTACAATCCAAATCAAGTAAGTTTTTCAAATCATTTGTGAAATCCATTAAATTATAGAAGTTATAGTACTGATTCTATGATTTTTTGTTGAAAACAGAATCAAAACGACCTAAAATGAAGAAGAAATCGACGATTTATAGCGGCGGTAAGTGTCTTGAATTCAATTACAAATTCGATTAATATGTGTAGTGAATACTAAATTTCAAACCGAGGTTCATATATGTACTGCATTCTAAACTTGATTTGTTGCATTGTTTGTTTATATAAGATTATTAGGTTAGTTACAAAGTCTATTTTATATATGTACTGTATTCTACAACTTGCTTAATGTAGTATTTTCAAACGAAATTGGGTTATTATGTTTCCAAGTCGATGCATCTATCATCAATGTACTGCATTATAATTTCAAATGGATTTTAATATATGTACTGTATTCTAAACTTGATTTTCTATCATTAATGTACTGCATTATAATTTCAATAGATATGAACACTATACGCACATGTTGTGCTGTATTTCAACAGATATGTACTGCATTCTAAACTTGATTTGTAATTTTATAAGTATGAACATAGGTTTATCATAGATGTGTTGTATTCATGGTATTATAAAATTGGTTGTACCTGTACATCACATTTTGTGCTGTATTTCAATAGATATGTACACTATAGCCATATGTTGTGCTGTATTTCAACAGATATGTACTGCTTTATAAACTTGATTTGCAATTTTATAATGCAGTACATAGGTTTGTCATGAATGTGCTGTATTCTTGGTATTATAAAATTGGTTGTACCTGTACATGCATGAACACCATTATGTACTTGTACATCACATTTTGTAGATGTTGTGCTGTATTTCAACAGATATGTACTATATTCTAAACATCACATGAATATATAATGTTATATGCACTATATGCATTATAACATTGATATTTGTAGAGGTTGTGTTATTATGTTTCAAGATAGTACAAAGTATGAACATGGATTTATTGCACTATATGCACATGTTGTGCTGTATTTCAACAGATATGTAGTATATTCTAAAATCTCATGCACATCTTGTTATCGTGTGCTGTATTTCAACAGATAAGTAGTATACTTTTAGGTAGGTTTTAATGTTATGGGTTAGATTTCTGTGTTGCACATGTACTATATTATTTACAAAAACAGTGATGCAATTGCTAATGCTATGAACTATCTACAGCTATTGTGATATCACAGCCGACTGTTTCTGATGATGATTTTCAAAAACCATTGAAATCAATAAAAGACTCTATATCTAAGAAAAACCTCAAGAATACAAAGAAGGCATTAAAACCATTTGTGTAATTTGAAGAAAACAATAGGCTGTGGATACGAAACCCACCAAAAAGCCTTTGTGATTTAATTGGGAGCCTAACAGAAGCACAACAAAAGGCTGTTGAAGCTATGGGATTTGGGAGCATAAACTCCTACTGCATAAAATGTCTACCTTCTAACCTAGCATTTTGGTTGATATCAAACTATGATCCGGACACAAACAACTTGAATGTCGGTTCACACGTTATTAAGATAACACGAGAACTAATTCATGAAGTTGTTGGAATCCCAATGGGAAACATAAAAGTGACTGAAATAAATAAGCCTACAGGAAGAGATCCTGTTGTAGCAGAATTTAAAAGTCAATTTCATGGAATTCGTTTGCCTTCTGTAGCTGAAGTTATTAAAAAAGTCAAATCATCAAATGATTCAGGACGGTTATTCCAAATCAACTTCCTTGTAGTTTTTGTTACAGTTTTGTTAAGGATGACACAAGGATCAAAAGTAAACATGGAGTTTCTCACATCATTAGTAAAAGGAAGAGACATTAAATCATTGGATTGGTGTTCATATATAATAACATGTTTGAACAAAACGAAAAGAAAATGGAATGGAATTCAGCACTACAATGGACCTGCTACAATTCTTACGGTACGTCATACTATATACACCTATCATTTTTGAATCTAGTACAGTGTACTAACATATAAATAATCTTTTAACAGTTGGTATATGCATATGACTCGTACAAAAGAAGCAACCGTAAAGAGAAAAGGATCCCCGCAATATCATATAATACATCTGAAACTCTTATGGATCTTGCTGAGAAACAAGGTTTACAAAATAACATGGTAGCAAGGGTGGTGAAGGACAAAAAAGAACAAAGAAAAGTTATAAAAGTAGGAAAAAGGTTGAGGGATGAAGAAGATCCAGCACATGTGCAACAAGAGTCTAAAAAGAAGAAAAGAAGTGAGCAACCAGAAAAAATGAAATTGAGCATCGTTAAATCTGTACCAAACGAAAGGCTGAAGCTCAAGATAAAGCTAGCTAAAAAGAAAGATGTTGAGCTGAACTCTGATAAAATATCAGAGGTTGAAGAAGAAATAAAACTGGGTGATGATGATCAATTGTTCCCATCTCCAACACAACAGAAGATTGATAATATAGCAAGTAATGAACTGGATGACATAATACCAACTAATGATGATTGGGAGAAACAGTCATTCTTTCAAGAAACAACTGGTTCCCTAGAAGGATTGTCTGCTTATGCATCACTTCAGTTACGCAGCCAACCAGTACATCCAAGGAATGAAAAGGTATATGTATTCTTATGAAAACTATCTATTATTTTTATTAACATTTTATATGATAATCTAATAATATGTACATTGTGCCGCATTATGATATGTACATTGTGCTGCATTTACAATTGCAGCACATTTGAAATGTGCTGCATGGGTAACACACTACTATATTAAACAACATGTGCTGCATTATTAAATTGAAATAGAATGCACATTGTACTGCATTTAAATATTCAGTATTATAAGCCACAATTTACATTGTTATCAGAGCTGCATTTGTTCATTCTACTAGGTTTACAAAAACACAACTCTTCTGTAAAAGAGTATAAGGATTTAACAAAACATTTATAATATGTATATTGTGCTGCATTATAATACGTACATTATGTTGGATTATAATATGTACATTGTGCTGCATTATGATATGTACATTGTGCTGCATTTACAATTGCAGCACATTGTGTAACACACTACTATATTAAACAATATGTGTTGCATTATTAAATTGAAATAGAATGTACATTGTACTGCATTTAAATATTCAGTATTATATGCCACGATTTACATTAAAATAGAATGTACATTGTACTGCATTTAACTATGTATAATTTTTCTTTGATCTTAGGAGTGGGCATATCTTATAAGGAAAAAAACAAATGATCTTGATGAATTTGTTGAGGGTGTTGATCGTTTAATCGAAGAACGCATTGCAAAGTATGATTCAAATGATGAAATATTCAATTCTTTAGAAGGATGGATGTCAAAACTAACAAAATATCAAAAAAAAGGAAAAGAAAATGAAATAAAAGAAGCTGCAGATGGAGATGGAGAAAATATAAAAAAGGGAGTTGATTTAGATGAAGAGAATAAAGAAAAAGAACATGTGGATACAGAAAGAGAAGATGTAGATGTTTTAGATGGAGAAATCATCATGAAAGAAGCTGATTTAAATGTTGACAATAAAGAAAAGAAGATTTAGATCAAGTAAGAAACAATGTGGATGTACAGGAGAAACAGCACATCAAGAGGACGCAGATAAAGAAGGGAAAGAACAAGAAAAAGTTTTAGATGGAGATAATATGAGAATTCAGTTGGAGAAATCATCATGAAAGAAGCTGATTTAAATGTTGACAATAAAGAAAAAGAATATTTAGATCAAGTAAGAAACAATGTGGATGTACAGGAGAAAACAGCACATCAAGAGGACGCAGATAAAGAAGGGAAAGAACAAGAAAAAGTTTTAGATGGAGATAATATGAGAATTCAGTTGGTTTATCACAAATTATAGAAAGAAAAAGTTTACGGAGAAGGAAATGATGAGGCAGATGGACGGGAGGAGATTAGAAAACAAGATGAAGATGATGTTGAGAATGTTTTAAAAACAGTACAATTCTTGCAAACAAATGATCCTCAATTGGAAACTCCTGTACAAGAGAATTTGGTTGAGAAATCTACTTTCACCGATGAAAAAGTAGAAAAGGATATAGCTACAAGAGCTGAAGAAGGAGAAGAAAAAAGAGAAAAAACAACACGCATAACAAAGTTGTTTGAAGCTCTAAGATCGCCATTTAAAGAGCGTTTTGTGCAAATGAATCTTAAAAGGCACAAAGATGAAGAACTTGTAGCACAATATATATTTGCAGCAATTGGTGATATTTGGTAATTATATGGCTATCTTGATTTATAATATAACACATTTAAAATCACATATTTTTAAAATAACTTATCTGTTAATATAATGCAGGGAATTCGTCTTTGAAACTGCAAGTGGGAATAAAACCTCAAAAATAAGCTTCGAGTCGTTTTATCCAAATGAATATTTGCATTGCGGTATCATGAGTTGCTGGTCATTTGTACTCAACAACGAGGAACAATTCAGAGCAAATAACTCACCTAAAAGACTCTTCTGTCCATGCATATGGTGGTATGATTTTTAAACAACATGTGCTGCATTTATAATAGAATGCATGTGCTGCATTATTAAATTGAATTAGAATGTACATTGTACTGCATCTAAATTACAGTACAATAAATTAGTTGTACTATATTAGAAAATACATTCTTGTCATGAATAATTGTTTTATAATGCAGTACATACTCTACACTGTTATCATGTATAATAATACAGTACAACTAATTATTTTTTGGAAACATCGTTTACATGCAGGGGGATTTTAATGTGAGTAAAAAAGTGTTGCAAACTGAGTCATTGCAAAACTTCAGGATGAATGTAGAAAACACTCTATTTGATTCAACATATGGTTCAATTAAAGAAATAGAAATGATGTTCATCCCCATTCTCCAAGATAGGCACTTTTATGTCATCTGTTTTGATTTCAAAACACCTTCAATTGACATATTAGACAACATGAAGGGAAAAATCAAACCGAAACAAGTCGCACGCATTAAAATGGTGGTAATATACTAATTAAAGCTCATGTTGTTTATCGCACAACATATCTTCTAAAATTTAAAATTATGTACAAATTTACAATATTCTGATTTCAGCATTCAATTATGATTCTATACTTGAAGGAAGAAGACCCTAAAAAGCATGAAAGAATAAAAAAATTGAATCCAGGAAGGATAGCTTTACCATGGGGAACTACACAGAACTTTGTTGATTGTGGCATCTTTGCAATGCGACACATGGAAACATACTTTGGTAAACATAAGAAATGGAACTGTGGTCTTTCAGAAGAGTCAGATCAACAAAATGCTGAGTTGTATGATCTTAGAATCAAATATCTGACAAAAATACTGTTATCGGATATCAACTTATTGAAGGAAAAGGTGGCATCTGATGTACTGAACTTTGATAAAAAAGATGATGCTGAGAAGAAGAAACTGAAGGAAACAACAAGGAAAGGAATAGAAGAAAGATTAAAGAAATCCTTTGAATGAAATAGTTATATAATCAAAATATGTTTTTATTTGTTTATCAGCAACAGAAAGCAGTACACTTTGTCATTTGTGATACATTTGAATGGTTAGAGCTGTAAAAAGTAGTACAACTTTGGTTGTTATTGGTTAGAGCTGTAAAAAGTAGTACAACTTTGGTTGTTATATTGGTTTGCTAGAAATTGAATCCTTATAATAAATACAGTACAGATGCTAAAAAAATGTAGTACAATTGCATTCTATATGGGTTATTTATTGTATACACTGGAAATGATATCCGATAATAAAAGGTATTTTATTTAAAAATATAAAGCAGCACATCATATGTTCTGAATATGTAGCAACATGTGCTGTATTTTTCAAATTGTATTATGTACTGTATTATAATATAAGGTTTTTTGTACTGTTTTTAAAAATGAAGCACAACTATAAAACCATGTATGAATGAAGAATATAATTGATTTCATTCACATCATACGTATAAAATAAAAAAGCGGCACATAATATGTGTTGAATATGTAGCAGCATGTGTTGTATTTTTGTATTGAATCACAACTATAAAACTATGTATGATTGAAGAATATAATTGATGTCTTTTACATGAAGAATTTGAAATATGAATTATCAAGGACTATTTGGATTATCAGAACCACCACCAGCATTCTTCAATGTACAACTTCGCTGATTATGGCCGCTCTTTCCACATATCGCACAACACCTAGTCTGTTTCCCTATTTTTTCTCTGAAGATGATATGTCTTGAAAAGATTTATAACGTTTATGAGAACCCGAACCTTTGTTTTTAATTCCAACAGATCTTCTAAAAGTAATAGATGATGGCTGATCAGAACCAAGAATATTCCCCAACCTCTTATTCTTAGATACTGGTCCTGAAGGAACAGGTAAAGAATCCACATTCGCTTGTTTTTTTTTACTTCTTCTAAGTAAATTTTTAACTGATCCATGTTTGAAACAAGTTTGTTGATAATATAATCATGCCTATACGCAATATCACGAACAATGCTGTCAACAGAATCAACATTCTCACCAGCAGAATCTCGCTCAATAACAGTACGCGTTGACTTATTTGGAGCAGCATCTCGGGTCCATCTTCTCATAATATATCTTTCAGGAAACTGTTTAATACCACAAGCTCTTAAAACGTAGAAGATATGCCGACATAACAAACCGTATTGCTCGTATCTGTTGCAACTACATGTAATTATCATATCATTTTCTCTAAACAGAACCTACATCAGAAAACATAACAGTCAATAGCAATTGCAAAATGCAGCACAGGAAGAAAACATGTGTGCTGTATTATAAAACTAAAACAAAACAGTACAAAAACAGATGATTATATAAAAGTCACCACATTAATGGATAAAACAATATGTGCTGCACTAAAATCTTTGTATAAATACCACACAACAATATGAATTAATACCTCACATGTATATTAAATACAGCACAATAGAAAAAACCATTACTCTTAATGAAAACAGCACATATAAGAAAGATAACACACATTATAAAAACAATACACATAATAAAAACAGCACGCTTAATGAAAACATTACGCTTAATGAAAATAGCATTAAAATCTTTGTATAAATATCACACAAAAGAATGAATTAATACCTCACACATATATTAAATACAGCACAATAGAATAAACCACACATCTATAGGAGGTATATTTAATTTAAAACAGCACATATAAAGAAAACAGCACACATAATAAAAGCAACACGCTTAATGAAAACATTGCGCATAACGAACACATCATCTAACACATAATAAAAACAGCACGCTTAATAAAAACGACATTAAAATCTTTGTATAAATAGCACACAAAAGAATGAATTAATACCTCAAAGGTGGCCGATACATTAGCATCTAACTCCTTAATTGAAAACTTGACAAAGTCACCAGCCGGTTCAAAGCATTTACATATACATTTATAAACAGCACCAATGATTTCACCTTGAACATCATAAAATATCTCTCTCGTATAAATTTTTTCAGCTTGATATTCCAACTCAAAATTAGTTTTTATCTCAGGTGTAGTGTATCGTGTATTGTGATCATTTTTACGACGTGTAAACCTTTGAGCCTCCATAGCAATATCAAAGTGACTTAAAAACTCTAACAAAGACAACTCTGTGTTGCTAATCTGACCAAAAAAGTGGTTTTCACTCTCGGACCTAGATGTAGTACGCATAAGTCCAGACATGTGTTCATGACGATAATATGCAGGTATCCAATCTTGTCTCAAAAAGAACATGTCTAACAACCATTTGTTAGATTGTATGTTGTACTCAACCATTATATCAGTCCAAGATTTTTCAAATTCAGCAGGTGAATAGCATCAGTCCAAACAATGTCGCACAACTTACGCTTAAAGGACTCGTCTTGTGATAACTTGGGTCCAACCTGTTATAAAAAAATAATTTTATTGGACTGAAGAAAACAACACATTTAATAGATCATATGTAAAAACATTACAAAAAGTAAAATCGACCTTGGATGAAACTTTGGTCATAATATGCCACATGCATAGTCGGTGTCTACTAGTTGGGAAAACATCTTGAATTGCAATCTTCATGGCCGGGTCTTGATCAGTAACCACAACTTTAGGTGCTACACCAAAAGATTTCAAAAAAGCAGCAAGTAACCACTTATATGAATCTGCGCTTTCTGATGCTAACAAGCCAGCCGCAAACGTAATGTTCTGATGATGATTGTCAATTCCAGTGAAGGGAACAAAAACCAAGTCATACCTAAAAACAATAAAAACAACACACACAAATTAGTGTGAATTAAACAATATAAAATAGAAAAAATAGAAAAAACTTCATTACAAATAATGATTCAATGGTTTAAACATATAAACAAAAACAACACACACATATATTAAATACAGCATAATAGAAAAAACCACACATCTACAGGAGGTATTTTTAATTTAAAAGAACACATATAAGGAAAACAGCACACATAATAAAAACAGCACAATTAATAAAAACAGCACGCTTAAAGAAAACAGCACACTTAAACAAAAAATTTAAAAACAGTAAAAAGCAGCACAAAAAAGATACCTGTTAGTACGAAATGTAGCATCAAAAGATATAACATCACCAAACAAAAGATAATCCCGCTTCATATCCTCATCGGCCCAAAATAAACCAGCAAGAGCACCTTTCTCTCCAGTTAAATATTCACAAGAAAAATCGGGTAAATACTCCTTTTTTCTTTA
Source organism: Flaveria linearis (assembly GCA_024085815.1). NCBI lineage: Eukaryota > Viridiplantae > Streptophyta > Magnoliopsida > Asterales > Asteraceae > Flaveria > Flaveria linearis. The sequence continues at coordinate 37,071,024 of CM044017.1, read as the reverse complement.
GAAGACGATTTACGGCCATATCAACATCAAATTCACCAAGAAACAAATTAAGGTCTCTTTTAAAGTTCTTGCAATCAACAGCAGTCACACCAACATTCTCAAACCCACCACACATTACTCTCATAATATTAAACGCCTTAACAGGACCAATATTCATTATAGAAAAATCGGTAATTAGTTGTTGTTGTGTGAATGACAAATCTCTTGCTGCACATAATAGATGGTAGTCCTCATGATCAACAAAGCTATGGTTATGCTCCTCATGAAAACCATAAATGGTATAGTATTTCTTACATTTACTTAACCCTAAACGAATGTGAGCCTTACAACCGGTACGTTTAGATGGACGCTTTCTTCGATCTTGTGATTTCTTATCAGAACCATCACTATCATTAACCGTGTCAATGTCATGAAATGTCTTATGACCCTCTTTTGCACAAACTATATATTTAATTTTAACAACACCGTTTGATGTACATTGAGTATGCTTCCGTGCCTCAAAACCTCCTAACTTGGCATAATTTTTGTAAAACTCAAAGGCTTCATCAATTGACAAAAACTTCATACAAACTGTTGGTTTGGATGAATCTGGAACATTAGGAATATAATACTTTTTTCTAGAAGTAGGGACATATGAACACCTGAAACACAAAAAAGATAACATTGAATTACAAATAATGATTTAATGAATAATACATATAAACAAAAACAACACACACATATTTTAAATACAGCACAATTGGTAACAGCACACATAATTAAAACACACATCTACAGGAGGTATTGTTAATTTAAAATAGCACATATAAGGAAAAAACAACACACATAATAAGAATAACAAATAATAAAACAGCACACTCTAAGAAAACAGCACAATTAATGAAAACAACACGCTTTAAGAAAACAGCACATTTATTGAAACAGCACACATATAATGAAAACACATAGAAACAATTACAGCACAAACATATATAACAGCGAAACAAATACAGCAAACACATATATAAATACAGCACAGTAGAAAAAACCACCGATTCACATAATGTATTTTTAATTTAAAACATCACATATAAGGAAAACAGTACACATAATTAAAACATCACACATAATAATCTACAACATAACTAATTGTTCAAAACAGCACAGAACAACACATATATAGATACAACATAATTAAAACAGCCAAAACAACACATATATAGATACAGCACACGTCGAAAGGTATTTAACTCAAAACAGCACATTAACGAAATCAGCACAGAGAGGAAAACAGCACAATATAATAAAACAGTACACATAATAAAACAGCACACATAATAATCTACAACATAATTAATTGTTCAAAACAGCACAGAACAGCACATATATAGATACAACATAATTAAAACAGCACAAAACAACACATTTATATATACAGCACACATCGAAAGGTATTTAACACAAAACAACACATATAACGAAAACAACACAAAGAGGAAAACAGCACAATTTCATAAAACAACATACATAATTAAACAAAACTGAGTATATTAAAATTGTAATTGGAACCTTCATTGACTACATTAGAAGACATTGTGGATTCGAGTGTGATTCGAGTGTGAAATTAAGGTCGATCAAAATAGATGACGATGACAATGATATTGAAAAATCGCCACGAATCAAATCGCCACGAATCAACTTGATTCGATCAAAATCGCCACGAATCAGAATATGATTTCGTTTCGACCGCTGCAATCCTGATTTGATATTGAAATCAATTTGAATATCGTGGATTCGAGTGTGAAATTGAGGTCGATCAACGTTGAAATAGTGAATTCTATAATATCTTATTTCCAAAAATACACTTCATTACTAAAAATTAAAATTGCCACATGTCACCATGTGATTCATTCTTATGCAATTTAGGCAACTAATATTTCTTAGTTGAACCTTCACCATATATATATATATATATATATATATATATATATATATATATATATATATATATATATATATATATGCATACATACACATGTAGAGAGAGAATGAGGAGGGGAAATACTTAAAATAAAACGTTTAGTTTGTAAGAACTTGACAACTTTTTTTACAATACATGGTTAACATATGTGTAAATACGTATTTCAATGAATTATTTTACACACCTGTTAAAAAAGAGTTCTCATGTTCTTAGAATATTGAAATTTTTTTTTATATTTTGCGATAAGTGTAAGAAGTCATTTGCACATTTGTTAAAAAAAGGTATAAGAGTTTTCACTAATAAATAAAGTTTTCAAGATAATTGTTCCAAAGTGTTGTAATCTCAACCATTGATCTTAAGAATAACGGTGTAAATTTGAGATAAGAATATCATGCAAAGGAGTATGAAGGGGTAGAACTATAAATAGATTATAATTCTTGACTTTTTTTTAAATTCCTTTAATTTTTTAAATGTATAAATTTTTTATACAACATTATTTTTATAAAAATTTACTCCATAAAATAGAGTATTTTTTCAATTTGAGTATACTATTACTCGTTTTTTAAATAAATGAGCCTTTTTTTAAAACGTTTTATGTGATTTGCATATTATAATATAATATAACTTGCTCATATAACATGCTCAATTATAGATATAAATTACGTAATTGTTAGTTAGAACTTGAGTAATGTTAGTTTGCGTAGTTATCTATATAACTTGTGAAATTATCTATCTTATATGTATAATTGTGGCACGAACAAAATTACACATATGCTAAAGATACATATCACGCCCTACTGATTCGTACGCTTCACATGATTTTCACTTTGTATAGCAACCTTTTCACACACACACACACACACACACACCCCAAAACACACACGCCCCAAAACACACACGCACGCGCACGCGCACGCGCACGCGCACATACATACATACATACATACATACATACATACATACATACATACATACATACATACATACATACATACATACATACATACATATATACATATATATATATGTATGTATGTATGTATATATGTATATATATAGATATATATATATATATATGTATATGTATTTGTGTGTGTTAAAATATATATATATATATTGTTGGGTTCAAGTAAAAACCAAGAAAAATTGTAAAACTAATAAATCAAATCCCCTTCCTTGGTTTCATTAATATTAATGGTCTAGACTTTTTTTATAAAAAAAATACATGTTGGTACTTTTGGTGATACCCTGTATACAAAAGGACAACGAGGTGTAATTTGGTCTCCCCCAACATACATTTTGACATGTTAATACTTAAATCAACTTCACCATACCCATGTGAAGAGTTAGTGGTGGAAGCTCTATCTGGTGGCTCATACCATCTAGTACAACAACGATGGCGGAGGTAGAAGGTGGCGATGACGATCTGTTTTTTTATTGGCGTTCAAGGTTATATATAAGTTATTTGGTTGTTGTTCACTATTAGATTTGTAAGAAATTTTTGTTGTTTAATATTAGATCTTACTTTTTTTGTTGGTGATGTTTTTAAAAACTACTCAAACATTCTTATTTAAATTATAGTTGGTTAGATATATTTTTTTATGTTTGTTAGATCTATTTTTACTTGATTTTTTGAATATAAATACTTGTAAAGTGAGTTCTAAATGTGTCTTGTTAGTGATTTCTTGTAAGAAACTACTCAAACATTCTTATTTAAAATATGGTTTTAAAGTGTGTATTTAGATCATTACACATGTGTAAAGTGAGTTTTACACAGGTGTAAACTGAATTTAACACATGTGACACATTCTTATTTAAAATAATATATATTTTTAGATATCTTTTTACTGTTTTTTTAATATAAACATGTGTAAAGTGAATTTTACACATATTTAAACCGAATATACACATATTTAAATTTCTTTTTTTTAGTGATGGGGTCGAATGGGCAAAGCCCTAGGCTGGAAAAAATATGTGAATGCATATCGACTAGTTGACCTCTAATATAAAAGGTGAGTTTCAACTAACTTTACACATTTTAGCAGACCTTAATTCTCACACACTTAGCCTCGATTTGCATGGCACACTCCTCCTCAACTTGTTTCTAGAAGATGATTCTAGCTTAGTGAATAGCTAAAGTACAGCTTATGCCTCGAGACACTAGCCTAAAAAGTTAGACAAGGCTCAACTTGACTTTGAGGTGAATAAGTTTGTCTTTTAAAACAAAACTAATGAATCTTTGAGATTTACCATTATCTTAAAAACCAGCATGAGTTATAGTTAATTATTAACATATGCTTTTAAAATGCAAGACAAGCTTCAGACTAAGATTGTATGCGTGATCTAATAAAAAAGAGTAAATTACCATTTGCATCCCTGACGTTTTTTTCATTTTAACCGTTTGCATCCCTATAGTTTCAAATTACCATCTACCCCTGATGTTTTATGTTATCTTCATTTGAGTGTCTGTCATTTTATTTTTATTTCAATTTGAGTCAAAATAACTACACTGTTAGTTCTTCTGTTAAAGTTATTGTTGAAAATACCAAACTACCCTTAAAATTTAATAAATAAAAAAAACTTATAGCACCCATTCATCATCTTCTTCTTCATTACCATTACCAACACACCCATCACCACCACCACAACCTCATCACCATATCCACAACCTTCAACACCACCTCCACAACCCTCATCACCACCACGACAGCCACTCATCACCACCTCCACATCCTTCATCGCTACCACCACAGCCCCTCACACTCTCTTTTCACTAGTCATCTCTCCTCTTAATCTTCCCCCATTTGATCAACTCCACCAGATCCCCTTCAATTTCATCTCTCCATCACACCTCTCTCAAATGCTCCGACTAACTATCCGGCCTCCATCACCGCCGCCTCACTGTTAACAAAAACCCCTCCCTTTCTTCAGAGCCTCATCATCACACTCCCTCGTCGACGGCTTATACGACCCCACCAAATCCAGATGCGCCCAAGACCAACGGTGTTTCAGAGTTCGTCGCACAGCTCACCACATCCCCCAGAGCCACCGCCGGCTCTAAACCTTCACAAGCCTCAAACCTCAACCCCTCCATCCCCCTCTCGCTCCTTAATTCCTCCACCAGATTGTTTGATTTGCCAGCAGTTCGATTCCAAATCATGACATGTTTGATGCTTAGTCGCGTTGTTATATGAGCTTTGATTAGGTGCGGAGCTAACGATTGGCGGAGGACGAAGGCAGAGCACGATGGAAGCAAGCGTTACCGCTGCGAATCAAGGCGAAGAAAGCTCGATTGAAGCTATCAGACACTCCAAAATCATGATTTTCAACCGAAACATGCGATTGAGGTGTTCTACAGTTTGAATTCTGACAAAATCGATCGCCATTATTTTAGAAGAAGAGCTTTGAATCAGTGATTTGGGTTTGAAGTTTTAATGTTGAAGATGAAGAAGAATTGGGGATGGTGATGGGGGTTAGAAGGGTGGGATGGGGGTATTTTATATAATTAATAAGGGTATTTTAGTCATTTTATAAAAATTAATGGAAAAATCTAACGACGTTAGTGCTATGGACTCAAATGGAAATAAAAATAAAACGTTAGGGGGCTGATGGTAATTTTGAAACCGTAGGGATGCAAGTGGTTAAAATGAACAAACATCAGGGATACAAATGGTAATTTACTCAATAAAAAATGATGCATATGTGATGGGTAGGACCCTAAAAGGGGTACTATGTCTAAGCATGGTTGGTATTGGTGTGGTGCCTAAAAGATTATGACCCTAGGCATTGACGGTCCCACGGGTGACCTAGCAGCAACTATTATCATTGTATAATTAAAGATCTTGATGTGTACTTTATCCTATGGACCTAACATTATTAATATTAAATTAATATCGCCACGGTTGATTACAAAAATAATTTGGGTCTGCTCAATGTAATTCAACAGTATATAGCTGACATTGAATTTTATTTTATTTACAGGTAAAGAATGATTAGATTGAACGTGATACAAGATCATGACACAGTATAAACTCCATGGGTGTATCTAACAACAATGTTTGAGTTATATGAGCCGACGCCCATCCCTAGTTTTGAAATCATATGGGTTGTAAATATGAACATGATCTTTATAAAACAATATTATGAATTAAAGTATAATTTAATTTTCAAGATTGAGTTAGCTCATAAAAAAATAATAATATATCGTTTACAAAAGAAATTTCCGCTACCAAGAAACCTCTAAAAATGTTCTTTCAAATAAAATAATCAAACAGTCTCGATCGTTCACACGGCCTGGGCTGACCCAAACCTAAGGTGTGACAATGAGTAAGACAGAATCAACGAAGTAGAATGCAAATTTTTTTATATTAACAAATATATTATAAGTAATGAATGCTTAAGATTTAAAGAGTGCTATAAAGGTAAATTAATATTCCATCTTCTCACTCCTAAACAACCTTCGTCTCATTTTTTAAACATTCACACTTCTTTACATGAATTCGTTTTTTATAAAAAGAATATAACATAAAAATAAGGTTTTTAATCTGTAAGTAAAATTAATTTTAAAATTTTTTACAAATGTTTTTTACGCAAGTGCATATCAGCACTTGATTAAACTAACTTTCCCGTCTTCTTTCAAATTCAATATACATTCAAAACCATGTACATTAAGATTCTTTTGATTATAGAAGTTTAACTTTAGATCAAGCAAATCATCTAAGGTAAAATTGTCAAGTTATGTGTGGTCGTGATTTCATAAACGTTTGAAATATAAAAATGACTTTATGCATGTGTAAAAGTAACTCATACATGCGTAAAAGTGAGTTACACATATGTTAGGTAATAGAAAAGGTAAGTTATAATTATTTATATATGTGTAAATGTTTAGTTTTGCACATACAATAATGATAAGTTTATAGATGTTTAAAAGTGACTTACACATTTTAGTACAAAATGTTGACTCCGTCACACTCAACCACCACTATCAATAGCCACCATTAACGGTTGGGTAGTTTACACCACCTTGACAAACGACCGTTTGTCAAGGAGTAAACGGTCGTTTAGGATGAAGCAAACGGTCGTATGCATGGTTATAAACGGGAGTTTGCAGAGCTGCAAACAGTCGTTTGTTTAATAGTAAACGGTCGTTTACATTAAACTAAACGGTCGTTTGTTTTTTTTTTATATTTTTATTTTAAATTTAAGAATAAATATAAGTATTAAGTTTTTCTATTAATTATGTTAAATTTCTATTAATTATATTAAATTTTTATTATATGAATTTTTTCTATTCAATTTTTATTAATTATATTTATAAATTTACTTTTTTTATTTATAATTATATTATACTAATAATTTATATATTATTAAGTTTTTAGATATAGTTTATAAATATAAAATAAAAATTATATATAAGTTTAAAATATTTGAACCTTATATAGTTCGTATAAATTTAAGTTATAGATAATTTTACAAATAAATTTATAATTTACTAAACGAATAATTTATATATAAGTTTAAAATATTTGAACCTTATAAGATGAACAGTTACAAGTGATACTAATCTAATCTAATTGAAACGAGTAACAGTTTTATTTCGAAGTATATATTGACTATATCTTTGAAGTCTCTCCTCGTACTTTCTTTCCCACGCAGCCGCATTATTACTTTGTGAAAATTCCATAATGGCGTTATGAAAGGCAATGGATATTCACCCTCCAAACGCACAGGGACGTAGTTGCAACCATACACATGTGCAATAGTAATGAATTGGTGGTACATGAGTTCATCCGGACCTGTCCATAGCGGAAAATAAGTTGCACTTTCAGTAGAGATAAACATTGAAGCATCACATTAAATCTGTTGGCGATCAATAATCCTGTGTATGGCATTATCATCCAATGTTGATGAGGAGCTGGATCCAGTTATAGCCATGATAAACTACATTCTGTCTCATCATATGAGCTGGAGAAAAGATTTCTGTATAAATTAAAATTGTTATGTAACTCGTTTAAAAGCTCATACCTCATGTTCAGCCAATATTCTTCACCGTATCCTAAGGAGAAGGAAACTGCACGAAACCACAGTTACCATCACTGCTTACGTTCTCTATATGTGTTATATACGGATGGAAAAGTGTTGGAATCTGTATTAGTAAAGGATGATGATATAGAGAAGATTGAGTTGTGTTATCTACGTTTGAAACTTTGAGGGGCTCAACCCCATAAAATCATAACTAACAAAATCATCTGTCGTGTAGGTATGACCTCGAGTAGGTTCAGCAGGTGAAGGGTCTGGTTTGTTTTGTTTTTGAGATTTGAGTGTTGGCCTTCCACGGGTATTTTTTTGCACCGTAGGCTCGTTAAGATTTATGCTGATAGGATTCGTTATGCTTTTTATCCTTTCTAACCAATTCCTTTTCACCGTGGGATTTTTTTTGTTTCTGGTAAGCTTCTTTGAACCTCTCAACTTCGTCATCACATTGAATGTCTTCTTCATCTTCGTTTAACGATAGCGGTGAAAAGTCAAGCCTCCTCTAAAATATATCTATCGAATGTAGTGGAATAGGTTTGCCTGCTTTTAAATACTGTGCGATTTCACAAGTACATGGTAAACCGCAACTAGTACGAATATGGCAGCCACAGGTTTATGATTGGTTTTGAATTTCATTAACTCTTGTCAGCTCTCCAAGTAATATATCCAGAACTTCATGAGATACATTAGATAACAAAGAAACAATAAATTATGTTTATGTTGATGTTTTATTTTTATCCGACTTTCCTCGAAACTTGCCTTTATTTGTGTCTCCTGTAAACATACTATGTTATTTAAAATTATGATAAATTATCTAAATTTGACTTATCAGAATTCAAATGTTTTTTTAACAGAGCATGTTGGCTTTCTACTCTGTTTGTTGTTCGTTCTTCAAAATTTAAATGTTGATCAATCCACGCAGACACGAACATCTCTTTATAATTTTGCAACTAGTTAACATCCAAATAATTAAACACGGCTGCAAAGAGAAATCAAATATGTTAGTTTCAATTTCATTAAAATAAAACAATAAATTTAATAGATCAGGAAAATACTTCGATGCTTGTTCATCAACTTTGTCTGCAATCGCGTTCGATTTTCATAGTAGGCCTCAATTGATGGAGATTGAAGCAGAAATCTCCAGTAATACATAAATTTATCACACTCAGTCTGAGACTTGAAAGATGGTCTGCAATGCTTTCTGATATTCTCCTGTATATGATATCTATAAAGTAATCGGGTTGCTTCTGGAAAAATTACTTGGCATGCATCCATTAATGCCAACTCTCTATTAGTGACTATGACACGTGGTAGCATATACCCATCCAATGTTTTTCTCAGACAATTTAAAGCCCACTTGAAATTATCTTTTTTCTCATTTCGTATGAATGCGAAAGCAATACAAAATGTCTTGTTTGTTGAAGTTAAGCCAACAATCTGAAGAAAAGGGAGGCGATACCTGTTCGTCTTGTACGTGCAATCTAAAATAATCACATGCGGGAACGCACGACATATTTTTAGTGAAGTGGGGTTAACAAAAAACAAATCATTTAATTCATTTGATTCATCATCAGTAGTAAAATCATAGATGTATCCGCCCATCTGCAAAGAATGAAGGAGTGATTGCATTGGGGTGGTTCCAAATTTATCCAACTTTCGTATCTTTGTCCGTACATCATACACGGTTTCAATTGTGGATATATTCTTATCATTATTTTCTTTTAAAGCCGTAAGAATATCTGTAACGCCCCGAAATTTCCCGAAACAACCCACTTAATAATAATGGGCTTTTAAGGGTTAATTTAAGAAATAAAGGGGTAAATTAGTGGGCTATGGATAAAATTAGTCTTAATGGGCTAGGCTTAATGGGTTTAAGGGCCCTAATCAGCCCTTAAACATGCATGAACAGCTCCATCTTCACCATTTCAAACCCTAGCCACCAAATTCGTAGAGAGAGAAAGTAGAGAGAGAAAGTGAAGAAATTCAAGATTTGGAGCTTGAAGGTTTGAAGGATTGAAGTTCTGGTGGATTGGAGCATCAAAACACAAGGAAAGAGCAACAAAACAAGGTAAGAATTGACCTCTAAGGTCCTCTGTAGATCAAACCCGGATTCTAGGGTTTTGAGGTTTTGAAAAGTTTAAAGAAACACATAAAGGTCGAATTTTTACGTATGAAAATGTGTAAAAAGCTTAGATTTGAGTTCATGGAAGGTAAACTAAGGATTTGGACGTAAAAAGTTAAGATTTTGGGTTAAAAACGGGCTGGATCTGAGTTTTGTTTATCCAGCGAAACTGGGCCCCGATCCAGCGAATTTAAGTATTCATCCAGCGAAACTGCACATTAGTTCAGCGAGACTAGGAGAAGTTCCAGCGAAACTACAGTTTTGCTGGGGCGAAACTATAGTTTCGCCGGTAATCTCGCTAAGACCTAGACTGACCTATAGACTTCGCACGAATAGGGAATTCCAACGAAAGTTGGGCGCTCAAGGCAGCGAATCTGTCTAGCGAAACTAGCAGAAGTGCTGCCCAGCGAAACTGCAAGCGAAACTGTAGTTTCGCTGTAGCGAAACTATGGGCGAAACTATGAAGAAAATGATGTTTTTGCATATTAACTTTCGTGCAGCTAGAGTATTCAGGCTATAGCTTAAGTGACTTAAAACTTAAGTTACTTGGACGAGTTCAGGTGAGTTCTAGACCCCTCCTTTACCCGTTTTCAATGTTTTGGGGTGATATGCATACTAAATTACATACTTTTATGATGACGGTCTTTAAGACCCTTTTATTAAGAAAGCAAATTTTTCCTTAAGAAAAATGTGCCCTTTAAATAGTTCAAATTTTTCCTTAAGCCAGGTCAGCCCGGCCCCAGCCAGGGGCGTTGCCCCTTGGACCCCACTAGGGGCTGCCGCCCCTAGAACCCCGCTATCAGGGGCTGCCGCCCCCGAACCCCCGCTGTCCCGCGGAGGGTCAGTTATCTGGTACATCTCTCATGATTGATGAAATGTGAATGCTTAGACTAAGAGTTTGCTTCTTATTATGTATTGTGTTGTGTTATATTATGTATAACTTAAACATGACAGTGAAACATAAAGAAAGGTTATGAGGCCCATAACATGTACCTTGATAAAGTGATAAAGTAAAGCCTTGCAAGCAATTGATAAAGGAGGGTTGCATTCGTTGTACCCTCACCAGTGATAAAGTGATAAAGTATGCTCGAACAGGCAGGTCAGTAAGTCCTGAATTGGCATGACAATAATGGCCTGATCGGGTACGGCAGTAAGTCCTTAATTGGCATGTCGGTAAAGTCCTAGGCGAGCCTAGGCACCGATAGTGACAGAGAATTGACGGATAAAGAAGAGTAATAAATAACAATAAATGATAAAGTAATGATAAAGTGATAGCTTGTGTGTATTTATATTTTGATAGACAATGATTGTTTTCAACTGATAAAGCTAATATCTCTTACGCAAGTTATTTAGCAAAGTAAACCTAGAATTCACTCAGCGAAGCTGACTTTTGTATGCATATCAGTTGACAGGTAAGAGTTAGAGCTTATGGGATGTGAGCATGGAATGGAAGCTTCTTGGCACTCAAAGACTGGCATCCCCGATAAAGAAAAGCTTAAAAGGACCTTTAAATAGTTTTGATGTTTAAAGACAATGTTTATAATTTAATTTAACTACGTTGTAATGGGTTGAATTACGGTATATTTTTTCCACTGCAATATATATATTTATACACACATGAGTAAATAATTGCTTTAAATCTATGTTCGCTGTGAATGGCCAACTGTGAGGCTTCCCTGAGAAAGGTGGGCCTTACAAGTTGGTATCAGAGCCAATGTTTAAGAGATTTGGGAAAACTATTTTATAAACCTAAACTTAAACAGATAATGGGACCAAGTGTCAAGGATGCCAGTCCAAGAAGCTCCATGCCAAGAGGTAACAATTAGGTTGTAAGTATTGTTATAATGGGTAGTGCCTACTTATTTAAGTTAGAATCGAGGTAGGGTATGATAAGGATATCTGTGATGCCTATCTGAATTTATGTGGCTTATATGTGCATAGATTAGGTATAGTAGGTTCGGGTGTTGGTGTGGTTCAGGATAGGAAAGTTTACGGCACGGGAAGTTCTGTAAGTAGTTAATCACAACTGGCCACTGTTATTAAAAATTTACAAAACTTGTCGTGAACTGAACTTGCCTTGAAAGGCCATATTAACATTCTGAATCTTATAGGAAGTAGAACTAATGGCACCTAAGAAAGAAGTTCCAACCATGGTCACCCGGAGAAGCACTAGGGGAAGGCCCCCGACTAAGGCAAAGGAAACTGCAAGTGCAACTGTGAAGCCAACAAAAAGGTCAACCAGAAAGCCGGTTGAGGAACCGATTAAGGAGGAGGAGGTTGATTTAGGAACGGGAGCCGAGGGGTCTACCCCTGATCAGGCCAAACTGAAAGAGACAGTAAAGGAAGCTATTGCCCAAGAGGTGCATCAAGTCCTATCTGGAGTGATGCCCGCTCTGCTTGCGGAATTTGTGGAGCAGGTTAAGGGCGACAGTAAGAAGAGTACGGCTTCAGAAAAAGTTGATAAGAAAGGGGCAGTCAAGACTGAGGAGTTGAGCGACGAGGGAGATCGTCTGGGTAACCATGATGGCCCTGAAGTGGAAGAGAGGGCGAAGGGGTGTAGCTACGGGGATTTTCAGAGGTGTAAGCCCCCAACGTTTGATGGTACTGGTAACGCTGCCACTGCTCAGCGTTGGATTAGGGAAATGGAGGCCGTACTGAAGATCAGTGAGTGCCGTGAAAACCAAAAGGTGAAGTTTGCTTCCCATTCCTTTTTGGATCCAGCACTGTGTTGGTGGGATAACATTGCTGAGTCTTACGGAGAGGAGGCCATTGAGAGGATGAAATGGCCGGAGATGAAGAGGTTGGTGATAGAGGAGTACTGCCCGGAAAGAGAGCTTGACAAGGTCGAGCAAGAGTTTGTGAGTTTGGAGGCTGGAAATATGACTCACCAGGAGTACACTACAAAATTCAATGAAATGGCACGTCTGGTGCCTGATTTGGTAACTCCTGAAGCCAAAAGGATCAAGAGGTACATACAAGGGTTGCCTCTAGACATTCGTAGGGACATGGTCACTGCTCGACCTAGTACTTTTAGGTCAGCAGTGGACCTCAGTGGAAGGTTGTACGATCATCGTAGGCCGGTGACAGTGGGTGAAACAAAGAAAGTTTGGAACCCTAATGGGAAGAGGTATGGAAGTGGTAACTACCAACCGGGAAACAAGAAAACGCGAGTAGATGCAAAACAAGCGATCGTGAAGGGGGTAGAAGAAATTAAGGAATGTGGGAAGTGCGGGAGGAGGCATCCTGGAGAATGCCGGATGGGTAGCCCTGGGTGCTACCGGTGTGGGAAGACTGGTCACTTGGCGAGAGAGTGCCCGAAAGTGGATAAGTGCTTCAACTGCCACGAGTCGGGGCACCGCAGCAATGATTGCAAGAAAGCTAAGGCGGGAGGCTCGGGAACTAGCGGGGAGGATGACAAAGGGCATGATGGAAAGCCCAAGGTCAAGGCAAGGGCTTTCACCATGAACAAGAAGGAAGCAAGGAAGGACCCGGACGTAGTGTCAGGTACGTTCCTTGTCAATGATGTTTGCGCCTCCATATTATTTGATAGTGGTGCCGGTAAGAGTTTTGTATCTGTATCCTTCTGTGCTACACTAGATGCTCAAACTAAGAAAATAGATGATGCCTTCGAAGTAGAAACGGCCGATGGTAAGTCCATTAGAATAGCCCGAGTGATAGAGGATTGCCACATTAAACTAGGAGATCGTTACTTTCCCGCACAATTGTTTGCCATGCCCTTAGGAGGTTTTGACGTCGTACTAGGGATGGATTGGTTGGCTGCCCACGATGCTAACATAGTATGCCAGCAAAAGATGATCCGATTAACGGCCCCAGATGGTAGTCCGATTACGATCTACGGTGATAACGATTGCAAGGTTCCAAGGATCATTTCCGTGATCAAGGCGGAGAAATGTATGAGGCGAGGGTGCGGAGCTTATCTAGCTTGTGTCAAGGATGTTAAAGATAAAGCGAAAGTGTTGTCCGATGTACCAGTGGTGCGGGACTTTCCTGACGTATTCCCGGAGGATCTGCCCGGAATACCACCGGATAAAGAGATAGAGTTTCAGATTGACTTGCTGTCAGGAGCCCAACCCATTGCCAAAGCACCCTACCGCCTAGCTCCCTCCGAGATGAAGGAACTCATGTCACAACTGCAAGAACTCCTTGACAAAGGGTTCATTAGGCCCAGCATTTCTCCATGGGGTGCTCCCGTGCTATTTGTGAAGAAGAAGGATGGCAGCATGAGGATGTGTATAGATTACAGGGAGTTGAATAAGCTGACCGTGAAGAATCGGTACCCTCTACCCCGGATAGATGATCTGTTTGATCAATTGCAAGGGGCAAGCTGGTTCTCCCGAATAGATCTCCGATCCGGATATCATCAACTGAAGTTAAGGGAGCAAGATATCCCAAGGACGGCCTTCCGAACACGCTATGGCCACTATGAGTTCCTGGTTATGTCTTTCGGGCTAACCAATGCTCCTGCGGCCTTCATGGACTTAATGAATCGCGTGTGTCGCCCGATGTTGGACCGATCAGTGATAGTCTTCATTGACGATATTTTGATATACTCAAAGAACAAAGGAGATCACGCTTATCATATCAAGGAGGTGTTAGAAACTTTACGAAGGGAGAAACTGTATGCAAAGTTCTCTAAATGTGCCTTCTGGCTACGGGAGGTGTAGTTTTTAGGGCACATTATAAATTCCGAAGGAGTCATGGTTGATCCAGCAAAGGTGGAGGCAGTTACGCAATGGAATTCCCCAAAGACGCCATCCGAAATCCGTAGTTTCTTGGGATTGGCTGGCTATTATAGAAGGTTTATCAAAGATTTCTCGAAGATAGCTTCCCCATTAACAAGGTTAACGAGGAAGAACGTGGTGTTCGACTGGGGAAAAGAACAGGAAGAAGCGTTTCTGGAATTGAAGGATAGACTGACCAAAGCTCCTGTGCTAACCCTGCCAGAGGGAGATAAAGACCTAACGGTATACTCCGACGCTTCTTACTGTGGGCTAGGCTGTGTGTTGATGCAAAGAGGAAAAGTTATAGCTTACGCATCCAGACAGCTAAAGGACACGGAGGTTAATTACCCGGTTCACGACTTGGAACTTGTCGCAGTAGTGTTCGCATTGAAGATCTGGAGACACTATTTGTATGGAACTAAGTGCGCCATATTTACCGACCACAAAAGTCTGAAATATTTCTTTGAGCAGAAGGACCTAAATATGAGACAAAGGAGGTGGTTGGAGTTGATAAAGGATTACGACTGTGAAATCCATTATCACCCGGGTAAGGCGAACGTGGTAGCCGATGCCCTGAGCCGAAAGGAAGGATATGAACCGATCCGGGTGAAGGCGTGCCAACTAGTAGTGACCCCAGATGTTATGAGGATGATAAGCAAAGCTCAAATAGACGCTTTAAAAGAGCAGCAAATCAATAAGGAAAGGATGGTGGGAAAATTGGATGAATTGGTAGAGAACACCTTGGGTGTTAGGACCTTCCATGGCAGGATATGGGTTCCGAAGCATGGTGACTTGCGGGAAAAGATTATGGACGAAGCGCACAAGACCCGCTACTCAATTCACCCAGGCGCGAATAAGATGTACCATGATTTGAAGAAATATTATTGGTGGCCCGGGATGAAGAGAGATGTGCTTACGTATGTAAATAAATGTCTCACGTGCCTACAGGTGAAGGCTGAGCACCAAAGACCTTATGGTTATGTTCAGCCATTAGAAGTACCAGAATGGAAGTGGGAACATGTTACCATGGACTTCATCACCAAGCTACCCCGCACGGCAAAAGGCCACGACGCGATATGGGTGATAGTTGACAGACTAACTAAGAGTGCGCATTTCCTTCCAATCAAGGAAGCAATTAGTTCAGAAAAGCTTGCTGAACTGTTTATCCGAGAAATCGTGGCGCGACATGGTATGCCCGTATCGATTGTTTCAGATAGAGATACGCGGTTCACCTCGAAGTTTTGGAAAAGGTTCAATGAAGAAATGGGCGCGAGGTTGCATGTTAGTACCGCATACCACCCACAGACCGATGGGCAATCGGAAAGAACGATCTAGACACTAGAAGATATGTTTCGGGCATGCGTCATCGAATTTGGCGGTAATTGGGATGATCATCTGCCACTAGCAGAGTTCTCCTATAACAACAGCTACCACGCCAGTATTAAGATGCCCCCATATGAGTTATTGTACGGTCGACGGTGCAGAACTCCTATTTGTTGGGGTGATATCGGACAGAGGAAGCTAGGAAGCCTAGAGGTTGTGGAAGCCACAACGGAAAAGCTGGAGAAAATCAAGGAGTATATGAAGGCTGCAAAGGATAGACAAAAGTCATACGCCGATAGAATGAGGAGACCAATAGAATTTAGCGTGGGTGACATGGTAATGTTAAAAGTGTCGCCATGGAAGGGGATTATCCGATTTAGGAAGAGGGGGAAACTGAGTCCCAGGTTTATTGGACCATTTAAGGTACTAGCACGAGTTGGGGATGTAGCCTACAGGCTAGACCTTCCAGAAGAATTAAGTGGGATTCACCCTACCTTTCATGTGTCGCACTTGAGGAAATGTTTAGCACCGGACGAGGTAGTCGTGCCTCTAGATGATATCGAAGTGGACGAGAAACTGAACTATGTAGAACAACCAGTGGCTATACTGGATCGGAAGGAGAAACAATTGAGAAATAAAGTAGTCAAGCAAGTTAAGGTGCAATGGAAACACCGAAAAGGGTCGGATGCCACCTGGGAATCCGAGGAGGAAATGAGACGCCAATACCCCGATCTGTTTAATGACGAGTCAGGTTTCGAGGACGAAACCTAAATAAGGGGGGAGACTTGTAACGCCCCGAAATTTCCCGAAACAAGCCACTTAATAATAATGGGCTTTTAAGGGTTAATTTAAGAAATAAAGGGGTAAATTAGTGGGCTATGGATAAAATTAGTCTTAATGGGCTAGGCTTAATGGGTTTAAGGGCCCTAATCAGCCCTTAAACATGCATGAACAGCTCCATCTTCACCATTTCAAACCCTAGCCACCAAATTCGTAGAGAGAGAAAGTAGAGAGAGAAAGTGAAGAAATTCAAGATTTGGAGCTTGAAGGTTTGAAGGATTGAAGTTCTGGTGGATTGGAGCATCAAAACACAAGGAAAGAGCAACAGAACAAGGTAAGAATCGACCTCTAAGGCCCTCTGTAGATCAAACCCGGATTCTAGGGTTTTGGGGTTTTGAAAAGTTTAAAGAAACACATAAAGGTCGAATTTTTACGTATGAAAACGTGTAAAAAGCTT
This sequence comes from Flaveria linearis, assembly GCA_024085815.1. Classification (NCBI taxonomy): domain Eukaryota; kingdom Viridiplantae; phylum Streptophyta; class Magnoliopsida; order Asterales; family Asteraceae; genus Flaveria; species Flaveria linearis. Next base: position 37,053,607 of record CM044017.1, on the reverse strand, counting down.
AGATTTGAGTTCATGGAAGGTAAACTAAGGATTTGGACGTAAAAAGTTAAGATTTTGGGTTAAAAACGGGCTGGATCTGAGTTTTTGTTTATCCAGCGAAACTGGGCCCCGATCCAGCGAATTTAAGTATTCATCCAGCGAAACTGCACATTAGTTCAGCGAGACTAGGAGAAGTTCCAGCGAAACTACAGTTTCGCTGGGGCGAAACTATAGTTTCGCCGGTAATCTCGCTAAGACCTAGAACCCCGCTATCAGGGGCTGCCGCCCCCGAACCCCCGCTGTCCCGCGGAGGGTCAGTTATCTGGTACATCTCTCATGATTGATGAAATGTGAATGCTTAGACTAAGAGTTTGCTTCTTATTATGTATTGTGTTGTGTTATATTATGTATAACTTAAACATGACAGTGAAACATAAAGAAAGGTTATGAGGCCCATAACATGTACCTTGATAAAGTGATAAAGTAAAGCCTTGCAAGCAATTGATAAAGGAGGGTTGCATTCGTTGTACCCTCACCAGTGATAAAGTGATAAAGTATGCTCGAACAGGCAGGTCAGTAAGTCCTGAATTGGCATGACAATAATGGCCTGATCGGGTACGGCAGTAAGTCCTTAATTGGCATGTCGGTAAAGTCCTAGGCGAGCCTAGGCACCGATAGTGACAGAGAATTGACGGATAAAGAAGAGTAATAAATAACAATAAACGATAAAGTAATGATAAAGTGATAGCTTGTGTGTATTTATATTTTGATAGACAATGATTGTTTTCAACTGATAAAGCTAATATCTCTTACGCAAGTTATTTAGCAAAGTAAACCTAGAATTCACTCAGCGAAGCTGACTTTTGTATGCATATCAGTTGACAGGTAAGAGTTAGAGCTTATGGGATGTGAGCATGGAATGGAAGCTTCTTGGCACTCAAAGACTGGCATCCCCGATAAAGAAAAGCTTAAAAGGACCTTTAAATAGTTTTGATGTTTAAAGACAATATTTATAATTTAATTTAACTACGTTGTAATGGGTTGAATTACGGTATATTTTTTCCGCTGCAATATATATATTTATACACACATGAGTAAATAATTGCTTTAAATCTATGTTCGCTGTGAATGGCCAACTGTGAGGCTTCCCTGAGAAAGGTGGGCCTTACAAGTTACCAAAACAATCTTGCACAATTTCCGTAACTAAAAAAATTACATTCCATACAAATAAAAATAAAACTACATTCCATACAAATAAAAATAAAATTACATTCCATACAAATAAAAATAAAATTATATTATAAATTCAATTCATCTATTGATACGGGTCATCAGATGGGTCTTGATATGGAGGTATCCACATTTGATTATTATGTTTAAACCTCCACCTAACTTGTGGATAATCTGCAATCATGTCCATTCGTATAACATGTTCACGATCAACAAATCCAGACATAAGAACCGGCCCGTTTAACCTTGCCACGTTCTCAGGGGTGAGAATGTGTAAAGACTCGGCGAGTCGAGTAATATATGTACCACCACAAATATGCCCACTTTTCTTGCTACCCGTGCAAGTAGTAAAATAATCAGCAAGCATATATGCCAGATTACAAGACCTCCCTTTAATCAAACAAAATAAAAAGAAAAGATCCTTTTTAGTCACCCCGCCACTGGTCATCCTACGTCCAGCTATAGTATGACCAATAACGCGATGAAGATATCTATACAACGGATCGTTCATTCTTGTAGCTTTCGTTTTATTGTTAGGCATATATTGGCCATCACCAATTTCTTGCCAAAATATTTCATCACTATAATCTTCTGAAAATTGCGTAAGACCGTTCAAAAAATCAGATTGATGAGTTTCTTGAACTGTATATAAACCCATCAAAACACCAAACTCGGCCTCAGAATAATTACGTGGCACCCCTCCGAGCACGAAACTGATAGCCTCGTTATCACTGTTAAAAAATATAATTTCAGTTAAATGTAGACACAAAATTATATAAAATCCAACTAAATTGATACCTATAGTTATGGTTGTTCGAGTCGAAATTAAACGTAGAGAAAAACTCCAAACAAAGCTCCTTATATTGCGGGCCACTAATTGCAAAAAATCTACTCCACGGCTCGTCCATCATGTTACGAGCACGAGTATATTCACCCACTTCCCGTAACAAGCTCCAAGATATCGAACGTGAAGGCTCAAATTCTTTATCTAAAAGTTTTTGAAGCCTTTTATATTCATCTGATCCTCGACGAAACTGAAGCCACGGATGATTCGAAGCACGAACCGACGCTGTATCTTGCCGTGAACTTGAAGCCATTACCTAAAATAATTACAATTAGTAACAAAATAAATATATATTAAACTAAATTGTATTATAATAATAACAAGAAAAATAAGAAAATCAACCTTAATAAACTAACCTTTGTTTAAATAATAAAAAAGGAAGATGATGGTGAAGAAGATGAAGGTGATGAATGAAAATTATGGTGAAAAATGAAGATGATGGTGAAGAAGAATGATGATGGTGAAAAATGAAGATGAATGTGAAAAATGGTTGAATTTATTGAGTGGAGTGGGTTGGGTTCGTATGGTAGTATGCATGTGACTGTTTGTGGAATTGAATGCAAACGACCGTTTGTTAAAAAGTAAACGACCGTTTTATTTAAAACAAACGACCGTTTACAGCGCTGTAAACGGCAGTATGAATGAGAATAAACGACCGTTTGCAGGTCAAGAAAACGACGTTTGTAGGTGAGAAAACGACCGTTTGCAGACAACAAAACTCCCGTTTACAGCATAGTAAACGACCGTTTACTATGAAATGTCTAATCAATGGTGTGCGAAACATAACACCCTTAATATTATCCTACCATCATCATCATCGCACCATCATCATCATCGCATCATCATCAAATGGGATTCCTTTACCTGCAAAAGTAAACATAACTGTCACCTCCACCTCAATGACAGTAAAAACATAATGATTTATGCTGCATGTGGTTGATTATTTTAGCGATGGCAATGAACTCATTGGTTTTATGCCAGAGATGGTGATGCGATGGTTTTACTGGAAATGGTGGTTGATTAATTCTTCAAGAAGGGAAGGAAAGTGTGGCGGAAATGATGAGGAGTTAGTTATTTATTGCTTTGAAGCCGGACATGGTGAGGCGAAAGATATGCGAATATATAAGGGAGAGGATGGTTTATAGGGAAATTAACTCTATTATTTGATGATAATAATAACCATAATAATAACAACAAAAACAACAACAACGGTAAAATGATCATTTAAAAATATTATTGTTAAAAACTAACAGTCATTCACTCCAAAAACCATATGTGTTATGATTTAACAAATATTTGAGCTCAAGAACATAAATTCATAAAAACTAGTGTTTACCATCGGCGCGCGTTGCGCGCGTGATAGTCGGTTTGAAAAAAATTTAAAAATGTATAACTTAAGGCTCAGAATCAATGTTCAGTTGCGGCTGCTAACAATAATTGGTAGCCACACCTAAGCAACGTACCGAAACCACTCTTGAATCTCATCACAGCCCTCACAACACATTAGTAACAAGCCAAAAAGAGAACAAAGAAACCGGTGATGAACATTGAGCCAGATCCAAGTCTCAGATGAGGTGGTCCTCATCATCATCGACACATTCCATCGATGAATTACACATACCCTACCACATGCATAAGTCGGTTATACAACAAGCATCACAAAAACACTGTGAGTGGTAACCCATGATGGAGAACCACAGATCTACAAACCAAGAACCAGACAAAGGGGATGGGACACCAGCATGGCCACAACATCAATCGGGGTACAACAACTAATTGACGACAACGGTGGCCGCACCACAACCGTTGGCAGGGCGCACTGCACATTTGAAAACCCTAAATAGGTTTCTGAGGGAGACGAAAGAAAGGGGCAACAATAATGGTTGAACCACCATTGCTGCCACCACTCAAACCCAAGAGGCCCATCGCGTGGTCTACCATACCATAGAAGGATGGCCGACCAACAATCGACCCCGTCATCATCACCACCGTCAGAAAATGGCACTACAAGAAAAGTGTTTTTTTGCGACAACTTTTTTTGCGGCGATATAGAAATCGTCGCAAAATTTTCAGTAAACGACAAAAATATTTGCTTTTTTGACTTTTCCGGTCAAAAAGATCTTTTGCGGCGATGTTTCGTCGCAAATAACCATAATTATTTTCCTTTTAATTTTTTCCATTTATTGACAACTTTTTAAAGAGCGGGAAAATTCCCGGCAACTTATTTGCGGCGACATATCGTCGCAAAAAAGAATAAATATTTAAATAAAAAATAATTAAAGTTTTATTTTTTATTTTTATTTGTAGAATTATTATTTGCGGCGATATTTCGTCGCAAAAAAGAATATTTAAAATTAACTTTATTTTTATTTTATTTAATGAATGTCGTCGCAAAAGCTTTTCTGCGGCGAAAAATCGCCGCAAAAGGTTTCTGCCCAGATATAATACGGGATTTTCAGAACCCTCACCCCACTCAAAACCCTCACCCCACTCACCGCATTCCCCACCCCGACGACCACTCCCACTTTCCGGCGACCGTCAACCCCCACCCCACTCCCACTCCCGGCGACCGACGACCGACAACCTCACCCCACTCCCCGGCGACACCCGCTGCTCCACCACCGTCGCTCCACCACCGCCATTTTCAAAGCTACTGCGCTCCACCACCGCTGCTCCACCACCGTCGCTCCACCACCGCCGCCGCCTCCTTTGCACCGTAGCCACCACCACCACTCTTGATTTCAGGTACTAAACTCAATTTTACCTAATTTTATGTTAAGTTTTAGTTAATATTTTGAAATTAGATGTTTAATAGATGTTTATAGTTATGAAAAATAGATGTTTAACATGTGTGTATGTATGTATATAAGAAAGAATGTATGTATTTAGTGTGTTAATTTGTAGTTGTTTGGGTTTTTGAAGTTTATTTTGTATGTATGAATATAAGAATGTATGTATTTGGATTGTTAAATTTGTGTTAATATGTAGTTATTGTTGAATTAGGTTTAGCAAGTTTTATAGTTATGAAAAAATAGATATTTAGTTGAGATGAAAGAAAATATGTGTATGTTTGTATTAAAGAATGTATGTATTTGATATGTTAATTTTGTGTTAATTTGTATTAACATGTGTATATGTTTGTATTAAGATTGTTTGAAATAACATGTGTTTGGTATGTTAATATAAGAATGTATGTATGTATTTTGTACGAATATAAGAATGTATATATGTATTTGGTATGTTAAATTGTATTAATATGTAGTTATTGTTTGAAAGTAGGTTTAGCAAGTTTTATGGTTATGAAAAATGGATATTTTAACTTATTTAAGATGAAATAGTATGTGTGTATGTATGTATATAAGAAAGAATGTATGTATTTAGTGTGTTAATTTGTAGTTGTTTGGGTTTTTGAAGTTTATTTTGTATGTATAAATATAAGAATGTATGTATTTGGATTGTTAAATTTGTGTTAATATGTAGTTATTGTTGAATTAGGTTTAGATGTTTATCTATAGTGGGACCTTCGGGATATGGGTCTTACATGTTTGTATCGGATTTATAGTTCAAGAGATTTAAGTGTTATTTAATGTCTAGACTTAAGCTAAGAATAGATTTTTTGTTAGAAGATGATGTTTTTGTTAGTAAATCTAACCGTCGGCGAGTAAATAATGAATCTAGTGTTAGTCCTTAGTTATTTGCTTTGGCAAATGGACCACGACATGCAAACTCTTACACCGCTTGTATATTTAACGGTGTGAGGTTTTTGGTTCATAGCCGAGACTTACGCCGTACAAATCAAAACAGATGGCATACGTGGCACGAGGTCACGGTGGGGATACCTATGGTCGTGGTCCACCTGGTGGTGGTCCTCCCGATGATGATCGATCGTGGCAGCCGCCACGACAATGCGAGGTCAGTGATGACTCCGGCAGCGGTAGTGGTAGCTGGAGAGGTAATCCTCTTTTTATACTATTATATTTTAAAATGAACCTACTTGTGTTTTTTATTTTGTTCCATTGAATTTGCAGGACAAGGCAAGCGTGGGAAGACTACACTTCAGGGTATGCGCAAAAGAAATCCTCAAGGAAATTTGCTCACAATCGAATTTGAGCAAGGTACGCATGACACGTACAAACCTGTAGGTACCAATCAGGCAACCTTTGCTTCACTGGTTGGCACCCTCGTTAACAAATTTCCTCAGAACTACAAGAGCTGAAGAAAGATACCTGCAGAGTTGAAGGCGACTATCTGGCCTGACTTAAAGGTTAAGTTTTTGATAATTCAATTCAGTGTTTGTGAGTTGTTTTAATATAATGTGTTTATAAATTGCGGCGATATGTGTTTGTAAGTTCCTATTATATTGTTATAAGTTACTATTATATGATTATATATCTATCTATTATATTTACAGCGAGAAGAGGGTTCTGATGAACCTGGTAGTGCCATATTAGCATATCGCCGCTTTTATACCGACTCAAGCGGTAATTTCTATCAATCTGAGCCCGCTGCATACTATGTAAGTAATGTACACATCTTAAATCTTATAAAAATATAGTAATCTATAACATGATCTTATATATAACATTGGTTATTGTTTTTGTAAACTAAATAAGAGCAAATGGTTAAAGGATGATGTTTTTGTTAGCAAATCTAAAGTTAGGGTTAAAGGATGTGTATGTATATGTGTATGTTGTTGAATACTAGTAAGTAGAAGATGATTTTTTTGTTAGAAGATGATGTTTTTGTTAGCAAATCAAAAGTTAGGGTTAAAGGATGTTTATGTATATGGGTATGTGTATGTGTAAGTTAGTGTGCGTGTGCGTGTGCGTGTGCGTGTGCGTGTGCGTGTGCGTGTGCGTGTGCGTGTGCGTGTGCGTGTGCGTGTGCGTGTGCGTGTGCGTGTGCGTGTGCGTGTGCGTGTGCGTGTGCGTGTGCGTGTGCGTGTGCGTGTGCGTGTGCGTGTGCGTGTGCGTGTGCGTGTGCGTGTGCGTGTGCGTGGGCGTGGGCGTGGGCGTGGGCGTGGGCGTGGGCGTGGGCGTGGGCGTGGGCGTGGGCGTGGGCGTGGGCGTGGGCGTGGGCGTGGGCGTGGGCGTGGGCGTGGGCGTGGCGGCGTGGGCGTGGGCGTGGGCGTGGGCGTGGGCGTGGGCGTGGGCGTGGGCGTGCGCGTGGGCGTGCGCGTGGGCGTGCGCGTGGGCGGGCGCGTGGGCGGGCGCGTGGGCGGGCGCGTGGGCGCGCGCGCGCGTGGGCGCGCGCGCGCGCGTGGACGTGGACGCGGACGCGGACGTGGACGCGGACGCGGACGTGGACGCGGACGTGGACGTGGACGCGCACGTGGACGTGGACGTGGACGCGCACGTGGACGGACGCGCACGTGCATGTGTACGTGGATGTGTACGTGGATGTGTATGTGGATGTGTATGTGGATGTGTATGTGGATGTGTATGTGTATGTGTATGTGTATGTGTATGTGTATGTGTATGTGTATGTGTATGTGTATGTGTATGTGTATTTGTATGTGTATGTGTATGTGTATGTGTATGTGTATGTGTATGTGTATGTGTATGTGTATGTGTATGTGTATGTGTATGTGTATGTGTATGTGTATGTGTATGTGTATGTGTATGTGTATGTGTATGTGTATGTGTATGTGTATGTGTATGTGTATGTGTATGTGTATGTGTATGTGTATGTGTATGTGTATGTGTATGTGTATGTGTATGTGTATTTGTATTTGTGTATTTGTGTATTTGTGTATTTGTGTATTTGTGTATGGATGTATGAAACATTAGAATGTATATATTTATGTATGGATGTATATGTGTATGTGTGTATGTATGTTAAATTGAGATGAAATGGATATATAAAACATGAGATATATGTATAACACCTTAAATCTTATAAAAATATTGTAATCTATAACATGATCTTATATATAACATTGGTTATGTTTTTGTAAACTAAATAGGAGCAAATGGTAGCGCTTCAACAACAACACCCTGAATTGTCAGAGAAGCAGATCATGCGACAGGTCTTAGGGGAGCGGCCCGGGTGGGAACGTGGCATCGGACCAATACCGAGCGTGCCTTCACAACCACCACCTCCACTTTATAGAACGGATCAGCGGATGTTCTCACAGGCTGAGATTGAGGAAATGATAGCAGCGAGACTCGCAAGTGAGCAAGAACAATGGCAGTCTCAGATGATGGCTAATATGATGGCACAAATGCAAAGTCAAATCCAAACCCAAGTACAAAGCGCCTTGAAGAAAAGTTGGAATTCTCAACATCGTGATGAGGAAAATGATGAAGATGGGTCGTCATAGGAATAGTTAGGTTGGATGTTTGTTATGAATACTTTGGAACAAACTTTGTGTTTATTATTAACTTTAGACAATAGTTAGTTTTTATATTTATCTTTTATAATTACGATTGGGTTGATTTCTTAATGGTATTAGTCACTTTGAACAGCAGGTTTGATACCCAGGGATACCTGGGTGGATTGCGGCAAATGAAACAAAATATTTTAAAAAAAATTAGGTTTTTTGCGGCGATCTTTCGTCGCAAAAAACATTTTTTAATTTAATATATTTTTTTATTTATTAAACTTATTTGCGGCGATCTTTCGTCGCAAAAAACTATTTTTAAATTTTTTGTACTTTTTTTAAAAGATGGGACCCGCATCGTTTTTGTCGCAAATTTCGTCGCAAAATATCTTTTGCGACCAATTATTTACGGCGACAATATAGCGACGAAACATTCGTCGCAAAAAGTCTTTTGCGGCGATACAGGAACCTTTTGCGACGATTATTATCGCCGCAAAAACAGTTATTTCTTGTAGTGTGGGTAATAAAACCACCACAGACGCCACCCACGGCCGACGAACTGTTCAGCTCCCTCTGGTAGAGAGACCATCACCGACTCCGAGGCAAACCGCCATTAGACCAAATGGCGGAGCCCACCACCACCTCGACCAGAGATGGGAGGCGGAGCGACGGTGGATCCTACCACCCACGTCCGATCACCGGCGGAACCTCACAGAGGGGAGATCGAGCGGTGGTAGACCCACCACCACCGGCATAGAGAAGAATAGATGATGAAATCACTACCGTATCGCCTCACCCTTTCGTAGCGGTGGCGTCAAGCGGCCCACCAAACACCCGGACCGTCGGCCGCCTACCACCGGAGATGTGGTTTGCCTCTTCGAAGATGCAAATGACCCCAATCCACACTTAAAACCACACCTGAAAGCATCAATCAGTTGTACACTAAGCTTCAGAACATGTACACGCAACTATTCATACTATTCATTTCATTTGGTTTTTAAATATTATTTAATTAGACTCAATCTTGTAAGATGGACATATCACATGGACCAACCATTAAATAAATCTTGAACGGTTGTGTGACCTATCATGAATATCTACATGTGGTATTGTTTCAAATGATTGTGGACGAACGACAAGGGACAAAAGAAACCATTTGTGAATAGTTATAAGATTTATATTTCTATTTTTCTTTAATGAATTAAACGGATAAGCACTTCTTTAAATTAAATAAAGGTTAAATTCACGTGTACGTATTCTAAAATATGTTCAAACTGCAATTTCATTACGATGAAAAATTCAATGATAATTGTAATAACATTTTGTGTTACAACTATGTTTAACATCATATATACTTACAAATCTAAAAGAATACACAAAGCTCAACCCGATTTCACCAAATTTCACTCATAATAGAAATACCTATTTGTATTACCTAACGAATACTCTTTATCCAACTCACTTAATTATGAATTTCCCCATTTGTAACTTTATCTTGACAAGAAATTTACACCAACAAACTTAATTTCAAAACGTTCATTTTTTTATATGGTGCTATGAATAACTTACTAGCTTGTCATATATTTATAACAACAAAAAAACCACTTTACCAAAAACTAATCTCACACTGAATTATTATTTCCATGCCATTAATCAGGAATGTTAGTTAAAGTAAAATAATCGTTTTACTAGCAATTGTTATATAGATGAAGTGAAAGATGGTTAAATGATATAAACATATTCAACTTGGTTTTTAACAAGACTTATTCTTGGCATGAATCGTTTTTAAACATATTTTATGAAAAAAATTAAGATATTTATGAATCTAGGTGACAACTTTTCTAATTGACTGAAATTATTTTGTTTGTTGTGACATGAAATTGATAGTTTATGGTAGGATGAAACCATGGGTAAAGGAGTGACAGGGACCAAGCATCTAGAAAACCTGATATGTTTAACTAACGTGAAACACATCACCTGGCTTTGATTTAAATGAGTGGGACTTGTGCATGCAAAAGTTCAACTAATTTTTTCACACAAGCAAGGGTGAAGCTTCATTAGGGCCGGAGGTGGTACTGTCCCGTCTCTTTTTTTCGTTAGTAGTGTTAATTTTAGGCCTAGTAGTATTAATTTTTGGCTTGGTTGCTTAAAACGTTATATATTTATATTGAGTTCGCCCCACTAAAAAATTTACTTTCGGCCCCAGCTCCCCTATAAACTAGTTTAAACTTTACCACTGCGCACAAGTGACACCTATTTGACTGAAAAAAAACACTCTTGATAGTTGTTATAAATTTATAACAAATTTATTTATTATGATATAATAAGATAACTATAAATAAAAAGTTTGAGTGACATATCAATACTTATGGGATATTAAGTAGGGAGAGGCGTCATCCATAACTCTCATTTCCCCATGTTTTCAGAGCATTATATATCAGTGACACGTCGGTTTTTTTGTCTTCTCTAGTTTTTCTAGGATCCATCTCACTTTTCCCATTTCCCTGTATATTTTCTTTTGTGCATGTGTGTGTTTTACTAGACAAAATCAGAACATTTGTGTGTCTGGTGAGAGATAGGGAGTATTCATCGGTTTCAGGGAAAAATATACTCTCGATCTAGGGGTGGTGTTCTTATGAGGGGAAACGAATTTCTCGGGTTGGGGAGGGGTTTTCCCACTTAAAATTGTTGCTTTGAAATTGGTTTTACGGCAAGTTAAACCAATTTTCAAGTTGGAGCAAAATTGCAAATATATACTCCAAAAATAACACATTAATAACTATAATTTACACTCTTCAAGTTGGAGCAAAATTGCAAATTTTGTCCTACTTGTTACAACTAAAATTTAAATTTTATTCCTCCCCTTGAACAAGAACATCATCGTTGTTGTGTTCTGGAACCTTAGAATCTAAACGTGAACATGAATATAGAGCTTGAACTTGGACATAAAGAACAATAAGCTGGAAAAGAAGTGTAATCTCGAACATCAATCTAGTACTAGAATCTTATATTTGAACAAAAACGGGATCTCAAAATACAACTTGGACATCCACAACACAATAAATAGTTTGAAAAGAATTACAATATTGAAATGGAATCCATAAATAGGACAAAAATACAATATAACAGTAGGAATCTGGAACTTGTAAACTATAAAATAGGAAAAACTCAAACAACAAAACAATGAAAAACTCAAACAGAAAAATTCTTGAGCATCGACAATTAGTATTTGTGGACACCTATGGTTAATTATTGTAGCAATGGAAGTTCATGTCTTGACAAAAGCGGGGATGCGTGAATAGTGAAAATGGTGCTTAGATTTGAACATTAATATAGTTGAACAGTGCATAAATATAAAACATGAAAGGGAGTAATTTTAGAATAGAAATAACAAATAGACATTTACTAAACAAGTAGCATGTCTAGACATTAATAGTCAAGAATAGGTATGAGGGATCAACTAGGATATGATCGACTGAAATAGGGTTGGTTGTTGTGGTATTAGCTTATAGAACTAATGACAATAGTTATTGATAGAAAAGGCAGAGGGATGTACATGGGCAATATAGGTCAGGTGTTTGTGATGATTTGCGGAGTAGTCATGGTGTGGGCTGACCTGGGACATAAATATGTAGGGCAACGATTTTGGAATAACAAATATGCAATAAAAGTGTTCACTAGTTGCGAGGACCTAATAACTAGGGATAAATGAACAATGAGTAAAGAAAAGAAAGATTATGAACAGTAGTTGTTTAATAGTGTTAGGTGATGAGTGTTAGGGATAAAGATTACTATGATGAACATGCAACACCTAAATTTTTGGAATGCAAAATGGAGTTTAAATTTCTAGATTAAATAAAATGAAAAGTTGAGGGAATAAAGATGTTTAAAGGAAATTAACCCAAAATATCCCCCATAAATAGGAAGTTAGCCGCCAAACGTCCTCTTTATCCCTTTTCTTGCAACTCACGACTGCCTAAAGAAGAAAGAGAGAAAAGCAATAAGTTACATAGAAAGACGAGTTCTTAGAGAGAGAAAGTGCAAGATTAACAAAAAGGTAAGACTTCATGCTTACAATCATGATGAAAAGCTTAGTTCTAAGCATGGAAACATGTTTAGATGCTATTTAAAGATGATTACATTAAAAAAGTTTGACTCTTGATGTTTTACATAGATCTTAACATGAAAAGACTACCATACTAGGGTTTATTCATTGTTTAATTCAAATGAGTTCTAGATCCCCAATCTCTTAATGTTTTCTTAATTTATGTAGGGTGATATACTTACTTAATGATGTTTTGATATAAAATATGAAGTTTTGGACGTTAAATGTGAAATTTTTAACATGGTATATGTCAAAGATTTGGTCAAAACCGTATGTATTTACATGTCCTTCGTAATTGAATGATACACTTATAACTGATTACTTTTTTCATAATTAGATGTCCCTAACCCTTTTAATAAGGCTCAATGCCTTCGTAAGTGACCCAACACCTTCGCAAGTGGGTTATTGTTCGCGTAAGTGAACTTGTGCCTCCGAAGCTATATAGCTTTGCAACTATCCTTATACCTAAGAAACTCTCCCTACTTGTAATTTTTTAGGTGTCAACTTCACAAATAATCTGAAACCTTTAAAATAGATGCAACCTCTATAACTACCAAGTGTACCTTTGCAACTGATTTCTAGTCTTGTTCCAAGTTCAAATTTCTTTAAGTGACCAAACGGATCCTCAACTGCCCTTCTTGGAAACTAACCATACTTACTCTATTTACTAAAGCTTAATGTCTCCACAAGTGGTTAAAGTTTCTGTAATTAGTAACAATCTATGCAACTAGCATTACCTCCATATCCCACCATACTTAGAAATATTTTAACATAAATTCCATAACCACTTAAAGCCTCCTTATCTGGTCCTATACCTCCATAGCTTACCTTAGACCATCGTAACTTAGAATGTGCCTCTATATGTGTTATTGAACCCTCGTACCTTACGTTACTTGGTGTCAAACATATAAATATGAATTTTAGGTCTCCGGGCAGAGTACCATAAGTGCATTGCTAATATATGAAATGATAGTTTGTGGTAGAGAACCATAGCGTCATTGTTACAGTAAAAAATGTTAGTCTATGAGCAAAGAACCATAGGAGCGATACCATGATATTGAATGCAAGACTATGGGCAGAGAACCATAAGAGTATTACTACAATATAAAATGTTAGTCTATGTGCCGGAAACTATAGTTGCATCTACATATAGAAATGTCGGTCAATGGGCATAGAGCCATGGGGCATTGTAAGGATAAAATCTATCAGTTTATGCATAGAGAACCATAAGGCAAAGTTAGGATACATATTAGCATGTGTTACTAGTGTTTATGTGAATCCTTAACTAGGTATGATATGAGATGACAAAAATGATGCAACCAAGGTTGGTGTTATGTAACATATGATTCACCAAGTCATCTTTTAAGTAAAAATAAAACTCACTAAGCAACGTTGACTTTATAGTTTGTATTTCAGGATAAGTTTAGAAAACATGGATGTTAGCTACCCCGAAATGATAAAGGTTGACTTTTTTTTTCTTTGTTATTATGTTAAGAAAATAGATAATAATATAATAGACTATGTTTTAAATGTTTGTGAAATTTTTATTGTGCCTTGTTGAATGAAATTTTATGTTTGAGAATTATGGTTATGATTTTTAAATCTAGTGCCATAGTTTGAGAGATTTTGGTTCTATGATGCTAAATTTGGGCTAAAATTATGATGAGTGATAAAGATGTCAGTAATGGATAGCTTCATGCCATGTAAGTAAAGTCAAAGATGAATGTCTAAATGTTTAAATATGCTTTATATCTCCTTTATGCTTAATATTTTAATAGGTAATACTACCTATTGTAGAACTAAGTTTACGGATACAATGATACTCATGATAGGAAATGTTTAAAATACAAAATGTCAAGCAACTAGTTAATCATAACTGACCATTATAATAAGAACTTACACAACTTATCATGATCTAAACTATTACCTTGAATGATAACTTTAGTGTTTCATATCATGTAGGAAAGTTAGTTATGGTTGGTACAATGATACTCATGATAGGAAATGTTTAAAATACAAAATGTCAAGCAACTAGTTAATCATAACTGACCATTATAATAAGAACTTACACAACTTATCATGATCTAAACTATTACCTTGAATGATAACTTTAGTGTTTCATATCATGTAGGAAAGTTAGTTATGGTTGTACAAGAGGATCTAGGGGTGGGGATCTCAGTTATTGTTCCAATGAGCCATAATTACTAGAAAGAGAACAAGGGTGTTTAAGTATACTGGATCTAAACCTAACTAAAAAAAGAATGAAAAGGTTTTGAAAGCAGCTAGAAAAGAATGTGCAAGTGGATCTATGGGTAACTAAAGTGAATGATTCAAGGATGATCATGTCAAAAGCACCTATGCTACAAACCAACACTAATGATAACATTAACAATGAACCATCAAAGGGGCGCACTTATCAAGCTTTTGAAGGATAGGTTCATAAGGAATGTTTGGGGCGTTTGAGTGTGGATGAGAGAAGATCTCTAAAGTTAAGCATGCTTGAGTGATAGTAATCCAGGGATGGGTGAACCACTTGAAAATTTTCAACCGGGCAACGAAAAGCAAATCTGTGAGCTCCTCATGGGTAAAGTGGACAATATTGATAGTATGAGGGACCGAATGTTACAAATGATATCAGACTGTTCAGAGAGACACCTTAGGCAAATCCTACATCCATAAATTGGATGGTGGGGCAAACCTCAATAAGCATAATAATTCCAAACCTTCATTTGGATATATAAAATGATACCAATGCCACTTACCAGTGGGTAGTTGAATGGAAGTTATAATTAACATTAGTGAGTTTGCATCTCATTCTTTTATCTCGAACGCACTGCATTTGTGGACCACTATGAGGCACTGCATTCGTGGTTACTTCGCCTTTTTTCACTTTCTCCGGCAGCAGCGGCGAACTCCGGTGAGTACCCGCCGTCGACCGTCGACAGCTCAAGGCTTTCCTGGGGCTCTTTGTGACTGCTACTCCAGATTCATCGCTGTCTAGGGTTCATCATCTTGAAACCCCTAAAAGACTTCCGTTGTTCGTGCTCTATACACAAAGCAAAGGTTCAGGAGACTTGAGTCTATTTCTCTATTTTTCTTACTTTTTTGATCTTAAAGCCTAGTGCACTGTCAGTCTTCTAATTTTTCTTCTCTCACTGCCCTTGAAGTTCTGTAAGAATTGTTCTCTTTCTTTTTATTATTATTAGATCACGATTATACTGTTTGTTAGGCATAACTTGGGCCGGTCTAGAAGGACATGCATTGGATATTTACCGGTGACTGACCACTGGTGTTTTTTTTGTGTGCATTAATCTTGTTGCATCTTTTGTGATTTATTTGTTTGATGCATTTGTTTTATTTATTAACTCATTGTTGAGGTGCTTTGGTGTCCCTTTCAATTTGTGTGGTTTCTAATTAGTTTTTCTATTGTTTAATTTTGGTTCAACAGTCATATTCTTGTTGTGTGCTTAGGTGTGATATATTAAATTTTGTTTCTGATTGTTTCTGCTGCTGGTTTTAATTATGTCGTCTGTGTTTTGTTGACCTTGCGTGTGTGACTGCTTTTGTTTATAATTTATTAGTGTGGCATCCTCTTTTTTAAGGTGTTTCTTGTCACGCTGGGTGAGTGAGGTATAATAGATAACAGGAGATATTATGTTGTCCCGAGATCATGTACGGTGACAAGAGATGCAACTACAGGGAATAAGGGTTATAAATTACGAGTGGCATCGTGGATTGTAGGAACCCTTACTAGTAAGTTATTAGAGATAATAGATGCGTTAAGGAGCCGTAAGGTTCAGATAGCGTACCTCCAGGAGACTAGATGGCGGGTGGGAGGGCAAAGGAGTGTAATGGGTATAAACTATGGTATTCAGGGTCAGATGGAACAAAAAATGGAGTAGGTTTTTTAGTTGCTAAGGAACTTCAGGATAATGTAGTGGAGGTTAGAAGAATCGATGATAGACTTATGTTGTTAAGGATAGTAATAGGAGACGAAGTAGTGGCTGTAGTTAGTGCGTATGCACCGCAAGTTGGATTAGGGGATACGGAAAGAAAGAAGTTCTGGGAGAGTTTAGATCATGTTATGGGAGACATACCTCGAGAAGAAAATATTCATAGGAAGAGATTTTAATGGGCATATCGGTAAGGACAACGATCATTTCCCGTTGGTGCATGGAGGCTTTGGGTATGGTCTGAGGAATGACGTCAGTAGGGAACTTCTTGACTTTGCATTAGCGCATGAACTAAGCATCATAAATTCATTTTTCAAGAAAAGAGAATCGCATCTAATTACGTTTAGCAGCGGCGGGAGACACACACAGATAGATTATCTGCTGATAAGGAGAGAAGATCGTAGCTCGTGGAAGGACTGCAAGACAATACCGGGACAGACAGTAGTCACTCAACATCACATGTTGGTGGCAGATCTACGACTGAACAGAGCAATTGTCCAACCAACTAAGAGAAGTAGACCTACGATCAGATGTGGACAACTCAAAGACGAAAAGATTACCATCTTTAGAGATAAAACCATACCAATGAACCTGAGTGGGCCACAGGAAGACGCCAACCAAAAGTGGGAGGCTATGGCAACTAGAGTCATTCAAGCAGCTAAAGAAACGCTTGGGACTACAACAAATAGGATAATCGGTCATAAGGAATTCTGGTGGTGGAACGAAGATGTACAGGAGAAGATAAGAATTAAACAACAAAGTTTTAGAGAGCTTTTACGCTGTAATAATGAGGAAGAATGAGCAGAGCTAAAAGATAAATACAAAGAGGCTAAACGAGAGGTGAAAAAGTCTGTGTCAGAGGCAAAGAACACAGCATACGAGAGGATGTATAAGCGATTAGAGACGAAAGAGGGTGAACATGACATGTTTAAGATTGCCCAGGCAAGGGAACGTAGTAGACAGGACTTGAGATTGGTGAAGTTTATAAAGGCCGCGGATGGAAAGGTCTTGGTGAGGGAGAAAGACATCAAGGGAGATGGAAACTTACTTCGATAACCTTTTCAACATAACGAACCGTAATCAACAAACGGAATTCGATGAAACAACTCAAACGAAGCAACAAAACAAGTGTTATTGTAGAAGCATCACAATCGATGAAGTGAAGAGAGCTTTGAAGAAAATGGGAATGGCTAAGGCGGTGGGGCCAGACAACATTCCGATTGAAGTGTGGAAGTGCCTTGGAGATGAGGGCCTACAATGGCTAACGGACTTATTCAACACTATCTTTAAGACAGGAAAGATGCCAGAGCAGTGGAGAAGTAGTGTCATAGTCCCCATATATAAGAAAAAAGGAGATGTCCAATGTTGCGCAAATTACAGGGGAATAAAGCTATTGAGTCATATGATGAAGCTATGGGAAAGAATTGTTGACACGAGAATTAGACGAAAAACTCAGATAGCGGTAAACCAATTTGGATTTATGCCAGGACGCTCTACAACAGAAGCTATACACATCATAAGGAGGATAATGGAGAAATATAGAGAAAAGAAAAGAGACCTACATATGGTATTCATTGACCTAGAAAAAGCCTATGACAGTGTGCCGCGGAAACTCATCTGGGAAAGTCTACGACTTAGAAAGGTACCAGAGAGGTATATCAAAATAATAAAGGATATGTATGACGGGGCAAAAAACGTATGTACGAGCACCTGTTGGAGACACAGACTTCTTCCCGGTGGAAGTAGGACTCCACCAAGGATCGGCATTGAGCCCATTCCTCTTTACAGTAGTGTTGGACGAGATGACCAAGTCTATACAAGAGCCAGTCCTATAGTGTATGCTGTTTGCGGATGATATTGTCTTATATCAGAATCTAAGACGGTGCTTAACGAGAGATTAGAACAATGGTGAGTAGCACTAGAACGCAGGGGCTTAAGGATAAGTCGCTCTAAGACAGAATACATGCATTGTAACTTTAGTGGTGAGGCCGAAGAGGACAACCAAATCAGTATCTAGGGCATGGCGGTCCCCGGACGTCTAGGTTCAAATACCTTGGCTCGTACGTACAGGAAGATGGAGAGATACACAACGATGTAGCACACGTGTACAATCAGGATGGTGCAAGTGGAGAGCAGCATCAGGGATTTTGTGTGATAAGAGGTTCCCAGCAAAACTAAAGGGAAAACTATACAGAGTGGCAGTACGTCCAGCTATGTTATACGGCACAAACTGTTGGGCCATAAAGAAATCGCACGAGAGACAAATAGAGGTCGCAGAAATGCGAATGCTGAGGTGGATATGTGGACACACAAGATTGGATCGGATAAGAAACGACGTCTTTCGCCAGAGGCTAGAGGTGGCTTGTATCACAGAAAAAATAAGAGAGGGAAGATTAAGATGGTTTGGGCACGTGAAGAGGAGAACGATGGCAGCACCTGTTCGAGCAGTAGAGAACATCAGCTTAGAGGGTAGGAGGAGTAGAGGTAGACCTAGGTTGACTTGGGACGAGGTTATTAGGAGGGATATGATAGACTTGCATCTTCTGAGCACATGATCGAGGATAGGAGTGAGTGGAGGCGTAGAATTAAAATTAAGGACTTTTAGTGGCTTTGTGGGAGGGAAGGGTATACGGTGACATATGGCCGGACCCCACACGTTAGGTGTAGTTTTCATCATCTACCCTTTTTGGGTGTTACATGCCGTTTTTTATGTGCGCATTATCTAATTCTTCATGTCATATCTACCTCTGTGTGTATGCTTTGTATTATGATTGTTATTGTTATTGCCTTTGTTAACGAGTCGGGGGTCTTTTCGGAAGCGGTCTCTCTATCTTTCAAGATAGAGGAAAGACTTGGACCTGCTCTTCAGCGGGATACACTGGGTATGTTTGTTTGTTATTTGTTTGTATGAGGCAAACTTAGAAGGTTGTCAAGAAAATGAAGTAGGTGACTTAAATGGGATGGTAAATAAAACGTTTTACCCTCACAATGATATTGAAAATGGAAGTTGAGTTCTTAGGTTTGAAAGCTAGTAACATGACTCATCGTGAGTACACAACGACTTTTAAACGGATGGTGAAACCCAGTGGGATTGTTTATGATTATCTGGAAAATAAACCATGAATAGTATTGGTTTAAAACCATAATAAATAACTATACCGGTTAACAAAATGGTGAATATTATCGTTAAGATGGAAAACATGTCGAGAAAACGTTTTTATGAGAACTAAAAATGTGGGACAGAAAATAAAGACTTGAATAGATACAATTGAGTTGAAATATACGGTTCTAGTATATTCAGGCGATATTTAGTGGTGGCACGTGGTCGTCGATGGCAGTTGAACAACAATAACATTAAATTTACAATGGCCCGACTAGGATAAAAAATATTTATAGAAACGTAAAGCGTGCAACAAAAATGACTAGGATAAATGTAGAGCACCTATTTGTTGGGAAGAGGTCGGTGAAAGAGTCATCGAAGGACCTGAGTTAGTTCAGATCACGAATGAGAAAGTTGCTATTGCTAGAGAAAAGTTAAAGGAAGCTCAAAGTAGACATAAAAGTTATGCAGACCGACACCGTCGACTTTTGGAGTTTAAGGTTGGTGACAAAGTATTCCTGAAGGTTTCGCCTTGCAAAGGCGTACGACGTTTTGGTCTTAAAGGGAAACTTAGTCCACGGTTTATCGGACCCTTTGAAATCCTGGAAAGAGTTGGTGAGGTTTCGTATCGTTTGGCTTTACCACCTCAACTGTCATATGTGCATAATGTCTTCCATGTATCTCTTTTAAGGGATACAATTATCATCCTATTCATGTGGTTAACTATCCACTTCATTTGATTCGTGAGGATTTATCATTCGAGGAAGAACCAGAAGCTATCCTTGACCGACAAGAACGCATTATGCGTAAGAAAACTATTCCCTTTGTTAAGGTATTATGGAAAAACCATTCCGAACGTGAAGCTACATGGGAGATAGAAGATGAAATCCGTTCTCAATATCCATATCTATTTACCTCTTAGTTATTATCTGTTATATTTCTGCTATCAGTTATGAAGTTGTCAGTTATCTGTTTCTTGAACATCACATTAGTCAACTCTTATACGATTTTGTCTGCCGAATCGATTCTGTTTCAGCAGTTGAATAATTATGAGTGATTTCATTCACTTGTTGATATTTTTTTTACTACTCCGTGTACGTTATGTCATATCTTGTTCAAGCTGTACCTAGCAATTTCGTGGACGAAATTTTTTTTTAGGGGGGTAGAATTATAATACCCATATATATAGGAGAAAAAAAAATAATAATAATGACTTTGGTATAAATAAATAAAACATGAAACCAAAGGGACCTAATGTGTAAATTTGGAAAATCCCTCTTTCTCTCTCCCCTTACCCGCTTTTCCGGCCGCCGGCCGGCAGGACTCCGGCCACTATTCCGGCCAACTCCGGCGAAGCCCAAAACCGCCTCAAAACTTGACCATTTTAACCCAAATTGGTCCCATTACGATCGTGAACGTGATTCGAACAAGACCCCACTAAAAGTTTATTCGATTGAGTGCGATCTGAACCGATTTCTTTTCCTTTTTTTCTTTTGGCCGACCACCATGTGCAAATCGCACTAAACGCGTATAATAATCTAAAGTAATCGTGCACTATCAAATGTTTAATCATTTCTAATATGTTTGTATACTCAATTTAATCTGAAACATTCCAAAATCATTCATTCGATCACCACCAAAAGCCGCGACCTGCTACCTTATCAATTTCCACCTTCTAAGTTCTAATTCACGAAATTGGCATAGGGCTTTGCTTCCAATCATCGTTAGAAGCTACCTGTGCAGTTAATTCGATTATCATCAACAATTACCCATTAAACCATCGAGCACTACGATCGCGACTGTTCTTGAGCGAGTGCAGTTCCAAATCGACACCATTCGGGTAATTGTTTACATCTACATACTCGTTTAGACATGGGGAACAAAAGCCCCATGGTTATCAGCTTTCACATGATCGTTTGGTGTGTCAATTTGGACCCAAACGAATCTAGGGTTTATATGAATTTGGGGATGGTTTTGTTTTATGGTTAAAAGGTTTAAAAACCAAGTGAATACCAAGGCTTCGGCCCTGGTTCACTGGTTAGTCACATATGCTCAAACCTTGAGGTCCCGGGTTCGAACCCGGGCACCTTCAATTATTTTTTTCTAAAGCTTTTTCAGCCTTAAAAAAATTATGTAAAATTCCTAAAATTTTAGAAAACAGTTTTATAAACCTTATTTATTTTAAAAGTTATCTGATTAATTTCTGTAAATTTATTTATTTAAAAACCTTAACAATTATATGTAAATTATTAACAAACGTTATAATTAGTTTATTTTTTAAAAAATAAACTTTAAATAGTGGGAATCACTAAAATATCATTAGTCATTACGTTATCCTTGAATCTTAGATATCCTAATTAGTATTCTAGTTCATTGCCCTTGATCATATGATGCCCGTTTGCATAAGTACTCGTTTAATTCGGTTTATGTTTTAAATATATTTTCCTGGCTTAACTTAGTAAACTTGAGATGAACCCATTTTGATATTGTTTTAGCTACTGGAAATGTAAGTATTTTGACCAAATTAAGATTTAGACCTTAACTGAGCATTTTAAACAAGTCACACGTTTAACTAGCTTTTATGAGTATTTTGGGATGTGATTTTATAAATGACAAACGGATTCATAATATGATTAGCCAAATTTTGCAGAAGTCAATCATGATTTATATTTATTTATAAAAATATTTCCAGACCTGTAATGGACGTATTTTAACTAGAAATAATTTTACGGTTACCAAAATACCCTTGACTTAGGCCCGTATTTTACAGCCAACTTACAGAGGCCATAAATTCTTCATAACAGATTCAAATCAGTTAAACCTGATGTCCATGACGAAGTTCGTCAAAAGACGAATCTGTTGATATATAAAACATCGAAAACTCATTCGTTTAGACCTTCAAACAGTCGTTTTCGTACAGCTAGCAGTTCTGCGCAACTGTAAAGATCCACGTTTTTCTCATATTTAGGTAATCCAAATCAGAAAATTTTCTAAACGAAAGTTGTTTAGAAATCACTAATCTAGTAAACTGGAGATTTTCAGAATTTTTAAACGTCATTGAGTATTTTTAACGAGTGCGAATAGACAGGGGCAGAACTGGAATTTTCCCAATCTGAAATAAGAAAATCTAAATGATAACTTGAATTACAATATCGTAGGTTCTCGCGGCGTTAACCGAGCCTAGACCTTGTTTCTGATTATTGTTATTCGTGTATAAGGTACGGATTCTGTTCCTTTGTTACCATAATATTCACTTTTGTTTCTGTTACTGTGTAGTACGGATTCTGTTTCCTTGTTATCATAAGTATTTACTTTTGGTTCCGTTACTTTGCAGTACAGATTCCTAATTTCTGTCTCGTATTTGATTTCCGTTCATTTCTAGTTTTGATTCCTGTCATACATAGATAATTTGCTTTTGATTCTGTTATAAGTAGCTTGACTACTATATTTCTGAATTTGTTACCCGAGCTCTCCCTATCTTGGGGGTGACCAAGACGCGTTATTGCGGTATCGATAACGTGGCACCAACCGTGGCGGTGAGCTGAGATCACGGCGTCTCTAAAGAGGACTCTGAAATCATGACTTGTTATATTATTATTTCCTCAGAGGTGTATGGATCGATCCTAGTTTAGTCCTGTTATTTCCTGATGGATGGTTACACACCATTCCATTCAGGACTCTGGTGAATGGTTTGTATGTCTGCCCATACTCCATTTCACATTGGTTCACGGGCTCGCTACCTGTGTTCCCCCTGTTCAGTTATTATATGATATGATTATTAGCTCGGGGTATGTTCTATCTGATATATGTCTTATGCCGTTATGTTCTGTTTGACATATATATTTTATGATCTTTGATTCTCCGTTATCACCATGTCTGTTTATTTTTGATATCTGCCGATTCATTAATTATCACCATGTCTGTTTATTTTTATATCTGCCTATTCTTTGATTATCACCATGTCTGTTTATTTTTGTTATCCGCTATTCCGTTCACTAAGCGTTATGCTCAGGCCTGCTTTTGTTTTCATGCACGTCAGGTCAGCAGGGTAATCCGGGAAACCAGTGAAGAGTGAATTGAAGACCAAGATTATCTGTTATTTTAATTGATGTATTGAACATCTTAATTAGGTTTTGGAATTTGAACTTGTAATCGTTATTAATAATGGGAATGCGTTTGGATTTTGATTACCGTGATAGTGACACGTCAGCCTTGTCGGGCTGGGGTGTTACAGTTGTGGTATCAGAGCCAAGGCTCTTTCCTGTAGAAAACTTAAACACTAATAATAAACTTGTGAGGTTATGGGTAGACGTTGGGTTAGGATCTAATTTGTTTTCCAATCTAAATTCCAGTGTTCACACGTATATTTTCATTTCAGATGGCTCCTAAGAGACGTGTGAACAACCACAATAAATCGAGTGGCCCCTCATCTGATACTTCTCTTGAAATCCTCGTTGCTAATGCTGTAAACGCTGCTATTTCTGGAATACTCCCTAATCTGATGACTCAGACTGCTCAAACAGTCATCCAGCAGATGCAACAGGCAAATTCGGAGGGAAACAACATAGGACCTCCACCCGGTGGAAATAACTCAGAGCCACCTTCTGGCGGAAACAACACTGGACCATCTTCCGGTGGAAATGCAACACCACCTGTGGCTGAGATTCATGTTTGGCTTGAGCGCTTTATGAAGCAAAGACCAAGATCTTTTAGTGATGCTGCTACACCGATGGATGCTCGGAACTGGATAGCCCATGTGGAAAAGATATTCGAAGTGCTAGGAGTCGATGACCTATTTAAAACTAGGTTGGCTTCTTACAAAATGGAGGATGATGCTCTAGTTTGGTGGGAAGGGGTAAAACTTGCACATGGTGGAGAGGGTTATGCTGCTACCCTTCCTTGGGCCGACTTCCGCACTATATTTTTCCGAAAGTATTTCTCTGAAGTGGAACGAAGTGAGTATGCACGGGAATATGCATCTATTGAGCAACGAGATGGTGAACCTTGGCAAGAATTCATGGCAAGATTCTGTAGGCTGGCTAGTTTTCTTGGGGATGCTGCAGGTTGCCCAGAGGTCCAAGCAGAAAAGTTGAAATGGGCTGTTCACGAGAGAACTCGGAGGTGGATAGTGACTCAAAGGTTTAATAATATCAATGAAGTAGCTGATGCTGTGAAAACACTTGACATGGAAACAAGAAGAGGTTAGCTAAAGCTGAGGAGAGTCGAAAGAGAAATCGTGAAGGAAACCATACCGCACTTTCGGGGCAATCTTCAAGCGAGAAACACCATACAGGTGATAGGAAAGCCCAATTCAACAGAAATAATAACCGCCAAGGTAATCAATGGAAACAAAAACAACAGAATCCTAAACCTGCCGTAAACCAAGGTAAAGAGCAAGTCCCGGCATGCACTACATGTGGAAAACGTCATTTTGGTGTTTGTCGTCGAGCTTCAGGAGCCTGTTTTAGATGTGGAAAGACCGCCATGTACTGAAAGACTGTCCGTATCCTGATAACAAAGGGAAGGCTGGAAATAGTGCAAAACAGCCTACTAATGGAGGACGAGTGTTTGCTCTGAACGCAAAGGATGCAGCAAACACACCAGGTATGACTCTTGATATTCCTCCCATATGTGAATCTGTCGTATCTGAATAATCTAGTAGTCTTACCATGTAAATTATGCTTGTTATCTATTACTAAGTGTGCCATGGTAACATAAATTCTTTAGGTACTGTTTCTGGTACTCTCATGTTAGGAACTCGTGAAGTTCAAGTCTTATTTGATACTGGAGCACACACTCCATAGTTTCTTAATCTTTTCTTAAACATCTAACGATGAGCCCAACATTATTAGAAAATACTTTGAATATTATGACCCCTATGGGAAACTCTGTTACAATCTCTCATGTGTATGAGGATTGTCCGATCCGAGTTGAATCGCTCATTCTTACAGCGGATCTGTTGCCCATGCAAATGGAAGATTTTGATATCATCTTGGGAATGGACTGGTTAACTCGGCATCATGTTACAATTGAGTGTCAGACTCGTCGCATTCTGTTTGGAGATCCCCATCATCCTGAACTCATTTATCAGGGGACTAAACCTCGAAAAACTCTTCAAATAATTTCAGCACTTAAGGCTCGTAAATCCCTACTGCACGACGCTGCAGGATTCCTTGCTTCAGTTAAAATTTTATCTCCTGAAGAGCCTAGTATTTCTGATTATCCGGTTGTTTGTGATTTTCCCGATGTGTTTCCTAAGGAGCTACCTGGACTTCCACCAGACCGCGAGGTGGAATTCACTATTGATCTTATTCCTGGTGCTGAGCCGATTTCCAAGGCACCTTACCGTATGGCACCACTTGAACTCAAAGAACTGAAGGAGCAATTACAGGAGTTATTAGATCTTGGATTTATTAGACCAAGTGTCTCACCTTGGGGTGCACCGGTCCTATTTGTGAAGAAGAAAGATGGTTCTTTGAGACTCTGCATTGACTACAAAGAACTCAATAAGATCACTATTCGAAATCGTTACCCTCTACCTCGTATCGATGATTTATTTGATCAGCTTCAGGGTGCAAAGTGTTTCTCTAAAATCGATCTGAGGTCTGGTTACCATCAGCTAAAGATCAAAGATTCTGATGTCCCTAAATCTGCCTTCCGTACGCGATATGGTCACTATGAATTCTTGGTTATGCCGTTCGGGTTAACGAATGCCCCAGCTGTTTTCATGGACCTAATGAACCGATTTTTCCATGGCTATCTGGATAAGTTCGTCATCGTGTTTATAGATGACATTCTTATCTATTCTAAGAGTAAGGAGGAACATGAAGACCATCTTCGTATCGTGCTTGAAACTCTGCGTAAAAGAAGCTTTATGCTAAGTTTTCAAAATGTGAATTTTGGTTGAGCCAAGTCGCCTTTCTGGGTCATGTGGTCTCCGCAGATGGTATTATGATGGATCCAGCAAAGATAGAGGCAATCACTAAATGGCCAGACCTACTTCAGCCACAGAAGTCCGGAGTTTTCTTGGTCTTGCTGGTTACTATTGTAGATTTGTCGAAGGGTTCTCTGTTATTGCTTTACCCCTTACGCAACTTCTAAGGAAAGGGGTTAAGTACTCTTGGAATGATGAGCGGGAGAAAAGCTTCGAAGAGCTTAAGAAGAGATTGGTGTCTGCCCCGATTCTTACACTTCCATCGGGCACGGGTGGATATCAGATTTACAGCGATGCCTCTAAAAAGGGACTCGGATGTGTGCTAATGCAGCATGGTAAGGTCATTGCTTATGCTTCGCGGCAGTTGAAACCTTATGAGGTTAATTATCCTACGCATGATCTTGAACTCTGCTGCTATTTTCGCGCTGAAAATATGGCGTCACTATCTTTACAGAGAGACTTGTGATATTTTTACTGATCACAAGAGCTTGAAATACATCTTCACACAAAAATAACTAAACATGAGGCAGAGAAGATGGTTAGAGTTGTTAAAAGATTATGATGCCAATATTCAATATCATCCGGGAAAGGCCAATGTGGTAGCTGATGCTCTTAGCAGGAAGAGCTCAGGAACAGTAGCCTCCCTACAGCTACAGCCTCAGAACATTACCGATCTTGATAGATTGGGTATTGGCCTACATATTGGCAAGAGTGACGGATATCTCGCTAGTCTTCAGATTGAATCAGACTTAATATTCCGGATTAGGAATGCACAGAAAGACGATGGTGAACTCTGGGCAATCTTACAGAATGTGGAGATTGGTAAACAATCAGAATTCAGAGTAGATGAACATGGAGTAATCTGGTGTGGTAAACGGTTATGTGTTCCTAATGATTCTTCTCTTCGAGAATCGTTATTAGCTGAGGCACATAGTTCTCCGTTCTCTATCCATCCTGGATCTACTAAGATGTATCGTGATCTTCGTCAAAATTTCTGGTGGAATGGTATGAAAGAAGACGTGGCTAAGTATGTTAGTCGTTGCCTTACTTGTCAGCAGGTCAAGATTGAGTATCAGAGAGCTAGTGGTTTGCTTCAGCCACTACCTATTCCTGTATGGAAATGGGATGATATTTCCATGGATTTTGTGACAGGGTTGCCAAGAACATTTAAGAAGAATGATGCAATATGGGTTGTAGTTGACAGATTGTCAAAGTCGGCTCACTTTCTACCAATTCAGTAGGGATTCTCAGTTAGCAAACTATCTAAAGTGTTTACACAAGAGATTGTTAGACTTCATGGCACTCTGGTGTCTATCGTCTCGGATCGAGACCCGAGGTTCACTTCTCGTTTTTGGAAGGGTTTGCAAGCTGCATGTGGTACCAAGTTGAGGTTTAGTACGGCGTTTCATCCTCAGACTGATGGTCAGTCGGAGCGTACTATTCAGACACTTGAGGACATGCTTCGAGCTTGTGCCTTAGAGTGGACTGGGAACTGGGATGAGTACTTGTGTTTGGTCGAGTTTGCTTACAATAATAGTGGCAAGCTAGCATTGGCATGGCACCTTTCGAATTATTGTATGGTCGTAAATGTAGAGCACCTATTTGTTGGGAAGAGGTCGGTGAAAGAGTCATCGAAGGACCCGAGTTAGTTCAGATCACGAATGAGAAAGTTGCTATTGCTAGAGAAAAGTTAAAGGAAGCTCAAAGTAGACAGAAAAGTTATGCAGACCGACACCGTCGACTTTTGGAGTTTAAGGTTGGTGACAAAGTATTCCTGAAGGTTTCGCCTTGCAAAGGCGTACGATGTTTTGGTCTTAAAGGGAAACTTAGTCCACGGTTTATCGGACCCTTTGAAATCCTGGAAAGAGTTGGTGAGGTTTCGT
Organism: Flaveria linearis; assembly: GCA_024085815.1. Taxonomy (NCBI): domain Eukaryota; kingdom Viridiplantae; phylum Streptophyta; class Magnoliopsida; order Asterales; family Asteraceae; genus Flaveria; species Flaveria linearis. Next base: position 37,025,257 of record CM044017.1, on the reverse strand, counting down.
ATCGTTTGGCTTTACCACCTCAACTGTCACATGTGCATAATGTCTTCCATGTATCTCTTTTAAGGGGATACAATTATCATCCTATTCATGTGGTTAACTATCCGCTTCATTTGATTCGTGAGGATTTATCATTCGAGGAAGAAGCAGAAGCTATCCTTGACCGACAAGAACGCATTATGCGTAAGAAAACTATTCCCTTTGTTAAGGTATTATGGAAAAACCATTCCGAACGTGAAGCTACATGGGAGATAGAAGATGAAATCCGTTCTCAATATCCATATCTATTTACCTCTTAGTTATTATCTGTTATATGTTTCTGTTATCAGTTATGAAGTTGTCAGTTATCTGTTTCTTGAATATCACATTAGTCATCTCTTATACGATTTTGTCTGCGGAATCGATTTTGTTTCAGCAGTTGAATAATTATGAGTGATTTCGTTCACTTGTTGATATTTTTTTACTACTCCGTGTACGTTATGTCATATCTTGTTCAAGCTGTACCTAGCAATTTCGTGGACGAAATTTTTTTTAGGGGGGTAGAATTATAATACCCATATATATAGGAAAAAAAAAATAATAATGACTTTGGGTATAAATAATAAAACATGAAACCACAGGGACCTAATGTGTAAATTTGGAAAATCCCTCTTTCTCTCTCCCCTTACCCGCTTTTCCGGCCGCCGGCCGGCAGGACTCCGACCACTATTCCGGCCAACTCCGGCGAAGCCCAAAACCGCCTCAAAACTTGACCATTTTAACCCAAATTGGTCCCATTACGATCGTGAACGTGATTCGAACAAGACCCCACTAAAAGTTTATTCGATTGAGTGCGATCTGAACCGATTTCTTTTCCTTTTTTTCTTTCGGCCGACCACCATGTGCAAATCGCACTAAACGCGTATAATAATCTAAAGTAATCGTGCACTATCAAATGTTTAATCATTTCTAATATGTTTGTATACTCAATTTAATCTGAAACATTCCAAAATCATTCATTCGATCACCACCAAAAGCCGCGACCTGCTACCTTATCAATTTCCACCTTCTAAGTTCTAATTCACGAAATTGGCATAGGGCTTTGCTTCCAGATCATCGTTAGAAGCTACCTGTGCAGTTAATTCGATTATCATCAACAATTACCCATTAAACCATCGAGCACTACGATCGCGACTGTTCTTGAGCGAGTTCAGTTCCAAATCGACACCATTCGGGTAATTGTTTACATCTACATACTCGTTTAGACATGGGGAACAAAAGCCCCATGGTTATCAGCTTTCACATGATCGTTTGGTGTGTCAATTTAGACCCAAACGAATCTAGGGTTTATATGACTTTGGGGATGGTTTTGTTTTATGGTTAAAGGTTTAAAAACCAAGTGAATACCAAGGCTTCGGCCCTGGTTCACTCGTTAGTCACATATGCTCAAACCTTGAGGTCCCGGGTTCGAACCCGGGCACCTTCAATTATTTTTTCTAAAGCTTTTTCAGCCTTAAAAAATTATGTAAAATTCCTAAAAATTTTAGAAAACAGTTTATAAACCTTGTTTATTTTAAAAGTTATCTGATTAATTTCTGTAAATTTATTTATTTAAAAACCTTAACAATTTATATGTAAATTATTAACAAACGTTATAATTAGTTTATTTTTATAAAAAATAAACTTTAAATAGTGGGAATCACTAAAATATCATTAGTCATTACGTTATCCTTGAATCTTAGATATCCTAATTAGTATTCTAGTTCATTGCCCTTGATCATATGATGCCCGTTGCATAAGTACTCGTTTAATTCGGTTTATGTTTTAAATATAGTTTTCTGGCTTAACTTAGTAAACTTGAGATGAACCCATTTTGATATTGTTTTAGCTACTAGAAATATAAGTATTTTGACCAAATTAAGATTTAGACCTTAACCGAGCATTTTAAACAAGTCACACGTTTAACTGCTTTTATGAGTATTTTGGGATGTGATTTTATAAATGACAAACGGATTCATAATATGATTAGCCAAATTTTGCAGAAGTCAATCATGATTTATACTTATTTATAAAATATTTCCAGACCTTTAATGGACGTATTTTAACTAGAAATAATTTTACGGTTACCAAAATACCCTTGACTTAGGCCCGTATTTTACAGCCAACTTACAGAGGCCATAAATTCTTCATAAAAGATTCAAATCAGTTAAACCTTATATCCATGACGAAGTTCGTCGAAAGACGAATCTGTTGATATAAAAACATCGAAAAACTCATTCGTTTAGACCTTCAAACAGTCGTTTTCGTAACAGCTAGCAGTTCTGCGCAGCTGTAAAGATCCACGTTTTTCTCATATTTCGGTAATCCAAATAGAAACTTTTCTAAATGAAAGTTGTTTAGAAATAACTAATCTAGTAAACTGGAGATTTTCAGAATTTTAAACGTCATTTAGTATTTTAACGAGTGCGAATAGTCAGGGGCAGAACTGGAATTTTCCCAATCTGAAATAAGAAAATCTAAACGATAACTTGAATTACAATATCGTAGGTTCTCGCGGCGTTAACCGAGACTAGACCTTGTTTCTGATTATTGTTATTCGTGTATAAGGTACGGATTCTGTTCCTTTGTTACCATAATATTCACTTTTGTTTCTGTTACTGTGTAGTACGGATTCTGTTTCCTTGTTATCATAAGTATTTACTTTTGGTTCCGTTACTTTGCAGTACAGATTCCTGATTTCTGTCTCGTATTTGATTTCCGTTCATTTCTAGTTTTGATTCCTGTCATACGTAGATAATTTGCTTTTGATTCTGTTATAAGTAGCTTGACTACTATATATTTCTAATTTGTTACCCGAGCTCTCCTATCTTGGGGGTGACCAAGACGCGTTATTGCGGCATCGATAACGTGGCACCAACCGTGGCGGTGAGCTGAGATCACGGCGTCTCTAAAGAGGACTCTGAAATCATGACTTGTTTATATTATTTTCCTCAGAGGCGTATGGATCGATCCTAGGTTAGTCCTGTTATTTCCTGATGGATGGTTACACACCATTCCATTCAGGACTCTGGTGAATGGTTTGTATGTCTCCATACTCCATTTCATATTGGTTCACGGGCTCGCTACCTGTGTTCCCCCTGTTCAGTTATTATATGATATGATTATTAGCTAGGGGTATGTTCTATCTGATATATGTCTTATGCCGTTATGTTCTGTTTGACATATATATTTTATGATCTTTGATTCTCCGTTTCACCATGTCTGTTTATTTTTGATATCTGCCGATTCATTGATTATCACCATGTCTGTTTATTTTTTATATCTGCCTATTCTTTGATTATCACCATGTCTGTTTATTTTTGTTATCCGTTATTCCGTTCACTGAGCGTTATGCTCAGGCCTGCTTTGTTTTCATGCACGTCAGGTCAGCAGGGTAATCCGGGAAACCAGTGAAGAGTGAATTGAAAACCAAGATTATCTGTTATTTTATTGATGTATTGAACATCTTAATTAGGTTTTGGAATTTGAACTTGTAATCGTTATAATAATGGGAATGCGTTTGGATTTTGATTACCGTGATAGTGACACGTCAGCCTTGTCGGGCTGGGGTGTTACATTAACTAAAAGTTTTAATATATTAATATGTATAGGATATAGGAACAGAGACATAAAGGTACAACTAAAAGTGTGAACAAGTAGCTTGAAGGAATAAGACAAGGTGGTTGTCCCCCTTTCTAAGGTTCCAGTCGTACCTCAAGCGTTAGCTCTGTTACTGTGTAAAAATAAACTAGACTAAAAAAACTAAATAATTACAATAAAGGGTAACCCTTAATTAATATACAAGAAAAAAACTAATAGAAACCTATTATCAGCCTACAGGTTATACATTAAAAAAACCCTAATAATAACATACTAATAACTATAATTAAGAATATCCAAATCATAAATCAAAAGCACATGCAAGTACGCATATAATCCTTTTTGCGCTCTGATTTAGGGCTTCATATTCATTTTCTTGACTATATCATCAAGTAATTATCTTGATTTGGTCAGGACCTTGAGTTCAAGGGAGATAAGAACTTATTGATAGAGACAGAAGAAATGCGAGAGTAAAATTAGGAGAGATAGTGTAGTTGTTTTGGGACTTGGTAAGAAATCTAATATATAAGTGGTAGGGTTGAATCATGTTTGGGATTTTGGAAGCCCTTTTCATCCGTTTTCATATGTATCCTTGGGCCTATTAGGCATTTTCATATCATATTATCGCAGCGATAAAAGCTGTTCCTAAGGGACCGAAGGTCTCAGGTTCGATCCGTGGAAACGGCCTCCTCACAAATGTGGGGAAAGACCGCGTACATCTTCCCTTAAATGGGACGGACCCTCCCTGGACCCTGCGAAAACGCGGGAGCTCTTTGCAGCACCAGGTACGCCCTTTTATTATCGCACTCTTACATTTTTGTGGACGTGTGTCAAAGGTTGTATTCATGTTGGAGCATGTTTTGGTTATACATTAATCATGAATACAAACAATCCATGAAACGATGTTGAAACTAGGACAAACTATCTGTGTAGCTTTTTTTCTTTTCTTTCACTATACATGATAATTACCATTACTTAATTTAAATAAGAGTTAAATACTATTATTAGTAATTATGATAATTATTAAATAGGAGAGAGAAACGAAAAAATTTTGGTGAGAAGGAAAATGTGGTGTTGCCACATCTCCTCTCTAGATATTCTTTTATTAGATTAGGAATATTGTCACACTCTCATTTTCCACAAACGGGTATTATCATTAGGCCTGTGACGACCAATTGCTTAGCCAATAGTTACACCAAATAACGCATTAAATTTAACGAAATATATCATTAAATTTATCAATTAAATATAAACTATAATTCAAATCATGTTTCAAAAGTAATACTTCTAAGGCGAATTTAAGTATTGACACATAAATCAGAACTACGCAAAACAGGCGCACCCAAATTCAGTATTAATTGTAAAAACTCAATTTACGGTTTTGAAATGACCAATAATGCATAAACCTTAGTATTGCTCCGAGAGGTGCAAATCTTTACAAACCTGATAAAAACATGATAAAATATCAACATAGGGTTGGTGAGTTTATTAGTTTATCAAAATACTAACAAGTCAGAAAACAAAACTAGTAAACAAAGTATATCAAGTGGATAGCTAGTCTACATAATATAGTTACTAAATATATGAATTTTGCAACCGAAGCTTACAAAGTAAATGTATTCATCTGTTGTGGTTACTAGACCACAACAATAAAATTTTGGTCAATTAAACATTCGTTTAACATCCAGTTATGCTAGTGGGACTAGCACAGATGAGGTTTGTCAAACGTAGTAGGTTTATTGAAAATTATATCGCTAAAATACATAAACAAACAATTTGAAAATAAGGACTTTAAGTGGTATAACACTAGTAAACAAGTGATCATATAATAATCTAATATAAACAGAAGAACAATTAAAAATCATGTTTCTCTTCCCCACAAAGAGTACAAGTAAAGTAGGACTGTAACTCACCTGTATGCAGAACAATGACTAAATGTAGAGAATAAAAGTTTTGGTTTCAAGATAACCTGAATTTACATGATTTAACAAGTCATTAATAGGTCTAAAGAAGCAGATAACACTGATTCACATTCTCGACTAGCCTTGATACTCGATAATTCCCTAGTGAAAACCCATGCATCCATAAAACACACTCCATGCACATTCGTATGAGAGCACCACACACTCATCCATGCATAAATTATGCATACACATATGTACACCATATTAACACACATGCAAAAACCCACTACATATACCCATATATATAATAACACACATGTATAATACACTACACATACATGCATAATACACTTCACACATGCATAATACATAACCATGCACACACACCCACGTGTACAAAGGATCGAGGGTCCCAATGGTAGTGCATGGATAAGTTATCATGAGTGTGTGCTAAAGGTTGTAGTTTAGGGTTGCTATGTGATAAGTATTAGGGTTAGGGTTTTGTGGGTTTTGTTAGGACTTGAATGATGGAATGGTTGCAGGTAGGGGTCCAGACTTACGGTTACAATTGAGGGAAGGTGGTGTTCCATAGCTGGGTATAAGGGAGGCTATTGTAGGGGAGGTAAGGGGGTTAGTTATTGATGTGGGTGTGTTTCTTTAGGGTTGTACGTGTATTAGGGTTGGAGAGAGAGGTGTGTTAATGGCTTGTGATGGTGATGAAGGGGGGGGGGTTTCTAGGGTGTCGTGTATCCATGGTGAGGGTTGTATAAGTCGAGCCCAAACCACCTGTACCATAGCCGTAGGCCATCCACCTAATACCCAACCCGTTGAGATCATGTTGAATCCGTAAAAATAAACAAGGTGAGGTGGGAGACTAACCAATCAAGATGACACTTTCTAGCACTGCAGGTTGATCCTGATTCATCACTAGCTTTTAGAGAGATGGGAGAGCGTGAGAGTACCATGAGAAAGCAGGAGATGTAACTAGGGTTTCGATTGAGGTTATAAGAAGAAGAAGATGTCGAGAGAAGTGGAGAGGGATTGTGACTAAGAGGTTTTATTGAATCACAGGGGATGTGGGGAAGTTGGGGGGTGGGTTTGAATATTATTAAGATTTGTTAATTGGTTTATAACTGAATTAGTTTGGATATTAAAGGATTTTTTGTTAATAAATTTTAAATTAATTAAACAATAACAACCATATATATATATTATATATAATATATGAATAGAAAACATCAATAAGTTTTTTCAATTTAACCCCAAAGCTTTAAGTGTTTTAATTTCTGATCAGAATTTTTTCTCAACTTTGTTTTTTGTTGTTTTTTAAACTTCATCGTTGCATACGCGTCTATATTTGGGTTTTCAACACTTACTTTTACAACGAAGTATGCTTTCGGGTTTTAGGATGGAGTAGTAGTCACTTCTACGATGAATTACGGTTTTATAACGGAATACACTTTCGGGCTTTTCATGTTGTTTTTGGTTTTATAAGAGTGTAGGCATTATTGTAATTTGGGTTTGTAATTCAGTTTCTTGATGTCTTAGAGTTATGGGAAGGACCATCATTCCTATGTGTTTTGGTGTCCGTATTTTGATATTTGCGATCGTGGTGCAATTACCGTTGCAACATGACGGCATGAATACCTAGCTATTCTTCTGTGGACAGTTAGTGACTTTCCTGCCTAGGCAATGTTGTCAGGCTGGAGCACGGATGGTCGCTTAGCTTGTCCGTATTTTATGGGAGATACCGAAGTTTTTCGATTACATGCAGGAGGCAAATCAAATTGGTTTGATTGTCATCGAAGATTTCTACCAATGTCACATCCTTTTCGTACAGATAGAAATGGATTTCGAAGGTCAACACAGTCATTATTGGGACCACCACCTGAACTAACCGGTTGGCAAATATTTGAACAAGTCTCCAACATCCCAGTTGTTCATGAAGGTGCAACTTATAACCCAAAGCATAAAGATCAGAATTTGGTAAAACCCATAATTGGGTAAAGAGAAGCATTTTTGGGAGCTTGAATATTGGCCGATGTTGTTAATTCGACACAACCTTGATGTAATGCATATTGAGAACAATGTTTTTGAGAATCTATTTCAGACGATCATGGATACTCGTAAAACAAAAGATAATATCAAGGCAAGGAAGGATGTGAAAGAATTTTGCAATCGACCATCATTACATCTTTTGATTGGAAACAAAAACAATAAAGTTTTAAAACAAAAGCATCATACACTTTAACCAAACCGAAGGTGAATGAAGTGTGTGAATGGTTGAAAAAAGTGAAGTTTCCTGACGGCTATGCTTCAAATATAGGGGGATGTGTGAACATAACAGATGGGACCTTTCATAACTTTAAAAGCCACGAGTGTTATGTCTTCATGCAACGATTGTTACCTATCGCCTTACGTGGGATGCTACCAAAGCAAATATGGGAATCGATAACTGAGCTTTGCACATTCTTTCGTCTAATATGCTCAAAGGTTCTACACATTGAAGATTTACAAAAATTAAAGACTAGTATCATCGTAACCATTTGCAAGTTAGAAAAAAATTTTCCACCTGGGTTCTTTGACTCAATGGAACACCTTGTTGTTCATTTGACCAATGAAGCTATTCTCGGTGGTCCAGTGCAGTTTAGGTGGATGTATCAGTATGAGAGGTAATCATTTTAACTTAAGAATGTATTTTTATTATATTGAATTTTTGATAACTACTAACACCTTCCTCCTCAATTTCTAGGAAGTTGGGTCGATTAAAAAGAATGATTAAAAACAAAGGAAAAGTTGAAGGTTCCATCGTTCAATCTAATCTTGTGGATGAACTTTCAAACTATTGTTCTTTGTATCTTGAGTCGACAGTTCGCGAAGCACGCAATTTTGCCCCTAACATTCCTTGTTCTTCAAGTATCGATCTTCGGTTAAGTATATTTAAACACTCGTCTCGAAGATTATTTAAAAAGAATGGAAAGGACAAAGTTCTTACATAAAAAGACAGAGACAAAGCCCATACTTATATACTTCTTAACTGCGAAGAAGTTCTTGAATCAGTTCATTTATTTGATAAAGAGTTAAGAGATTCATTCCCAAATTATGACGAAGCAACCCTTGATAAAATGAAAGATGAGGAATTTGCTAATTGGTTGCAGACACATGTAAGCATTCTAACATATCGTTTATATCTTAATGTTGTAGCATTACAAACATAATAACATAATTTTATAAATGTAGGTTATGAATATGCCAAACAAGAAACATCTGAGAGGTCTAGCCCAAGGACCTCTTACTTACGTTAAGTCACACAAGGGCTATTTTGTCAATGGTTATAAGTTTCACACACAACATCTTATGATGGTCGGGTCACACAAAATAGCGGTGTGTGTGTCAAAGGGTCTACGTACAACGAAGTGAAAATGACTACTATGGATTATTAGAGAGATCTTAGAGTTGGAATATCATAGCACAATAGGACGTTGTGTGGTTGTTTTGTTTAGATATACTTGGTTTGTATGGTAAGGGAGTAAGGGTAGACCCTAAAACTCATATGGTTGATGTTAAGCCAACAGCGATAGGATGTGTTGATGACCCTTTATCTTAGCATCACAAGCGCAACAAGTGTATATACATCATATCCTTCAAAAGCAAATGAACTAAAAGACTGGTTCGCTGTTGTAAAGACCACCCCAAGAGCAGTTACCAACTTGCCAAGATTTTATTGAAGTGGGGATGATAATAACATGTACGAGGAGTATTTTCTTCAAGAGAATGAAAGGATAGAATGCATGATAATAGAGGATCTTCTCCCTTTTTCTTTGGTTCAAGAAATGAAAGATTAGAAGAAGTGAATGATATGGATGATGATAATGATGAAGAAGTCGAAAATGATTTTTATGTAAATGATGAAGAAGCTGATTTTGATGATGAAGAAGCCGATTGATGATGAAGATTTGCAGATGAAGAATCAGAGTGATAGGTTTATTTATTATATATAATGGTTTGTTTGTTGTTTAGAATAACATATAATTATGTGTTCATTCAAATAATATTTTTGTTGTTAATTAGTTGTCGTAATAATATTTTTGTTTTGTTGTAGATAACATCATGGCACGTACTATGGGTCGAGGTAGGGTGAAGCTGGTGGTCGAGGTGGTGGTCAAACCGGCGGTCAAGGTACTGTTCAAACTGGTGGTCGAGGTTTTTTCAAACTAGCGGTCAAACTGGTGGTCGAGGTGTTGGTCAAAATGGTGGTCAAACTAGTAGTCGGGGTTTTTGTCAAGTTGGTGAAGGTGGTGGTCGAGGTGTTGCTCGACGTGGTGGTCAAAGTAGTGGTCGAGGTGTTGGTCAAACTATTGGTCGACGTGGTCATAGCGGTGGTCAAACTAGTTATGGACTATTGGTCAAGGTAGTGATCATGGTGGTGGGCAATGTATGGTCAAGGTGTTGGACGAGGTAGTTGTCTTGGTAGTTGTGATACTATTGGACTACAGTCAGATGCACACCATGACAACCTGATGCCTTCTACCATGGAGGGTAGTGATGCTGATGATGAGTCTACTGTTCATGTTTCTTCTACAAGGCGGGGATGTGCTTCACAAGTCCAAATACCTGAACCAAGAACCGCGAGTGGATTTGGATTGAAGATGGGGAGTAAGTGCATATATGTTAATATGGTTCTTTATATTGACAAAGTATGTATTAATGTGGTTTTTATTTATTGCTTTGATTTTGTAGATTTAGTAATCAAGAAGCATCCACCTGGATTATTGGAATAATTTTAAAAGCTTTGTGGTCTGGACCTTGGGAAACTTGGAGGGATGTTCCTAATGAAAACAAAAGACGATTGTTTCAGCGCTTCCAAGTATGTATAATAAATAATTCTTGGATAACTTATTACATTATTTGGAATATTTTTAAATAGTTTTTTGTAGTGTTATTTTCAATGGGAGGAGAGCTGGAAATTGCAATTTATAAGTGCTTTGAGAAGTGCATCGATGGCAAATTTCCTGATTTATTGTTGAGGTACGAAAACAGGCCAAAGCAACAGCGAGAAACAGGGTATACAAGTGGTGATGATTTGTCTGCTGTTGTTGACTTTAAACCACCATGGATAAGAACTGAGATATGGAAACAAATGATGACATTTGGAACACTCCTGAATGGAAAGCAAAGTCACAAAGAAATACTAATATTAGAAGTAAATCAACTGGTGGTATACATACCCTTGGATCTCAAACCTATTTGACTGCAAAAAAGAAAAGCGGTAAAAAATATTAATCTATGTCTTTTAGTATATATATCTTGCCAATACACAATATTGTGACTTTAAATTCTATCTTTATAGGCTAAGGCAATTGGGTGTGAACTTTCACATCTTGAGATATGGAAGCAATCACATGCAAGAAAGGAACCAGGCGTTAGATGTGGATACAAGCTGTAGGAGGCAAGAAAAAGGACAAAGTGTACGGGGCTAAACAATGTTAACGACTATATGTACATGGTAGACAAAACCTGAAGGTATGTTATATTTTAACATATAATATACTCCAACTCTAATCAATTTTAAGTTTTTGACTCTATTCATTGGTGTTTTGTAGATAGAGAAGTTGAATGAGGTTATGAGGAGCTCGTAAAAAAAAGAGAAGAGAACGAAAGGATGATGGATTATTAAGGTTTGATTGCAGAAAATGAAACTATGCGTGATAGGATGGAAAAGTTAGAAGAAATGTTAAAAACTATGACTCAGAGAGACTAACCATCTACCTGGGCTATAACATTTATTTTGAATGCTAGAATATTCATCATACTATGATAACTCTTTTCAAATGACATTTTAATTTGTAATGTGATGTTTGCTTAGTTAGTTCAATTTTAAAATCTAGATAATTGGTGGTGATATTTTAAAGTATGAGCATATTAACAGGTTTAAATATAAAATGACTGTAAATAAAAAAACATTTGGTCGTAATAATTTGTAGCGGTCGCAAAACGGTCGCACAACGGTCGCAAAAATTCTTTGCAATAACCCATTAGCGGTCGCAAAACGGTCGCAAGTAGTTTTCGGTCGCAAAATGGTCGCAAGTACCGCCGGTCGCAAATCGGTCGCAAATTCCGCCGGTCGCAAATCGGCGCAAGTACCGCCGGTCGCAACTACCATCGATTGCAAAAATGGTCGCAAATTAACGGTAGCAAAGCAGTCGCATTATTTTCGACGGTAATAGCGGTCACAATAATTGGTCGCAAATAAGATTGTGGTCGCAAAATGGTCGCAGTAGGCCTTTTGCGACGTGTGGTTTTCCCATCGCTTGTTCGGTCTTAAAACGGTCACAAATAGCCATTTGCGACCGTTTGCGACCGAAAGTGTGACATCCGTAATTTTCCGTTACCAAACTCCGTTAGTTTCGTTAAGTTTGCATACGTGTCGTAAGCACACACTAGTTGTCGTTTGACGTTGGTGACTTAAAGATAAGTAATAATGTTAATTTAATAATAATCTAGTTGGAAAGATGATTATTATGTTATGTTTATATTTTTACGCGATTTAAAGACTATTTGAGAATTTTATCGCGTAACGCGGAAAAGCGGTGTGTTAATTCGTATATTGCATGTTTTATAAAGATAAAATATATAATGGTATTCTAGTTTATATTTGTTGGATGGTTAAAATGCTTTTAAAAGAAGTTAAAAGCTGAAAATTTTATAAAATACAAAATTATATGGGTTTTAGAATGTAATAGGATTAATAAATTAAACAAATCAAAAATCAACCCTAATCCCCCCTACGGCAGCGGACCAGCCTTCTTCCCCTCTCCTTTGCGAAATCGACCAAGAACAAGCAGCAAGCCACGGATTTGATCGAGTTCTAGGCCATACAACAAGTTTATCACATCAATCTTGTTCTACTTTGCGAATAAGGTTAGATTATGTTCTTTTTGTGGTTTTTGGTTATGGCCGAACCCTACACTCGAAATTGAGTCTTGGGGCTGAAATCTTGATGTTTGTTGATATTAGTATGTTAGTTGAATTGATTACAGGTTGTTTAACGTTGGTTTACATGAATTGTATGTTGTTAGTGGATTGATCATGAACTTTGGTGGTTATGAACCCTAATTCGAGATTGATGATTATAACATGGAATTGATGATTGTTTGATGTTGTTAGGAAGTTAATTAGGTTGTATGAATGCTAGAAAACATGGATTTTACAAGAAATTGGGTGAAGGAGGTTTGTTCATAGGTACTACTATAGTAACTTTATTTTGTATGTAATGTGAGTTGTTAATGTGTTGATGTTATAGGTATGTTTATGATGATAATGGAGTTGGATTGTTGCTATGAACATGGTAATTCAAGATTACATGCTAGAATCCATATATTACTAAAGATAGTAACTTTTTGAGTATGAAATCTATGAATCATGTTAGTTAGATGTTGTAGATCATGTCTAGTATGATATGAACTTGTTATGGTATATTATTGATGAATGCATGTATACATTGGGTGTATAATGGATTTTGGGTATTACTTTCCAAAAGGGAAACTTATTGTGCATGAACTTTGGATATTGGAAATTTGACTTGTTCATGGTTTTAGGGTCATGCTAGAACGATTGTTATGAATGTCTAAAGTGGTAGAATCTATTAATTGGGTTGTATGGAATGTTTATTTGATTATTGGTGATTATTGCACTTTGATGGTCATGTATGGTTGGGATGTTGATTAGTAACTAGGACATCATGTTTGGGACTGGAATTGATCATCCTAATGTATGTTGCATGTATTAGGCATCTGTATGCGTTGTGAATAGTATGAATGACTTTTGTGATAAATTATGTTTTGACCCATATATGCTAAATCATGGCTATAGGTCATGTAAGTAGGTTATGCATGATCTAACCTGTTATATGATACACTAGTTATGTTATAAACACACTGAGCATGCTGGATGCTAAGGAATTGGACAACTTGTATGATATGTGCATAGTATGATGATTTAAGCAATGTATTAGGAATGTAGCACCAATGTGATTCATTGGATGTTAAACATGTATACTTAAATGGTTTACAACGCATAATGTCACCAACGGGTCAAACGGGTCAACTAGGTCACATGTATGTTGTTTTTATAGAACCTGAGTCTTTGTTTGTAGAACCCTTAAGGTTTCTCTCTGGATTTCTGTGTACTGTACTTATGTACTTGTGTGTTCTAGGTACCTTTGAAGGTTGTCTTTCCACTCGTCCTTGTCAAGTTAAACCTTACTTGTCTAACACGCGTATCAGGTGAGTTCATGCCCCACTGCTTTATTAAATCTCTTTTGGGGGAGATAGCATACTGGTAAATTACAACGCTTTATATATTTAAGATGTGTATGATATTAATATAGTGCTGTTATTATGAAAGTCCTCACACTTTCGAATTGTTAATATTGGATAGCGGGGAAACTTGGGTAGTACTACGGGTCTGACGAGCCCCACTGTGTACTCGAGGTCAACCGGGTGCAATTTGTCCTATGATTATTCGTCACGATATGGTGAAGTCGTGACGGGAGGCAAACATAACACAGTCAGCTTCAATGTCGAAATCACTATGTATTAATATCGTTTGTTAATGGACTAGCTAGCTATTACAATGCACATGCTTAATTATACGCTATTGATAAATGTTATGTTTATACGCTACTGTAAACTGTTATGTTTATACACACTTGATAACTGTTATGTTATACTCAAACTTTGAACTCACCAACCATGTGTTGACTTTTTAGTATGCTATTCTCAGGTCATTAAGCGGATTGCTGATGGAGCACTTCACGAGTCAGCATGCATATTTTTTTAGAGATTTATAACTACCGGTTTTACTTATGGTTTAAACTATTTGGTTGGCACTTGTTTTGCCATATGGTACTTTCATATGTTTTGGGATTGTTTTATTTACTTTACGCTTCCGCAGGTCTTTTAAAGTTTAAACTCTGGTTGATTTACATTAAACGTAGCATATAGAGTCGTTCCGAGTAACTATTGACTGTGATCCTGGTTTGTTCACACGCCTCGCGGTAAAACTCCGCACGTGGTTTGAGGGTGTGACAGATTGGTATCAGAGCCATTGGTTATAGAGAACTAGGTTGCATACACACTAGACTATAACCGCACACAGTTAGTAGTTACTTGTTCCTGATTTTTTACTGCATACTCATTGGCATACACATCACACTCTCTGCAGCATGGCATCGTCTTCGAGAGCACGTGGTAAACTACCAGCATCACCCACACGACCCGAGTCCCCACCTCCTGGACCGGTGCCTGACGACGGACTAGACTGGCCTCGTTGGACTATCCACGAGGTGAATTCGACTGGGATCAACCATTCGTGCCACCTGAACGTGACCCTCCCCGTGATTGGAACTTCTACCCGAAGTTTGTGGATCACCTTATGTACGGGAACGCGTGCCTATACCAAGACCCCAGACTAGGACCAGCACTGGACAACCCCTACCTACACTTCCGCGACCGGTGCAGTCCAATGAGCAGGTCATTGCTGCATTGGTGGCAGCACTGGAGACGGAGCAACACCGGGTCCGACGATTACTAGCAGTGTCGTACACTACAACACGAGGTGTACCGCTGCGACACCAACTGGATGAACTAGGGGAGCATCATGGTAAACCTTGGAGGGGTGTTACCAAATGCGTGATGGTTATGATAGGCTGAGTGGACGCGTGACCGCACGGGAACAGCGCGATGAAGAAGTCGACAACCGGTTTGCTGCTTTAGTGGCCCAGTTGGCGGCACTTCAGATAGCTTAGCTCCTGCTCCGGTGGAGGCCCCCGAAGAGGAGGAGGAACCTGAGGGGAACCTGAAGAGGAGCCCGTGCAGATGGATGATGACAGTGACGGCTCAGGCAGTAGATTGATACTCTTTATTTTCTTTAAACACTTGGACTATGTAGCGTTTCTTATTTGGAACCTATGTGGAAGGGGTTTCCCCACTCGAACAACAAACTCAAATTTTGACATTGATAAATGACTTGTGACTTATTTGCAATTTATTACCTTTGGTTATTATTTTTGTTAATAATGTTGTGGTTGTGATGATTCATTACTTACTTATTGTTTATTATACTTCAATGAGATAAATATGTTTGATGTTACTCATTATTGTATTGTGAATGTAAAGTGAATAATGGACGCCCGAGGAGTGGACGTGGCGAGGACGCGGGAGCGGGCGTGGACGCGGGCGCCGGTACCATAAATATAACCCCTGCGGAACTAGCAGCCTTAATAAATGCACAAGTCCAGGCAGCGTTAACTGCTGCTCAAGTAGGACAGGCCGCAGGTAAACGATAATGGAAAAATTTTTGTCAATCCTATAGTTAAACGAATAAGACATCTGATCAATATTTATCGTGTTAAAGCAGGACCGCCAGCATGTACCTACAAGTCCTTCATGGACTGCAAACCCCACACCTACAGTGGAACCGAGGGAGCTGTAGGGTTGGTGAGGTGGTTTGAGAAACGGAGTCCGTTTTCTCGAAGTGCAACTGTCCACCTGCTGACCAGGTGAAATACGCTACGGGACACTGGATGGTGCAGCACTGTCTTGGTGGAATGCTCAAGTGCAAATGCTAGGGCAGGCCATGGCAAATGAGCTCCCGTGGAATGAATTCAAAGATATGATGATCGAGGAATACTGTTCTCGCAGCGAAGTTCAAAAGTTGGAGATGGAATTTTGGCAGTTGAAAATGCAAGGTTCCGAGATCGAGGCCTATACAACAAGAACCCACGAGCTGGCCACACTATGTCCTGGAATGGTGAATGAAATGCACAAGCGGGTGGAACATTACATCCGGGGATTGGTGCCCGAAATTAGGAGCCTGGTGACTTCCTCTACCCCGCCACTAAACAACAAGCTATCCGACTGGCCCACAAACTAACTGACGAAGCTGTGGAGCAAGGGCGGTTGCCAAAACGGGGCGCTGCTGCAAGTGTGCCCGACAACAAAAGAAAGTGGGATACCTCCACACACCAACACCACCAACAACAATAGGGCATCATCATCATCCGGTGGTCAACACCAGTCTCAACAACAACAACAACCACAACAGCAACAAAGAAGGTTGACAACAATCGCAACTTCAAACCAGTCAACTCAAACAATCAAGGACCGAGCGGCTATGGTGGTAAACAGCCGATGTGCACGCGGTGCAACTATCATCACGTTGGGAGATGTGACAACTACAAGTGTCAGCGGTGTGGTAAAATGGGGCACTGGGCTAAGGATTGCCGTGGTGAGATGGTCAGGAAACCACAGCAATCTCAGGAGACTCCAAAGGTTGTTTCGAGTGTGGAAAGGAGGGGAACTACAAGCGAAACTGCCCGCAGTTAAGGAGGAACGGTAATGGCAATGGCCAGAACAACAACAACAGAACAACAACAACAACAACAACAACAAAGATGGAAATGGCAATGGTAACGGTGGTAATAATGGAGCCAAAGGGAGAGCCTTCGTCATTGGCTCAGGTGAGGCTCTAAACGACCCTACTACTGTTACTGGTAGGGTTTTCTGTAAATGGGTGTTTTGCTACAGTACTGTTTGATACTGGAGCTGATAGGAGTTTTCATATCCTTAAAGTTCTCTAGTCTCCTAAGTGATATTCCTTCTGCCTTAGAATCCAAATATACCGTAGAATTGGCTGACGGTAAACAGATCCATGTGACACACATTCTTAAAGATTGTAAGATAGAACTCGCTGGTCATACTTTCGCTATCGATCTTATGCCTGTTACACTGGGTAGTTTCGACGTTGTGGTAGGCATGGATTGGCTCTCAAATAAACAAGCGGAAGTAATATGTCACGAGAAGATCATACGAATTTTTGTTGGTGACGAAATTCTCACAGTCCGAGGCGATAGGAGTGGTGCAGTGATGGGCATTATCTCCTATATGAAAGCACAAAAATTACTGCGAAAAGGTCGCTTGGCTATCCTGGCACTCGTCACCGATAAACAACCGGAGGAAAGGCGAATGGAAGACATACCCGTCGTACGAGACTTTCCCGAGGTGTTTCCAGAGGATCTTCCTGGATTACCACCTCATCGTCAAGTGGAATTTCAAATTGAACTGACTCCCGGTGCAGCCCCGATTGCTAGAGCACCTTATCGATTAGCACCGAACGAATTACAGAGTTGTCATCACAACTTCAGGAGCTTTTAGATAAGGGCTTTATTCGACCTAGCTCATCACCTTGGGGAGCCCCTGTCCTTTTTGTTAAGAAGAAAGATGGCACGTTTCGAATGTGCATCGATTATAGGGAGTTAAACAAAGTCACAGTTAAGAACCGATACCCTTACCTCGCATCGACGACTTATTTGATCAGCTTCAGGGATCCAGCTATTATTCGAAGATCGACTTGAGATCTGGTTATCATCAACTCCGAGTCCGTGAGGAGGATATCTCCAAAACTGCATTCCGTACTCGTTATGGTCATTACGAATTCTTGGTCATGCCTTTTGGGTTGACAAATGCACCTGCGGTGTTCATGGATCTCATGAATCGTGTGTGCAAACCCTACCTTGATCAGTTTGTTATTGTGTTTATCGATGACATACTGATATACTCTAAGACCAAGGAGGACCATGAAGAGCATCTACGATTAATCTTGGAATTGTTGAAGAATGAGAACTGTACGCCAAATTCTCTAAGTGTGACTTTTGGATACGCGAAGTACAATTCCTAGGCCATATTGTTAATGAGAAGGGTATACACGTTAACCCTGCCAAGATTGTGGCAATAAAGAATTGGGCCATACCTAAAACACCGAGTGAGATACGACAATTTCTGGGATTAGCGGGGTATTACCGACGGTTCATAGAAGGATTTTCTAAGATTGCACAACCTCTCACCGCTTTGACCCACAAAGGAACAACATACAAATGGGGGGAAAGTCAAGAGGCGGCTTTTCAGCTATTGAAACAGAAACTCTGTAGTGCACCGATATTGGCACTGCCAGAGGGGACGGATGATTTCGTGGTGTATTGTGACGCATCCATCCAAGGATTGGGTTGTGTTCTGATGCAGCGCGATAAGGTGATAGCTTACGCCTCGAGACAACTAAAGGTTCACGAGAAGAATTATACTACCCATGATCTGGAGTTGGGTGCAGTGGTTTTTGCCTTAAAGATTTGGAGACATTACTTGTACGGTACCAAATGTACTATCTATACTGATCACAAGAGTCTTCAACATATCTTTGAGCAAAAAGAGTTGAATATGAGGCAGCGGCGTTGGGTGGAACTTTTGAATGATTATGATTGCGCTATCAAGTACCATCCTGGAAAGGCGAACGTAGTTGCTGATGCCTTAAGCCGAAAAGAAACAGTTAAACCCAGGCGAGTGCGAGCCTTGCAACTCACGATCAGTACCCAATTGCCTGAACAAGTTAAGGAAGCACAAATAGAAGCCTTGAAAGAGGAAAACATTGATCCTGAGTCATTACGAGGAATGGATAAACAATTGGTAGTGAAGGAGGATGGAATTCGGTACTTCATGGATAGACTTTGGGTGCCTGTTTATGGAAATCTAAGGGATTTGGTTATGAGCGAGGCTCACAAGTCTAAATACTCTATACATCCTGGATCTGACAAGATGTATCATGATCTAAAGGCGCACTATTGGTGGCCTAACATGAAAGCAGACGTAGCTACATATGTGAGCAAGTGTTTGACCTGTTCGAAGGTAAAGGTGGAATACCAAAAACCATCCGGACTGTTACAGCAACCTGAGATACCGATGTGGAAATGGGAACAAATTTCCATGGATTTTATCACTAAACTACCCCGGACTAATACTGGTTGTGACACAATCTGGGTCATTGTGGATCGGTTGACCAAGTCCGCTCACTTCCTTGCAATTAGGAAACGGATAAGATGGAGAAGCTAACCCGATTGTATCTCAAGGAAATCGTTTCGAGACATGGCGTACCAATCTCAATATCTCTGATCGTGATGCTCGTTCACGTCACACTTCTGGCAGTCACTACAAAAGTCTTTGGGTACACGATTGGATATGAGTACTGCTTATCATCCACAAACTGATGGTCAGAGTGAGCGTACCATACAGACTTTGGAGGATATGCTACGTGCTTGTGTGATTGACTTCGGAACAACTGGGAAGTTCACCTGCCCCTGGTGGAATTCTCCTATAATAACAGTTATCATACTAGCATACAGGCAGCACCTTTCGAGGCTTTGTATGGGAGAAAGTGTAGATCACCGGTTTGCTGGGCTGAAATTGGTGATAGTCAACTAACGGGTCCCGAACTCATTCATGAAACAACTGAGAAGATTGTGCAGATACGGAACCGTATGGCTGCAGCAAGGGATAGACAGAAAAGTTATGCTGACAAGAGGCGGAACCTCTCGAATTTCAAATTGGCGACAAAGTGTTATTGAAAGTCTCACCGTGGAAAGGCGTAGTTCGGTTTGGCAAGCGAGGAAAGCTGAATCCGAGGTATGTTGGACCATTTGAGATACTGGAAAGAATAGGTCCGGTGGCCTATCGACTAGCCTTGCCTGATTCGCTGAGTGGAGTGCACAACGTGTTTCACGTTTCAAATCTGAAGAAGTGCCTATCTGACGAGACACTCATTGTACCACTAGAAGATGTTCAAGTGGATGAGCAATTGCGCTTTATCGAAGAACCCGTCGAGGTGATGGATCGTGAGGTGAAAACACTTAAGCAGAGCAAAATACCTATCGTCAAAGTTCGTTGGAACTCGCGACGTGGACCGGAATTCACGTGGGAGCGTGAGGATCAAATGAAGCTTAAGTACCCTCAACTGTTCGAGACGATGTCTGCAGACCAAGGTATTGATTTAAATTTCGGGACGAAATTTCTTGCAACATGGGGATGATGTGACAACTCATCCAAAACTCACTCGATTTCGAATTTCTGTGTGCCAATACAGTAGATCAGTGATGGAACACGCTCACCATATAACGCAATTTTCGGGACGAAAATTCTTTCAACATGGGGATAATGTGACATCCGGTAATTTTCCGTTACCAAACTCCGTTAGTTTCGTTAAGTTTTGCATACACGTGTCGTAAGCACACACTAGTTGTCGTTTGACGTTGGGGACTTAAAGATAAGTAATAATGTTAATTTAATAATAATCTAGTTGGAAAGATGATTATTATGTTATGTTTATATTTTTACGCGATTTAAAGACTATTTGAGATTTTATCGCGTAACGCGGAAATGCGTGTGTTAATTCGTATATTGCGTGTTTTATAAAGATAAAAATATATAATGGTTATTACTAGTTTATATATTTGTTAGATGGTTAAAAATGCTTTTAAAAAAGTTAAAAGCTGAAATTTTATAAAATTACAAATTATATGGTTTAGAATGTAATTAGGATTAAATAAATTAAACAAATCAAAAATCCCAACCCTAATCCCCCCCTACGGCCGCGACCAGCCTTCTTCCCCTCTCCCTTTGCGAAATCGACCAAGAACAAGCAGCAAGCCACGGATTTGATCGAGTTCTAGGCCATACAACAAGTTTATCACATCAAATCTTGTTCTACTTTGCGAATTAAGGTTAGATTATGTTCTTTTTGTGTGTTTTTGGTTATGGCCGAACCCTACACTCGAAATTGATGTTCTTGGGGGCTGAAATCTTGATGTTTGTTGATATTAGTATGTTAGTTGAATTGATTACATGTTGTTTAACGTGGTTATACATGAATTGTATGTTGTTAGTGGATTGATCATGAACTTTGGTGGTTATGAATCCTAATTCGAGATTGATGATTATAACATGGAATTGTTGATTGTTTGATGTTGTTAGGAAGTTAATTAGGTTGTATGAATGCTAGAAAACATGGATTTTACAAGAAATTGGTGAATTGAAGGATTTGTTCATAGGTTACTAATAATAGTAACTTTATTTTGTATGTAATGTTGAGTTGTTAATGTGTTGATGTTATAGGTATGTTTATGATGATAATTGGATGTTGGATTGTTGCTATGAACATTGGTAATTCAAGATTACATGCTAGAATCCATATATTACTAAAGATAGTAACTTTTTGAGTATGAAATCTATGAATCATGTTAGTTAGATGTTGTAGATCATGTCTAGGTATGATATGAACTTGTTATGGTATATTATGATGAATGCATGTATACATTGGGTGTATAATGGATTTTGGGTATTACTTTCCCAAAAGGGAAACTTTATTGTGCATGAACTTTGGATATTGGAAATTTGACTTGTTCATGGTTTTAGGGTCATGCTAGAACGATTGTTATGAATGTCTAAAGTGGTAGAATCTATTAATTGGTTGTATGGAATGTTTATTTGATTATTGGATGATTATTGCACTTTGATGGTCATGTATGGTTTGGGATGTTGATTAGTAACTAGGACATCATGTTTGGGACTGGAATTGATCATCCTAATGTATGTTGCATGTATTAGGCATCTTGTATGCGTTGTGAATAGTATGAATGACTTTTTGATAAATTATCTGTTTTGACCCATATATGCTAAATCATGGCTATAGGTCATGTAAGTAGGTTATGCATGATCTAACCTGTTATATGATACACTAGTTATGTTATAACACACTGAGCATGCTGGATGCTAAGGAATTGGACAACTTGTATGATATGTGCATAGTATGATGATTTAAGCAATGTATTAGGAATGTAGCACCAAATGTGATTCATTGGAATGTTAAACATGTATACTTAAATGGTTTACAACGCATAATGTCACCAACGGGTCAAACGGGTCAACTAGGTCACATGTATGTTGTTTTTATAGAACCTTGAGTTCTTTGTTTGTAGAACACTTAAGGTTTCTCTTGGATTTCTGTGTACATGTACTTATGTACTTGTGTGTTCTAGGTAACCTTTGAAGGTTGTCTTTCCACTCGTCCTTGTCAAGTTAAACCTTACTTGTCTAACACGCGTATCAGGTGAGTTCATGCCCCACTGCTTTATTAAATCTCTTTTGGGGGAGATAGCATACTGGTAAATTTTACAACGCTTTATATATTTAAGATGTGTATGATATTAATATAGTGCTGTTTATTATGATAAAGTCCTCACACTTTCGAATTGTTAATATTGGATAGCGGGGAAACTTGGGTAGTACTACTGGGTCTGACGAGCCCCACCTGTGTGACTCGAGGTCAACCGGGTGCAATTTGTCCTATGATTATTCGTCACGATATGTGAAGTCGTGACGGGAGGCAAACATAACACAGTCAGCTTCAATGTCGAAATCACTATGTATTAATATCGTTTGTTAATGGACTAGCTAGCTATTACAATGCACATGCTTAATTATACGCTATTGATAAACTGTTATATTTATACGCTACTGATAAACTGTTATGTTTATACACACTTGATAAACTGTTATGTTTATGCGCAAACTCTTGAACTCACCAACCATGTGTTGACTTTTTAGTATGCTATTCTCAGGTCATTAAGCTGGATTGCTGATAGGAGCACTTCACGAGTCAGCATGCATATTTTTTTAGAGATTTATAACTACCCGTCTTTTACTTATGGTTTAAACTATTTGGTTGGCACTTGTTTTGCCATATGGTACTTTCATATGTTTTGGGATTGTTTTATTTACTTTACGCTTCCGCAGGTCTTTTAAAGTTTAAACTCTGGTTGATTTACATTAAACGTAGCATATAGAGTCGTTCCGAGTAACTATTGACTGTGATCCTGGTTTGTTCACACGGCTCGCGGTAAAACTCCGCACGTGGATTTTGAGGGTGTGACAGAAAGAGACCGTCTCAAATGCCAAAATTCCTAGTAGTGTACGGGGTGTCACAAACATCCTTTTTTTGGCTATAATTTATTAATTATTGAAATATTACTAAAGGGTTTTCTTTACATGATTTATGCTAACCAAGTATATTTATTAAATCGACAGGAATCTTTAGTGATACTATTGTGTTAGTTAACATGTAAATGGTATTATGAGTGGATGTTAAGTTTGGAAAATGAGTTATATCATCGCAGTTCTAGAGGGACTAGTTTTTCCTTGCATTGATTGTACATGAGTGCACACACATACATTTAATATCGACTAAGATGAACATAGGTTATCAGGTGTAATGTTTTCAGGACTAAACCGACATAAATTGGACAGTAAACTGAACGTTAACCAATCCGACCGGCCAAATAGAATTAAATTATTTTAATAAATATATGTAAAAAATGTTAAAAAATAAAAAAAGGTATATAAAAAATCGGTTCAGCATGTCTGACCTCCGGTTTAACCGGTTCGACCGCCGGTTCAACGTCAAAACAGTTCTAAACACTGAGCCCGACTGAATTGGAGTACGGTTCCCAATCCAACCAGTCGGACCAGTCGGTCCGATCTGGTTTTCAAAACAATGATCAGGTGTTGTTGACGAAATGATTAAATCATGTTAGTAGCTTAAGACCTTAAGTGTTTATGTCAGTTAAGTTGGTCGATGATCTATTTCATGAATTTATTTGCTCAAGTTCATAAACTTCATTGGTAATGATTCTCTTTCTATGCATGTTTTGGTTTCTTTGGTAATCAAAAGGGTTTAGTCCAAAATATGAAAAGAATGGTCCAATCTTGGTGTTACCACTTAATTGCACTTCATATTTCACCGTATGGTATTAGAGATGGTTGGATTAGTGATATCGTCAAATTTGAGGTATTGATGATGTAGAAGATGTCAATTTAGGTAAATTGACTTAATTAGATATTTGAAGCCTTTTTATCAGTGTTTTTAAAACCTAGTATTTTACTATAGAAAATTTTGATAATTATTATATTTGTAACAATCATTTGTTTATGATGAGATTAAATTAGTAGAGTTGGGTTAATATGAAAACAAAGTAATTCATTTGCTTTAAGGTTTATTATGCTAATGAAGTGTTAAATATTGACTAAATCAAGAAATTTGAAAGATTTAAAAGCAATACACAATGGATTTTTATCAATAGGATAAAATAAATGAAATCAAGATGTTAAATTTTAGTGTTGTATAAGTTTGAATGAATGGTATCGTCGTTCGAACATGATCAAGTGTATTATAGGACTCATATTGAAAAATGGTATTTATCTATGTATATTAGTTAAGTTCATGGGCTAACTTGCAATTCTTTATGAGTTGGCTTCAAGTTAACAGTCTAGTGGAAGAATTTAAAATCTAACCCGCCAATCCTACGATGTGAAGATGAGTAGTTTATATCTTATTTAGAATATTGATCTAAGTAAAATAGTTTAAATTTAATTGATATGATTATTACTTATGAATTGAATTTGAAGTGAATGCAAAGTTGACTAATAACATAATCGACTAAGTTTTATCTATATACAAGAGAAGTAAGGTTGAATGTAAACTGAAATATGATTATAATTAAAAGCTATATATGAAAATAAGAATACCTTTGTGCTTCATAAGGATTTTATAAAGGGGTGGAACTTTAGAGAATTATTCAGTCGAAATCACATATAAAAGATTCACGAATGCAAGAAAGTTGAAATCTTCAATAGACATGCATAAGGGCTCTGAAAGGTGAAACTTTAAATGAACTAGTTGATAAGTTCCTATATAAATGAAAGAGCAGTTGTTGATTATTGATTGGACATGTTATAATAGTATTTTTTTTTTTCTCTTCTAAAGATGATGGAACTTGGAAGATTGATATGATTTAAATATGACCCGTTTGTAAATTTTGAATATTGTATTTATATATTGACGTGTATACATATAATAAGATATAATGCGCTTGAAACATCTCTACTATATCCGTTTGTTGAATGTAAAATAGGTTAGAATGGTTAAACCTAGGTTAGAACCATCCCAAATCCAAGTGATGTTGCATTTTTACAGTTCTGGGCGTACCCAATGCTGAATCAAGATACCCTACGCCCAATTTTTTTGTCCTATGCCTAAAATCCAAAATTAGCAATTTAGGCATACACTACGAAAGTGGATGTAGGAAATTCATGATGGTTTTTTGGCGAGTTATAATAGTTGATCTTTAAAGGGTTTTATCATGTCTTAATGATTCCTGATCACTCCCTCGTATGTATAATGGTTTTGTAGTGTATGTAGTCAGCTTTACGTCAATGTATTAATGGGTGGTCATGATTGAGTCGTTGGGATGGATTTTACGTGCGAGAGATCTACGTACATGATAACCCTATCTCTGTAAAAGATATCTCTCTCAAAGGTTTTTATATTGCAAACATGTACTACATATATATAATTTAAACAATTATGGGTGTAGTTTAAATACATGGTAGTCAGAGCAAGCCCAACTCAAGCTCAAGTGAAGTAACGGGCTTGGGACCCCCAAAAAATTAAGGCCCCCATTTTAGTAATTTATAGATACATATGTATGCATATATTTGGGCTTGTCTTAGACATTATATGAGCTTCTTCTTGTGAGAACATAGGTCATGGGATTTTAAGCCAAAAAATACATTAAGGTTAGTTTGTTTTTAACTTTTGTAATCCTTATTTTTGTCATCTTGTTTTAATATTAGTTTTTATGGTTTAACTTAATGATTAAAGAATTAGGTTGCAATATTGATTTTGTCTTTCTTTAAGCTTTCATAAGTTTTTGCAATATTGATTTAGGACCATATTTAAATAGTTAAGTTGTTAATATTTGACTCATTTAACTTTCAGCTGCAATTGTTCAACAGTTTAATTGAATTTTTCAAATGACAGAATGCTAAAAAAGTTATCTAGTTATAATATTCTGAAGTTTGAGACTTCTTGAGCATCAGCTCATTTATTTTTTTAACATACTATTTAGATTTTAATTCTTTATTTACTAGTATAATATTGCATACTTACTTGTTTGATTATTCCAAATTGATTATCAACATTTGTTTTAGGCTTACCTTATGTGATAAAGCTTATAAATAGTAATATAAACGTTAAACCAAAATCAAAAGTGTGAATGTGATGTATCTAAAAAGGAAAAAAAAATTACACAAGGACCCAAAAATTTTAGTTTGCTTGGGGCGTCCAGTTCGGTTGAGCCGACCTAAAAGTTGTGAGCCATTAATATTTGTCACATCATTTTGAATTAATTGGTTGAGATTGAAGAGAGGTGGATGAGCGACATATGCTTTTGTTTTCATATTTAGGGATGGGATATGAAGGTGAGTGAGGGTCTATATATAACTTTGTGCAAATAGAAAACAAGGATGTCAAGCGTTAACTAAAGAGAACGAGTAGAGGTGCACAAACCGGTTTTTTTTTTGAACCCGGGTCGGGTCGGACCCGGTTCGGGTTCGGTCAACGTTTTGGAGACCGGTTTTTGACCAAGAACCGGTTCGGGTCGGAACCGGTTTTCAACCCTATAAAACCCAACCCGGTTGGAACCGGTCCGGGTTGGAACCGAACCGGGCCGGGTCCAAAAACCGGTTTGAAAAACCCGGTTTTTTTTTTTTTTTTTTTTTTTTTTTACCTTCTAATTAAATTATATACAAATTAATTACAAATTTTGATTAATTAAAATTATTAGAGTAGATTAATTATATACGATTGGACGCGTTTTATTTTCATTTTTATAAACAATTAATACGAGTTTTATACAAACAATTATATACGATTGATTGTACGCGTTTTATTTTCTTTTTATTTTATATACGATTGTCTCAAAGTTTTATTTTCATTTTAATAAGTAAACAATTAAAAATCATACTCGAGTTTTTCTAAAGAAAACAATAAAAATTACATTAATTTATAAAAGTAAATAATTAATTCATTACGAAAAATAAACAATAAAATTACATTAAATTAAACCAAAGAAAACAAAATATACATATTACGAATACAAGTTTGTCTAATCTAATCGTCTTCGTCGGTTTGTGTGCCAATGCGTTGAGACAAATCATAAGCGAGTTCTTCGTCGGATAGCGGTGAGGATCGTCCGGTTTGTACCTCGTGCTCGGGTATTTCTTCTTCAATCGGTGTTTCTTCTTCAAGGTTTGATATGTGTTGTCTTCGTTCGGCCGCATCTAAGTGGTCCTTTAAACAAATACACATCTCTAGCGATGTTGGAGTTAACCTTGTTCTTCTAATCGATAAAACCCTGCCACTAACAGAAAATGCAGACTCCGAAGCTACCGTGGAAGCTTGGACGGTTAGTAAATCACGTGCCATGGCGGATAGGACCGGAAATTGTGATTCCTTTCCTTTCCACCATGTCAGAATATCAAATTTCAAAAATTCATCGGGAGACATAGTGGCTAAAAAATCGGTTCCCATATATCTCCCGAGTTCGCTACTTGGGGTGTTACCCTTTGACGTTTACTGTTTTCATTTCTCAAAGTGTTGTATAAACTAATCATCGGGTCTCTACTTGAGCTCGACGAACTCGATTCCACGTTCGATTGTCGGTGGATGTTTGATGTTGCACCTTATTTTTCAACATAAACATTAAACAATTTTTTAAAAGTTTCATTAAATATTTGTTGTATTAACATTAAAAAATGGATCATAATCATGTAAATCTAAATCATAAATTATCTCATCTATTAAAGTTTCTACCCCCGAAACATTTAAACACGGGTCGAGTGCGGCGGAACACGTAAAAACCGGGGGTAGTTCAATGAAATATTTTTTAAATTTTTCTTTCATCGGCGCTACCATTGCCGAAAACATTTCGTTTCTTTCTTCATATTCACTTAATTTATGGGTCATTAAATAAATTTGATGAAGCGTTAGACAACTTGTCGGATAATAAACCCCCGACAATTTTGTAGTTGCGTTTTTAAAAAGCTCTAAAAATTGAGTTATTTCTTGAATATATTCCCAACCCTCTAACGGAAACGGAACAACCCGACCCCGCATCGCAAGACCATCGTGGAAAACATGAAGCGTTTCTTTTTGACGTAAAGCACTATTAAACATTTTCCAAGTCGAATTCCATCTAGTCGGGACATCCCAATTTGGTCCTAAACAAATGGAATTCGTATCGTGACACATTTTCTATAATTAACATACCTTTTTCTACTAGTTTAAAAACGTCACGTAACATGTTTTGAAAGACGTTTTAAAATCTTCCACTTCAGGAACGCCAAGACCATCTTGCACAACTAAATTAATAATATGTGCAACACATCGTGAATGAAAAATACGCCGTCACAAACCGGTTTATATTTTATTTTCAATTTTTCGACGGCGGATGTGTTGTTCGAGGGGTTATCAAATGACATTGAAAAAATTTTGTTTTCTAATTTATACGTTTTGATTACATAGTCTAAAATTTGAAAAAGATTTTCACCGGTATGCGGATATCCAAATAATTCAAACGCAATCGTACGTTTCATCATTTGCCACGAACTTGGATCTATCCAATGGGCCGTGACGCAAAGGTACGATTCCGGTAAACCGTGTGGGGCGGACCAAACGTCGGTAGTTAAGTTCACACCGGTTTGTAAATTTTCAAATAAATCTTTAAATCATTTTTTGCTTGTTTCCAAAGATTTAAACAATCACGTCTAAGAGTGGTGCGACTTACGTGAGTGTAGCGTGGTTGAAGAGTTTCTTGAATCAATTTTGTTAACCGAGGGTTGTCGAAGTGATCGAACGGCAATCCTTCTTGAATTACAAACTTTGCCATTCTCTCTCGAACCATATCTACGTTGAAGTTCCATAAACCACCATCGTTTCCGATTGATGTTTGCCCTTGACTCGGTGTACTTTTCAAAGACTTGCACCATTTGGTCATATGATTTTTCAAAGTCGAGTTTGAATCCGACTTGAAAAACGAACCACAAGCCTTGCATCGAGCTTTTGTTGACCATTCGACATTTCGCATAAGTCGAAATTACACCAAATCTCTTGGTTTCTCGTTGTTGAAAGAATTCTAACAACGGTAGCGGCACTTGAGGATCCACCGGTTGGAACCGAAGATTCAGAAGCCATAATTCAATAGATTGAGAGAATAGAAAGTTGAGAGTGAGGAGCGTTTTTGCGTTTTTAAGCACGTTTTCGAGCGTTTTTGAAGTTTTGAGTGTTGTGACTAAACCATTACACCCACTACCTATTTATACTATCATATAAGGGCAAAATGGTCCAAAAAATGTTGAAAAAACGGTCCCAAACGGCTATATAACGGCTATATAGCCGTTTTAAAACGGTCACAAAAAAAAACGGGCAAAACCGGTTTGGAACCGGGTTTTCTGAACCGGTTTTCAAACCGGGTTGGTTTGGAACCGGTTTGGAACCGGTTTGGGCCCAAAAACGCAGAACCGGTCCGGAACCGGTGGTTTTTTCCGGTTTGAACCGGTTTGGGTGTTTTCCGGGTTGAAACCGGTTTCGGGTCGGGTCGGGTCGTCGGGTCGGGTTGTGAAACCGGTTTTGATGTGCACCTCTAAGAACGAGAAACAATGGTGTAGGAAAGGAGATGATGGTATGAACTATAAATCCTGGTAATTTGTAGTGCTGCGAGTAATTTTGTGCATAAGAAAGCAAGGATGTCGAGAATGGTCGGCAGCGAGTGTGGTCCTGCTATTAACACAAAAACATTCTGCAAAGTGGTTAGGGACAAAGAAAGAGAGCTTAGTTTTCGAGAGATATGAAAAGGAGTTCTTATCGGAGCTTTCACGAGAGAGATGAAAGTTGTTCACCAAATAAAGAGAGTTTGGTTTCAATTTTCTATAACAACGACCGGGAGTGAGTTTTGCCAAGATAGGGGGATGGTAACATGCATTTATGAAATAAACCAAAAGTGTTACTTTCTAGTAAACACGGTGATCAAAAGTGTAAACAAGGGTTGAACTATGTAACATAACATATCATACAAATTATGTAATTATTTCAAAATATTAAGCTTCAGCGTAATAGACCTAATATTTGGGCTTACCTCATGAACACTGGCATAGCCTATAGAGACAACAAGTTTATAGTTGGGTTGATGGTATTGGACTCTCACCAATATTTGCGTTACTCAAGCCGAGATTCTCGCTTCCGCTTTATCCACTATCGCTCGCGCGGGTGCTTTACTCTAAGGCGGAACGCTCCCTTACCGATTATTTTTACATCCCATAGCTTCGGAAAATCGCTTAGCCCCGTTCATCTTCAGCGCAAAAGTATCAGTGAGCTATTACAAACTCTTTCAAGGGTAGCTGCTTCTAGGCAAACCTCATGGCTGCCTTTGCACCCTTACCTCCTTTATCACCGAGCGGTCATCTAGGGGTCTTAGCTGGTGATCCGGGTTGTTTCCCTCTCGACGGTGAAGCTTATCCCCACTCGTCTCACTCATATGCTCCATGCCGCATATAAATCCAATGGCTATAGCTAAATACCAATACCCACCACATGAAGTTAATGTCTAAAGGGACTTCGGTTAAAGAAAGCAGATTTCAGAAATTCATCTATTCTAATTTCGTCTCACAACTAAGGGGCTGCTTGGGAGTGCTTTTTTGCAACTCCTTTTGACTTTTGAATGGGTGAAAAGACCAAATGCCCCTCCAAAAGTCACCAGAAGTTAAAAATTTTAACTTCTGGTGACTTTTGGAGGGGCATTTTGGTCTTTTCACCCATCCAAAAGTGAAAAGGA
This sequence comes from Flaveria linearis, assembly GCA_024085815.1. Lineage (NCBI taxonomy): Eukaryota > Viridiplantae > Streptophyta > Magnoliopsida > Asterales > Asteraceae > Flaveria > Flaveria linearis. Next base: position 36,994,132 of record CM044017.1, on the reverse strand, counting down.
GTTGCAAAAAAACACTCCCAAACAGCCCCTAATTACCACCAACTTATTATAGATGGGGTTTGACTTTTGAAAGCAACAGGTAGGTTACCACTACAACTTTCATGTATGTACCTACACATTGTCATAGTTTTCAAAAATCATAAAGAAAACCCTAAAATGATATTTTTATTTTTGATCTATGTTGAAAAAGTGGTGGTTAATTTTTTATTCACCACAAACACCTTATTTTAATCTGTTGATTATTCTTATATCTCGTAAAGAAAGCTTTTATTGATTCATGAAAGGAACAAAGTGGCTCGGCATTCGCTTCTATGAACCTTTGTTTCCTTTTTGATTTAGTTTTGTTTTGGTTGTAGTCATATCAGTTGTTGTAATGATGGATTAATTAATTGATTAACTTTGTTTGTGTTTTTATGATTTTAGTTGTTTTATTAATGTGTTTTGCTCTTGTAATTTGAGTTGCTCGGTGGAGATTGTAGAGGACTTTTGGTATTTTGGAGGTGAATGCTAAGGTTAGTTTACTTTCAAAGATTTGAAATTATGTTGTTGTAGTTAGATGCTACAAGTTAGAATTTGCCAACGGGAAAAAATGTTGCATACATAAACGGGTTTGACCATTCTTTGAACTGAGGCTAATGGGCCTAATCATCCCAATTTGAGGGTTCAGTTCGTTCAAGCATATGATTTTGACGAATTAACTATGACGCGATGATCGACTGTTCAAACATGGAACGTGGTTTAACCTTATTTAAAAGAAAAAACTTAGGATATGCATTGATTTATGTGTATTAACCTCCTTGAGCCAATACTGATTAATTTAAAACATTTAATGAACAGTAAACGATTTTGGAGTGAAAAGCATTTTAAACTTGAAGTCTCCACATCTAACCTTCTGGCTTGTCCGACGCAACTTAACTAACCCTGTTGGTTTGGTTCGTCATTTTCCAACACTAACTTATCTTCATTCTCAAATTAAAAAGTTGATGTTGTCATCAAACTGTGATCGGAATTTAATAGTAGTGAAATCTCGTTTAGTTGATTGAGCTTTTAGTTTTTGTTATATGTTTTACTGTAAAGAAAGTAACAACCTTTATTGCTATTAACAATCTTTAACTTTAGCTTTAACTGTAACTTTAACTTTAAATTCAATAACAACTTTACATCTTGACATGAAGCTACCCGTACTAGCATCCCTTTACCCGGTCACATTTTCGGTTTAAGTTTAGGCATTGAAGTACCTATGCCTGGTATTTGATTTACACATGAGAAACATAAATCTTAAACCGAACTTTACTTAATATTATGTTTAGGTAATTTTAAGACATTGTATATACCTAACTTTATTACACCTCAAAGGAAAACTTACTTAAACATATACCATGCTAGGATGCTAGTATTAAATTTATGTCAGGTAGTCTTGAGATTCATGATAAGTTGTATCAACTTTAAGTAATACCTGTCAACCTAACATACATATTAAAAGTCAGTGTTGCTAAGCATGTTTTAAATTTAATCTAACAAAATAACTTTAGCAAGATTTAAATTTTAACTATGATTGTTACTTTGCCTTTAACTGTCTTTCTTTATCACACTTTAACTATCTTTTAACTTTATTATATTTTATCAATTATATATGCTTTAGATTTTGACTATATTTATCTATGTGCTTGCACTAGTGAAATGCTTTTTTTATCTATTCTTTTATCCTAACATTGATTATACTTTATCTTTACTTTAACACAAGCTGGTACTGATACAAGACCCCTTTAGCCATTGTTTGTGTGATACACAATATTCCTTTAACTGTAGCTTGCAACAAATACAAGACTTTTATCACTTGTCGTTACACAAGACTGCTATATCGATGCTTGACATAAATCAAGACATCTGTGAACGCAAGACTCCTTTAACATTCTTTATTATCCATAACTGTAATTTAGTAGGAGTAACTATTCTTAAATTTAACTCAACTTTCTTTATCAGTTCATATATGAATATGTGACTTTAGCTTCCTTACCTTCTTCTACTTTAGCTTTCTTTAAATATAGTTAACTTTTGCTTTTAAACTATACCATCCTTCAAAATTTCATCTTACTATAGAATATTTAATATTTATACTTTGATTTATCTACACTATACTATGGCACTGTTATCATACTATTGCTAACTATGTCTTTGTTGCATAAATGTAACCATTTAGTTACAAGGACAATCCTTTTGTTATGATGGTTTCTTTTTTTCTTTAAGAGGATATACCTTAGTCAAAGAGGAAACACTTTATTACTAGGATATGCTTTAGTTATGAAAGGAATATCTTAGTTATGAGGGACGTAAGCTTAGTTGTGGGGACTATGTTGTAAATTTAGCTAAGCGTTGCTACAAGGTACTAGACCCCTTACGGAGGTTTAGTCAATTTTTGAGGCACTTCCACTTGTGAAGATCCTTTCTTAAATTTTCATAATTCTAGGATGTTACGGAGATGAACTCCACTTGTGGAAGTTATAATTTAGTTATGGGGGTTACATTTAAGTTCGATCAAGAAGCCAACCCCACCTATGGATTTTCTAACTCTATTTCGGGAGTATGTTTCTTAACTGTATAAGGTTCCCACTTACGAGGGTTGTTATACAATCGAGTACAAGAATGCGCAAATCGACAACACCAAGAAACGAAGAAGATGAAACTTGAATAAGAATACAAGAAAGAACTTTGTTATGAAATGATTATGAAAGTGATCTATGAATCTGTGAATGTATAAAGTGATTGTTTCACAGTTTACACAGAATCCATATTTATAGTGCTAAATGACCAACGAACTATAATGGTTACACACTCAACAACTAGTTGTATTATATACACATAGGACCCTAATGTTTGCTAACAGTGCAAACATAACCCTAGACTAATACTTCCGAAGTAGAAAGTATCCTTTGGAAGATTTCCAAAGTAAAAATTAACCTTCACAACACTTCCGAAGCAAATATAACCTTCGGAAGACTTAAGCCAAGCTTCGGAAGAAATATGTTAAGCATGGGAAGATAACTAACTTTGGAAGAAACCACTTGTTTTGACTTTTATATCTCACAACTCCACCTTAAAATCAAAACAAGATTTTATCCAACTCCTAATGCATCCAAGCAAAACTTAAACTTGACACCAGGTAGAGATTTAGTAAACATATCCGCTAGATTCTCCAAAGTAAACACACTCTCCACTTTCACCTTCCCAGCATTCACCACATCCCTTATGAAGTGCAACTTCACATTGATATGCTTTGTTCTCTCATGAAACATACTATTCTTAGGAAACTAGACAGCCCCTTGGTTATCGTAATACACCACTGAGTCTGCAATATCAATTCCTAATTCAGAAAAAACCATGCATCCATATAGCCTCCTTGACTGCCTCAGTCAAAACTATATACTCAACTTCTATGGTAGATAATGCCACTACATGTTGCAACTGGGCTTTCCAACTAACCAAGTTACCCAGCACCTCTATCCAGGTCCTTGGAAAAATCTAAATCAACATAACCAACAATTCGTTTACTCTTCCCATGTTAATGACATACAAATACTAAACCATAGTGTTTAGTACCCCTGAGATATCTCAAGATCCATTTCACAGCATCCTAATGAGCTTTATCTGGATTAGACAAGTACCTGCTGACTAAACTCACAGCATAACCAATCTCCGGCCTTGTACATACCATCAAAGTACATCAAGCTCCCAACCACATTGGCATAAGGCACTTTCTCCATATAATCAACCTCAGCATCTGATTTGCAATAATCGGAGCTTGACAGTTTAAAATGAGCACCAATAGGAATAGTTACTAATTTCACCTCATCCATCCTATAGTTACTCAGTACCTTTTCTAAATAAGAGCTTTGAGACAGTTTCAACACCCTATGTTCTCTATCTCTCTTGATTTCCATGCCCAATATCTTCTTTGCTTCACCTAGATCTTTCATCTCAAACTCTGACATCAACATCTTCTTAGTAGCTTCAACTTCTTCTAAGTCTTGACAAGCCACCAACATATCATCAGCATACAGCAACAAATACATAAAATTGTTCAAGTTGTATTCCTTGAAATAGACAAAACTATCATAGTTACTTCGATTAAATCCATGAGTCACCATATGTTCATCAAACCTTTTATACCACTGTCTAAGAGATCGCTTCAGCCCATAAAAAAGACTTCTTAAGGAGACATACCTTATCTTCTTGCCCCTAAACCTCAAACCCTGAGCGGCTGCTTCATATAGATTGTTTCATCTAACTTCCTATGTGATCCAACTGATGAAACTCCATATCCATAGAAGCAATCAATGAAAGCATAACTCTTATAGATGAATGTTTCACCATAGGTGAAAATGTTTTATTATAATGCACCCTGGCATCTGTGTAAACCCCTTAGCTACTAATCTAGCCTTGTACCTGGGAGGTTCACCTTTAGAAATCCATCTTTCAGATTGAACAACCACTTACATGACACAGGCTTGTGTCCCTTAGGTTTATCAACCAACTTCCATGTGTTAAGGGCTGTTTGTTTTCGTCTGACCCGGCTGACCCCACTGACCCGCTAACTCGGTCAGCCGGTCAGCCTGTTTGCTAAAGTGTTAATTCATGTCTAACCAGGTCTGATGGGCTGACCCAAACCTTCAATCCATAAGAGCTGACTATAACTGATGGGTCTGATAGCAACCAAAAAGGAAGCCTCGGCAAGCACCCCCATCGTCGGCCTAGAGAAGACAATGGGTGACGAGCACCCCCATCTTCGGTGTAACATCCCGTATTTTTATTAATAAAAAGTTAATTAAATTTAATACGTTAGTGTTAATAACTACAAAAAAAATAATAATAAAAATAATAATAATAATAATAATAATAATAGTAATAATATAATAATAATAATAATAATAATAATAACAATAATAGATTAAAAATAAAAATTTATTAAAAAATTAACCCTATTAAACTTTTGGGTTGAAAAGGGTAAACTTTAAAACTTGTTTTAAATAACTTTAAACATAAAATGATAAACTGAAAACCACAGGGATCAAATGGGTAAATTTTATAAATTACAAACCCAACCCCCCCGCTCACCCCGATTTTCCGGCCACCGGATTCCGGCCGCCGGCCGCGGCTCCGGCCACCTTGCACGGCCATTTTTAAGCCGTTTTAAATACAAAAACCGGTCCCGAACACTTCTAGAACAAGAATCGAACCAATACCCCGCTTCAAATTTGAAAATTGGAGTGCGATTTACTACCAAACCCACCCACCCGATTGTCGGCCGCTTTTCAGGTCACAAAACGCACTAAACAATAATAATAATCAAAAGAAATCGCATATTCACGATCATTTTGTCGTTTCTAATCTTCCACTAAACTCAAATTAGTATAAAACATGCACGAACAGCACATTTGATCACCACTCTGTTCGCGACTTGTTCTTCGTTTGTTCCTCACCAAAACATCTTCTAATCAGGTAATTAAACACGTTGATTTGCTTGATTTTACATGGGGAATGAAAACCCCATGATTGCAGGAGCTTTCAAGATCGAATTGAACTTCGATTTGGATCTAAAGGGAATTAGGGTTTATACGGATTTGGGATTTGGGGGAAACAAGTCAAACAGTGTTTAAAGGATTTGAAACCGAGTGATTACCGCGGCCGAGAGCCCTGGTTCACTGGTTCCCTGTCCACTATCAATCCGAGAGGTCCCGGGTTCGACCCTGGGCCACCTCATTTATTTTTTAATAGCTTTTTAAGCTTTTAAAATTACAGAAAAATACCTAAAAATTATAAAAATTATTTTATAAACTCTGTTTGTTTTTAAAACCACCAAATTAATTTTCTGGAATTTATCTTAACATTATATTTATTTATTTTATTATTTGTTTTAAATAAATAATATAACTGGTGTATATTTCTTATAAAATGGATTCTTTTAAATAATGGTTAAAAATCATTAAATTATTATTGGTTCAAATTTTACTTTTAATTTTAGTTTGATCTTGTTAAATAAAATAATTATAGAAATTATCTACACTTTATATTTAGGTTTACCCGTTCTTATAAATACTTCAATTACGTAAAATTATTTAAATGAAATAATATTTTTCATGGAATTAAAATACAAGAGATTCTATTATTAAAACTATACTTATATATTAAAAACCCCAAATTCTTATCGAAACCCTAGTTCGCGTGTAATCGTCAAACCTTATTAATAACCTAAATCTTAAAATATATATACCTTTAGGTGCTTGTAAAGGAATTCGTTATTATCATCTTATACACATATACGTCAAGGTGAGTTTACAGCCCCACTTTTACTTTATACTATTTTTGGGGGAGAGAAACATGCTGTTTTCATAAACGTTACATTACATTGGATTTTTGTGGTACTGCATATACATAATACTATGTTTGTATACTTTGCCATTCGGACCATTAATACGCAAGTAGCGAGGTGATTGTTAGTAGATCTACTGGGATTGACATACCCTGCCCGGGCTAGTCGCGCTAGTTAGTCAAACGGGTGAACGGTTATCCTGTTTTACTGTGTTGTGGTGGGGAATCCACAGCCGGGGCCTACTTTATTATTTGATTACATGTCAGCTCGGTCGCGACTTCATACACATAGTGATCATTATGGACTAGCTACCCATTATATGCTTTGATTATAAAATCTGGGAATTTCATTACTGATACTTACTGTTTTGTGATAAACCTGTGAACTCACCAGTCTTGTACTGACTTTTGCATGTTTTCTCTCAGGACATTGATGTGGCACGTTTAGAAGCACAACATCCACTACATGTCATTCCACGTTCATCCCAAACTGTTTTCGGGATTTAATTTCATGTACTTTACATAAATTGGATTGGACGCGTGTTTGCGTGTTCCAAAACCGTTGCTAAATGTTTTCCTGATTTCGCTTCCGCAATACTTAAATATATTTGGTTTGTTTCATTAAAATTAATCAACTTATATGATTTGTAATTATTGAGTTGTTTGGTGTAACTGATGCTTATCTGAGATCCTGGTTATGTCACACGCCTGATGGTAAAACCCCGTACGTGGAAAATGAGGGTGTGACAGATTGGTATCAGAGCATTAGTTATAGCGAACTAAAATGAACTTTGCATCTCATTTGCATTGCATTTTAGACTATAGCTGGATTTGCATTAGTTACACACACATAGATTATTAAGCTGTGCGTACTTAATTTGGTTGCCTGAGAATTTTTGCTTTAACATATCCCTGTGAGCTTACGACTACAGGGATGGTGACTCCGAGTTGCTGTGAGTCACGGGAAGGGTTACTTACGAATTTCCTAAACTTTTGGTTACCTGAAAACTTTTGCTTTAACATATCCCTGTGACACATAGACACCTGTATTCTGGATTTTCTGGCAAAAGGCCTTCGGGCTAAGGCAAGCATATCGTATAAATATCATTGCGAGACCAGTTATGCTTACCTGGGGATTTCTAGGATGAGTGATAAACTATGGTCAACATACACAAGTTTCTAAGGCGGATGGGTCAATTTACCTTGACATCTTTTAATACTAAATCCGACCCTAACATGGTTATGCCTGAAATCATGAAAGTATGAAGGATAGGCAACTATCATTAAACATATTGTGCTTATATGCTTGGAGTTTACTCGTTACTATATACTACTATTGGAATACTAATGGCTCATGGACATAAGGACATTACACGAATCAGGCTTGATGAGTGTTGGCAATACTATGATGTTAACATGGGGTAAGTGGAGTTAGGGTGACCATGCAAGATAAATTACCATTACAGATGCACACGTAATTGCAATTTGCACTGCATGAGAAGCCTGGCAAATCTTACCATGAGGTAACAATCTTGGGTATCACAAGTTCTCTATTCTATACCCTATGGTGTGTTAGGATCATAATTCTAGTAAGACCTCGCTAAGGGTAACAAAACATTACTAACACTTGCTATTACTTAATTCCTGTCCTACTTAGAGCCTTCAGGGTATTTCCAATCATGACATTGACCTTATCCTTTATGAGACATTCCTCCACTTAGCATTTTAGTAACTAAGGAACTGATTGAATGCTTAGAATGAAAGTGGACTACAAGAAACGTAGAGGAGTGATGATACTCTCTACACATACATTATGTTACTCTTTGAAATGATGCTAAGGAAAATTAGGATGTCGTGTAACTGGTTTAAGCGTCATCTATGTGGTGGGAACGCTACGGGGAACCCTATATATAAGCATCACCGGTATACTAAGAATGTGCTTAAACTGGGATACGTGATGATCTTGATGGACCGAAGCATGGGTTATTGGAACTTGATTATGTGATTATATGTCTTATATGATTCCTCTTATACCTTGAATCTTATCAATACACACACAAATCTTAAATCATATTCTAAGGCATTGTATCAAATGGTTATCAAAAGGAGCTTTGAATCGTTATTCGTGGTTTTCAAAATCTCGTCAAAGTCTGTGTCTCACCACTGAATACATGCAAGGCTGGAAGAGTGGGATGCCCGTATCTCGGGGTGTTCTGTCTAGGCAAGGTATTTGTATAAATCCAAATCAGACGATGGATCTGTCTACCTTACCTGGGAATCCTCGGATGAGTATCTGCTTATAGGTACGCATGTCTCCAATAAAGTTGTGGTTGACCTAATACTTTGATTAGTCAACGTACTCGCTTTGATTTACGAATCAAACGATTACACTCGGAACATCTCATTGTTATTATGCCAAATTCCCGGTTGTTGTTTTCATGTTGTATAGCTCATATTACCCAATTCTCATAAAATATCTTAAAAATATTTCAAAATGTCTACTCGTCAAAACCGATCCCGATCTGGAAACTCTGGCCGTAAGCCCGAGAGGTCGCTGCGGTCATACCAACCCTCCTAACTCATCTGAATCAAGGCGCAAACCCTGCTCAAATCTCTGTTCGTCCTAACCCTCCACGTGCTTGTACCTACAAGCATTTCAGTTCTTGCAACCCTACTAAGTTCAGTGGAACCGAAGGAGCCACCGGATTACTACAGTGGTTTGAAAGCATCGAGAACATTTTTCTAAACACCGAATGGTCTTCAAAACTTTAAACTGTTACTTATGGTTCTCAAATCCTCTTAAGGATGTGTCCCATAACTAAGAACATGCAATGCTGTAGGTGGAATTCCTACATCACGGGATACTTTGCTAGTTCAATGTTAACCTTGTTAATTTAAATATCATAAGTGGTCACTCACCTCAATGATCGAATAAACTAATTATAACCTTATTACCACTTATGAGTACGCGTGCCTTTGATAAGGCTATGTTTGACCTCATATCCTGAAGAGGTCCATGTATTTCCATCGATTGTGAATCGAATGTTCACATCTCATTGTGATATCAATCATTTTTGTCCTTGATTTCGTCTTCCTGATTTAAACCATCCAAGATTTGAACACCATCATAACAAATTCTGCCATCTCGAACTTTGATCTTAAGCTTGTAAGCATGATTTTTCCTTTGTTACACTGATGTAACTTGAAATTTTCCGAATTTATAATTGATATTAATTTCCTTTCGTCGTTAAGTCAAACTTCGTACCACTTGCACCATGGGAGATGCAAGAGTTTGCAAGTCAACCTATGACCAAGAACACTCGTATCTCCTAAATGATACTATCTCATCAAAGCAGGGGAGATTCCTTACTTTGATGAATCTCTATTTTGATAAATGGTTTCAATTGTTTGTTTTGTGAAATTTCATCCTCTAGATTAGGGTGACTTCCTTATCTTGAGGACTGACTTCAATTATTCTCATTGGAACTTACATTTCACAAATGACATGATCTCACCAAAATAGGATTGAAACCCATATTTTGGTAACAAATGTCAACCTTCGATTGTTTTCTTGTTACTATCAAGATAGGCATGAATTCCATACCTTGATGACTAATCTCAATTCTTGATCTTCAACTTACCATGGTTGTAATCAAGTCACGAAAAGCATGAAGTAACTCGAAAGGTGAATCAATGTCGGTGATTCGACCTATCAAGCCAAAGCATGATCTCGGAACCTGAAAGGAGACCCGATCGTATTAGGTTGATTTTGATTCCAAGCTTGGAGCACTTAAATTCTTAAATCGACTTCTCTCCCTTTATCCTCATGTTTTGACCTAGCTATATGGAATCATTTATTCCTTATCTATCGACTTTCATTTTGAGTTGTCATCAAAACTTGATTACGCAATGGTAGCCTTCCTAAACAATCTCTCTACGAAAGATATTATCAACTTATTGTCATGACTCTCTAGTCATACAAATGTTCTCAGCTGTGCTTATGGTTTGTTGAACTGCGTATGTAAACTTACTTAGATATTGCTACCTTGCAAAACATGTTTACAAATACCTTTCCTATTATTCGCGACATTTCTTGAATCGCTTTTGAATCCTTAACCTTGAAAATCATTAAAATTCTATCTTGGAATTGAACAACAAGACTCGTTATTATCCTCATTGCAATGCTGATATAAAGGTTCATAAACCTTCGTAACTTGTAGATATAAGTTTGGCCTAAAGGAAAAGACATAACTTGGTTTGTGTCCAAGTGTCTTACCTTCACATATGACAAGACCTAACCTTCGTGATCCTATGGATCTCCCGTTTAACTTTCATTCACTAAGTGCCCCTTAGAGGTCATGATGACGATTGGTGCATTATAGATCGATTGACTAAAAAAATTCAAATCGACCCATGATCTCACAACGTCGAGAAATTAATCTGAATCTGTTTCAAATATTCGTATACGGTGGTATGACGTTAAAACATCGATCGTTATATTGAATGATTGATTCATTTTCTGTTTTGATAATATTCTTAACCATCGTCGTAAACTCATTCCAAGATCTTCGCATAGCATATTATTCTTAGACCGATGGTTGGTCAAAGGAGAATACATATTCACATGATATGCGTTAAGGTCGTTTCATATAGTGACATTGGGATTCTTAAATTCCGACGGATAACCTTTCTCATCATTGTTGGTCTTATCTTGATTTCTAGACATCACTTTACCACGAAATTATATTCTGGAAATTATGGATCGAGAAATCAAACAACTCAAGCAGCCGGATACTCATTGTCAAAGTCCGCTGGGAATCTAAACGTGGCCCAGAGTTCACCTGGGAACCTGAGGACCAGATGAAATCCAAGTACCCTCATCTTCTTGTTTCAGCCTCCTCGTGATTAAATTTCGGGACGAAATTTCCTAAAGCAGGGGTGACTGTAACATCCCGTATTTTTATTAATAAAAAGTTAATTAAATTTAATACGTTAATGTTAATAACTACAAAAAAATAATAATAAAAATAATAATAATAATAATAGTAATAACAAAAATAAAAATAATAATAATAACAATAATAATATTAAAAATAAAAATTTATTAAAAACTTAACCCTATTAAACTTTTGGGTTGAAAAGGGTAAACTTTAAAACATGTTTTAAATAACTTTAAACATAAAATGATAAACTGAAAACCATAGGGACCAAATGTGTAAATTTTATAAATTACAAACCCAACCCCCCCGCTCAGCCCGATTTTCCGGCCACCGGATTCCGGCCGCCGACCGCGGCTCCGGCCACCTTGCACGGCCATTTTTAAGCCGTTTTAAATTCAAAAACCGGTCCCGAACACTTCTAGAACAAGAATCGAACCAATACCCCGCTTCAAATTTGAAAATTGGAGTACGATTTACTACCAAACCCACCTACCCGATTGTCGGCCGCTTTTCAGGTCACAAAACGCACTAAACAATAATAATAATCAAAAGAAATCGCATATTCACGATCATTTTGTCGTTTCTAATCTTCCACTAAACTCAAAATAGTATAAAACACGCACGAACAGCACATTTGATCACCACTCTGTTCGCGACATGTTCTTCGTCTGTTCCTCACCAAAACATCTTCTAATTAGGTAATTAAACACGTTGATTTGATTGATTTTACATGGGGAATGAAAGCCCCATGATTGCAGGAGCTTTCAAGATCGAATTGAACTTCGATTTGGATCTAAAGGGAATTAGGGTTTATACGGACTTGGGATTTGGGGGAAACAAGTCAAACAGTGTTTAAAGGATTTGAAACCGAGTGATTACCGCGGCCGAGAGCCCTGGTTCACTGGTTCCCTGTCCACTGTCAATCCGAGAGGTCCCGGGTTCGACCCCGGGCCACCTCATTTATTTTTTAATAGCTTTTTAAGCTTTTAAAAATTACAGAAAAATACCTAAAATTATAAAAATTATTTTATAAACTCTGTTTGTTTTTAAAACCACTAAATTAATTTTCTGGAATTTATCTTAACATTATATTTATTTATTTTATTATTTGTTTTAAATAAATAATATAACTAGTGTATATTTCTTATAAAATGGATTCTTTTAAATAATAGTTAAAAATCATTAAATTATTATTGGTCCAAATGTTACTTTTAATTATAGTTTGATCTTGTTAAATAAATAATTATAGAAATTATCTACACTTTATATTTAAGTTTACCCGTTCTTATAAATACTTCAATTACGTGAATTATTTAAATGAAATAATATTTTTCATGGAATTAAAATATAAGAGATTCTATTATTATAACTTTACTTATATATTAAGAACCCCAAATTCTTATCAAAACCCTAGTTCGCGTGTAATCGTCAAACCTTATTAATAACCTAAATCTTAAAATATATATATATATATACCTTTAGGTGCTTGTCAAGGAATTCGTTGGAACATCGTTTAATCCTTATTATCATCTTATACACATATACGTCAAGGTGAATTTACAGCCCCACTTTTACTTTATACTATTTTTGGGGGAGAGAAACATGTTGTTTTCATAAACGTTACATTACATTGGATTTTTGTGATACTGCATATACATGATACTATGTTTGTATACTTTGCCCTTCGGACCATTAATACGCAAGTAGCGAGGTGATTGTTAGTAGATCTACTGGGATTGACATACCCCGCCGGGCTAGCTGGTCAAACGGGTGAACGGTTATCATGTTTTACTGTGTTGTGATGGGGAATCCACAGCCGGGGCCTACTTTATTATTTGATTACATGTCAGCTCGGTCGTGACTTCATACACATAGTGATCATTATGGACTAGCTACCGTTATATGCTTTGATTACAAAATCCGGGAATTTCATTACTGATACTTACTGTTTTCTGATAAACCTGTTAACTCACCAGTCTTGTACTGACTTTTGCATGTTTTCTCTCAGGACATTGATGTGGCACGTTTAGGAGCACAGCATCCACTGCATGTCATTCCACGTTCATCCCAAACTGTTTTCGGGATTTAATTTCATGTACTTTACATAAATTGGATTGGACGAGTGTTTGCGTGTTCCAAAACCGTTGCTAAATGTTTTCCTGATTTCGCTTCTGTAATACTTAAATATATTTGGTTTGTTTCATTAAAATTAATCAACTTATATGATTTGTAATTATCGAGTCGTTTGGTGTAACTGATGCTTATCTGAGATCCTGGTTATGTCACACGCCTGACGGTAAAACCCTGTACGTGGAAAATGAGGGTGTGACATTCGGCAAACCCTCGGCACCCCTATCCTCAGCCCCATCCTCCGGCTGCAACCATCTCCCTCCACGAGCAACCATCTCCCTCCGGCGAACCCTTGGATTGGAGGGCTGTGGCGGCTGCTGCCGTTTTGTTAGCGGTGGAAAAGGTGGTACGGTGGTTGGGGTTGTAGAAGGGTTGGTAGATTGATGGGTGTAGCATTTTTGGGGTTTCTGTCAAGCTACCAATTTTAAAAAATCGACGATGGCGGTGGCAGTGGTGTTGGGATATGGTAGGGGACATGACATTGGCAGAAGGTTTCAAGATTTAAAACTATTTGAGACTAATTTTGATGTAAAGATTTGTTGATTGTGTGTATGAGAAAGATGAATTTTGTTGTTGGAATTGAAGGGATTTTGAGAATGAGTTTAGTGGCTTTTTGGTTTGAAAAAAATTGATATTTCGGTGCACTTCCTATAAATTTTGTTGATTGAAAAGAGTGTTGCTATAGATAGTTTTTGTTTTGTTTTTTTACTTGTTATACTTCTTCTTCAAGTTTTTAAGAATATACAAATATACAATTCAAACATTTTTTTTGTTTTTAGCCTTTTAAAATAACTATTTAAATAAAATAGTTAAGATACTCAAAAACTCGATTTTTGAACGAAGATGGCACGAATCGATATCATCACTAATCAGTTTTAAACCACCATATGTTCAATCATTTGGCTATTTTATTGATTATACAATAGTAGTTAAATTCAAACTCGTCAGAACAACAGGGCAATATGGTTATTTTTATCATTCAGCAGAGTCAGTCAGATACTAAATCAAATAGCCAAGTTTCAGTCAGATGCAGACTCAGTCAGAACTTCTTACTGTATCAGCTTCTGACTTAGTCAGATCCTACTTACTCAGATCCTACTCAATCAGTAGTAATCAGAAAGCCTCTTATTCTTATAAATAGATTCCATCTTTTCCTCCATGGCCTTACACCATTTTGAGCTTTCTTTCATAGAAATTGCCTCAGAGTATAGATAATTTCTTTAGCAACAACAAACACCAATGCTCATAAGTCAATCCCCTCTCTATACCTGAGTGGAGGTACCACTAACAAGTCAATCCCTCTCTATACCTGAGTGGAGGTGTCACTTGTCTCCTTTTCCTATCCCTAGCCAATTGATAATCACCCAAACCATCCCCTTGGCTATCAGTAATGATTTGATGAACACCTTTATCACTCACACCCTACTGCTCCACCTTAATCTGAACCCTACTCTGCTCTCCAACTTCTGTATCCCTTTTTCCTTAATGTCTTTATACAGAACATCCTCTTAGAAAACCACATCTCTGCTTACTATCACTCTAGGTCTACCATATTCTAGCGTCCAGAACCTATACCCTTTTACCCTATCAGGGTATGCTAGAAATACACATTTACAGGCTCTGGGTTCTAGTTTACCTTGGCTAACATGGGCATAAGCCAATGACCCAACACTCTAAGTACTCTATAGTCATTCTTTCTACGTGACCATGCCTCTATAGGTGTCTTCATGTCCAATGTAGTTAATGGAGACTTGTTGACTAGATAAGCTACAGTAGCCACAGCTTCAGCCCAGAACATCTTGGGTAAAAAGCTGCAGTAGCCACAGCTTCAGCCCAGAACATCTTGGGTAAAAAGCTGCAGTAGCCACAGCTTCAGCCCAGAACATCTTGGGTAGACCAGAACTAGCCAACATACACCTTACCTTTTCATCCTTTCAGCCAAACCATTCTGCTTTGGATGACCAGGGACAGTCTTGCGTCTTGCAACACCTTGAGCTTTATAATACTGATTAAACTCATGGTTACAAAAGTCCAACCCATTATCAGTTCTTAGCTTCTTAACCTTTCTTTCAGTTTGAGTTTCCATAAGGACTTTCCATTCCTTGAACTTACTAAAGGCATCACTCTTATTCTTTAAGATGATCACCCAAACTCTCCTTGTAAAATCATCTATCAACGTCATAAAGTACCTAGCACCACCTAGAGAATCAACCTTAGCAGGACCCCATAAATCAGAGTGAATGTAGTATAATACCTCCTTATGACATGCATAGCCCTTGTGAATTTAACCCTTTTGTGGTTCCTAAGAATACAGGTTTCACAAAAACCAAAATCATAATTCTTTAACTCAGTCATAGCATGTTGCTTCTATAACTCTACCAGTCCTTGCATACTTATATGACCAAGCCTCTGGTGCCATAACATGGCCTTAGAACTCCTATCACTTGAGACAGTTGCCACATGAGACTTTACTACACCAACACTATATAGTAAAAATATATTATTATCCTTTCTATTACTAGATAGTACTACCATTGATCCCTTAATCACCTTAGCCTTACCATCCCTAAGACTAGCATGGTAACCAGATCTCTCCAACAACCCTAATGACAACAAACTTCTTTTAATACTAGGAATGTACCTTACATTATGAAGATCTTCTTCCATACCATTCTTCATCTTCATTGTAACGGTACCAAGACCCACAATCTTGCAAGGTCTATCATCCTTTAGCTTCACAGATCTGAGATCTTCAAACTTTAAATCTTTGAAGAACTCCTTCACAGGTGTCATATGGTATGAACAACCTGAATCCATCACCCATTCATTCTCATTACCGCTGCTTATGACAGCCAACACATCTGTACTCTTATATCCGTCAGATACATCATCTTGTGCATTATGACTAGAATGAGACTTTGACCCTCTTGATTCACCCTTCTTTCTTTTCCAGTTAGGACAATCTTTCTTGAAGTGCTTTTCTAACCCACGCACATAACACCTTCTCTTGACCTTGGATCTTGACTTTGAGACACTTCTTGGCTTAAAGTTTCTTTATTCAGATCTTCCCTTGACTACCAAGCCCTCTTCACCATCTTCCTTATAATCAGTTCTTTTCTTCAATTCCTTTAAATTGAGAGCTTCCAGCAATTCCTCCATAGTAAGAGTATCCCTACCATACATCAAAGTGTCCACAAAGTGCTCATAAGATGAGGGAGAAAGGTCAAGAATATGACCGTTTAGTCTTCATCATCCAACTCAACTTCAATGTTTTCAAGATCTACACCAACTTGTTCAATTCGTCAGTATGATCTTCAATTGACTTTTCAAGCGCCATTTGGAACGTGTGTAGACGCTTCTTGAGATACAATCTATTCGCAAGAGACTTCGTCATGTACAAACTTTCCAATTTTGACCAAACCCCTACCGCCGTTGTCTCCCTCAATACTTCTCTGAGTACCTGATCACCCAAATTCAAGGTGATCGAACTATGTGCCTATTCAAGCATCTCCTTCTTCTCCTTATCTGACATTTTGTTCGGCAACTTGGATTCTCCAGCCAAGGCATCCACCACTCATTGATGAACGAGCAATGCCTTTATCTTCAGTCGCCATAACCCAAAGTCATTTTTCCTATCAAATTTCTCCATCCCAAACTTTGTTGACACCATCACTACCAACGAATAATCTTGGATTGAATTCCTCAATTGAGCCACAAACAAGGCTCTGATACCAATTGTTATACAATCGAGTACAAGAATACGCAATTCGACAACACCAAGAAATGAAGAAGATGAAACTTCAATAAAAGTACAAGAAATAACTTTATTATCAAATGATTATGAAAGTGATCTATGAATCTGTGAGGTATAAAGTGATAGTCTCACCATTTACATATGATCCCTATTTATAACGATAAATGATCAACGAACTATAACGGTTACACAAAACGGTTACACACTAAACACTTAATTGAGAATATACACATAGGACCCTAATGTTTACTAACAGTGCAAACATAACCCTAGACTAATATATACTTCCGAAGCAGAAAGTATCATTCAGAAGACTTCCAAAGTAAAACATTAATCTTTAGAACCCTTCCAAAGCAAACATAACCTTTGGAAGACTTAAAGCCAAGCTTCAGAAGAAATATGTTAAGCTTCGGAAGATAACTAAGTTCAGAAGAAACCACTTGTTTTGACTTTTATATCTCACAAGGGTTGTGGATCAGAGCAACAATATACTGGTTGTGAAGGTTATATCTTAGTTGTAGGCATTCTTATTACTTAGTGGGGTAATACACTATAGCACAATTTGTTTGATTTTCTCAACACTATTATAATGCATCATTATCTATGTAATAGATTAAAATAGTAACTTCTAGGATTTATAAAGATACGTCGATCAGATCAACAATATACTAGTTGTGAAGGTTATATCTTAGTTATAGGCATTCTTATTACTTAGTGGGGGTATACGCTATAGCACAATCTGTTTGATTTTTTCAAACACTATTATAATGCATCATTATCTATGTAACCGATTAAAATAGTAAGTTCTAGGATCTATAAAGATACGTTCTTTTATGCAAGAACATGCAATAGTAAACTATACATAAAACCTACAAACATGATCTTTAAAGTAAAAACTTTATCATTCATATCAAATTGATAACTTGTATGCACATCAACCCTAAACCATAAAAGCATGTAAAAGGAAGGGAATCTATAACACACCTTCTTTTACTCAAGTAGAACACGACTGTAGTAGGTCGCGATCTATGAAACATTACAAGACCCAAGCTTTATGTTAGATCCTTGCTATAACTAATATGTAGGATCATTAAATGCTTGAATCTATGAAGAAGTAAGGTAAAATCCTTAACTTCTTTAGAATAAAATTTTTTTCTCCCTAGGCATGGCATACTCTCTTACCCTTGATTTTGTAGAGCTTTGCATGCAAGAAAGAATGAGGGAGGAGACTACTTTTTTATAGGTGTAGTTACGAGTACTTTCCCCTTTTTGTACAACTTTAGTCACTTATGCATGGGTATACAACCATTAGTCTCTTATCCTTTCTAATCAAGATTTAAATTGGAAATTTAAGGTGTTAAAAATATATATTTTTTATTTAGGTTTTGTCCTCAAAACCTATAATTCAATAAACAACTATGGGTAATGGTGCTAGACTTCCTCTTCGGACTCCCACGTGGCTTCTAATTTTTTTTTATGTTTCCATTGAACCTTGACTTAATTTATTACTTTGTTTCTTAGCCTTATCTTTTTCCTATCTAGTATTGCTATTGGTTTCTCAACATAATTTAGTATGTATGTTTCCACCTCATCTAGTGGTACATGTGCATCCTCGATTGCTATTCACTTTTGAAGATGGAATAAATGTAAGGCGGGATGGATTCTACTTAATTATTCTAGTAGATCAGTCTGTAAGCTATTATTTCTACTCGAGCTATAAATATTAATGGTCCAGTGTATCTTGGACTAAGTTTGTTATGTTTGTAGAAAGGGGTGATTCATTTTCATGACGAGACCTTTAGCATACCCTTATCCCAACATTGAACTCTTTTGGCCTTTGTTGTATGTCTGCATATGACTTATGTCTATCATTGGTAGTTTTCATATAAAGTTTAATATTTTCTATTGTAGGCTCGATGACTTCCATACGCCCCGTTTCTTTGGACTAAT